>ML660787.1:1017271-1118949 GCA_007570785.1 Antilocapra americana | reverse complement strand
ACCTAGGGACACATATAGACTGAAAGTTAAAGGCTGGAAAAAGATATTCCATGCGAATAAAGACCAAAAGAAAGCAGGAGTGGCAATACTCATATCAGATAAAGTAGACTTTAAAATAAAGGCAGTGAAAAGAGATAAAGATGGACATTACATAATGATCAAAGGATCAATCCAGGAAGAAGAAATAACAATTATAAATATTTATGCACCTAACATAGGAGCTCCACAATATGTAAGGCAAATGCTAACAAGTATGAAAGGGGAAATCAACAACAACACAGTAATAGTGGGAGACTTTAATACACCACTCACACCAATGGATAGATCAACTAGACAGAAAAGTAACAAGGAAATTCAAACTTTAAATGATACAATAGATCAACTAGACCTAATTGATATCTATAGGTCATTCCACCCCAAAACAAGGAATTTCACCTTTTTCTCAAGTGCATACGGGACCTTCTCCAGAATAGATCACATCCTGGGCCATAAATCTAACCTTGATAAATTCAAAAATATTGAAATCATCCCAAGCATCTTTTCTGACCACAATGCAGTGAGATTAGATATCAATTATAGGAGAAAACCTTTCAAAACTTCCAACATATGGAGGCTCAACAACACACTGCTGAATAACCAACAAATCACAGAAGAAATCAAAACTGAAATTCAGTTATGCATGGAAACGAATGAAAATGAAAACACAACAGCCCAAAACCTATGGGACACTGTGAAAGCAATGCTAAGGGGAAAGTTCATAGCAATACAAGCTCACCTCAGGAAACAAGAAAAAAATCAAATAAATGACCTGACTTTACACCTAAAGCAACTAGAAAAGGAAGAGATGCAGAAGCCCAGGTCTAGTAGAAGGAAAGAAATCTTAAAGATCAGGGCAGAAATAAATGCAAAGGAAACAAAAGTGACCATAGCAAAAATCAACCAAGCCAAAAGCTGGTTCTTTGAGAAGATAAATAAAATTGACAAACCATTAGCCAGACTCATCAAGAAACAAAGGGAGAAGAACCAAATCAACAGAATTAGAAATGAAAACGGAGAGATCACAACAGAAAACACAGAAATACAAAGGATCATAAGAGACTATTATCAGCAACTATATGCAAATAAACTGGACAACCTGGATGAAATGGACAAATTCCTAGAAAAGTACAACTTTCCAAGACTAAACCAGGAAGAGATAGATAATATTAATAGACCCATCACAAGCACGGAAATTGAAACCGTAATCAGAAATCTTCCAAAAAACAAAAGCCCAGGACCAGATGGCTTCACAGCTGAATTCTACCAAAAATTTAGAGAAGAGCTAACACCTATTCTACTCAAACTCTTCCAGAAAATTGCAGAGGAAGGTAAACTTCCAAACTCATTCTATGAGGCCTCCATCACCCTAATTCCAAAACCCGACAAAGATGCCACAAAAAAAGAAAACTACAGGCCAATATCACTGATGAACTTAGATGCAAAAATCCTCAAAAAATTCTAGCAAATAGAATCCAACAACACATCAAAAAGATCATACATCATGATCAAGTAGGCTTTATCCCAGGGATGCAAGGTTGCTTCAATATTCGTAAATCAATCAATGTAATACACCACATTAACAAATTGAAAAATAAAAATCACATGATTATCTCAATAGATGCAGAGAAAGCCTTTGACAAAATTCAACATCCATTTATGATAAAAACCCTCCAAAAAGTAGGAATAGAAGGAACATACCTCAACATAATAAAAGCTATATATGACAAACCCACAGCAAACATTATCCTCAATGGTGAAAAGCTGGAAGCATTCCCCCTGAAATCAGGAACAAGACAAGGGTGCCCACTCTCACCACTACTTTTCAACATAGTTTTGGAAGTCTTGGCCACAGCAATCAGAGCAGATAAAGAAATCAAAGGAATCCAGATTGGAAAAGAAGAAGTAAAACTCTCTCTGTTTGCAGATGACATGATCCTCTATATTGAAAACCCTAAAGACTCTACGAGAAAATTACTAGAGCTAATCAGTGAATATAGCAAAGTTTCAGGATACAAAATCAACACACAGAAATCCCTGGCATTCCTATACACTAACAGTGAGAAATCAGAAAGAGAAATTAAGGAAACAATTCCATTCACCATCGAAACAAAAAGAATAAAATACTTAGGAGTATTTCTACCTAAAGAATCAAAAGACTTGTATATAGAAAACTATAAAACACTGATGAAAGAAATCAAGGAGGACACAAACAGATGGAGAAATGTGCCGTGTTCGTGGATTGGAAGAATCAACATAGTGAAAATGAGTATACTACCCAAAGCAATCTATAGATTCAATGCAATTCCTATCAAGCTACCAGAGGTCTTTTTCAAAGAATTAGAACAAATAATTTCTCAATTTGTATGGAAATACAAAAAACCTCGTATAGCCAAAGCAATCTTGAGAAAGAAGAATGGAACGGGCGGAATCAACCTCCCGGACTTTAGGCTATACTACAAATCCACAGTCATTAAGACAGTATGGTACTGGCACAAAGACAGAAACATAGATCAATGGAACAGAATAGAAAGCCCAGAGATAAATCCACGCATCTATGGACACCTTATCTTTGACAAAGGAGCCAAGAATATACAATGGAGAAAAGACAACCTCTTTAACAAGTGGTGCTGGGAAAACTGGACAGCCACTTGTAAAAGAATGAAACTAGATCACTTTCTAACACCATACACAAAGATAAACTCAAAATGGATCAAAGATCTAAGCATAAGACCAGAAACTATAAAACTCCTAGAGGATAACATAGGCAAAACACTCTCTGCCATAACCCAAAGCGGGATACTCCATGACCCACCTCCCAGAATATTGGAAATAAAAACACGAATAAACAAATGGGACCTAATTAAAATTAAAAGCTTTTGCACAACAAAGGAAACTATAAGCAAGGTGAAAAGACAGCCTTCAGAATGGGAGAAAATAATAGCCAATGAAACAACAGACAAACAATTAATCTCAAAAATATACAAACAACTCCTGCAGCTCCATTCTAGAAAAATAAACAACCCAATTAAAAAGTGGGCCAAAGAACTTAACAGACATTTCTCCAAAGAAGATATAAAAATGGCTAACAAACACATGAAAAGATGTTCAACATCACTCATTATCACAGAAATGCAAATCAAAACTACAATGAGGTACCACTTTACACCAGTCAGAATGGCTGCCATCCAAAAGTCTACAAGCAATAAATGCTGGAGAGGATGTGGAGAAAAGGGAACCCTCTTACACTGTTGGTGGGAATGCAAACTAGTACAACCACTATGGAAAACAGTGTGGAGGTTCCTTAAAAAGCTGCAAATAGACCTGCCATATGACCCAGCAATCCCACTGCTGGGCATATACACCAAGGAAACCAGAATTGAAAGAGCCACGTGTACCCCAATGTTCATCGCTGCATTGTTTACAATAGCCAGGACATGGAAGCAACCTAGATGCCCATCAACTGACGAATGGATAAGAAAGCTGTGGTACATATACACAATGGAATATTACTCAGCATTAAAAAAAAATTCATTTGAAGCAATTCTACTCAGATGGACGAAACTGGAGCCCATTATCCAGAGTGAAGTAAGCCAGAAGCAAAAACAACAATATAGTATATTAACGCATATACATGGAATTTAGAAAGACGGTAACAAGAACCCAACATACAAGACAGCAAAAGGAACGCAGATGTATAGAATAGACTCGTGGACTTTGTGGATGAGTGTAAGGGTGGGATGATATGGGAGAAGGGCATTGAAGCATGTTAATTTTCATATGTCTAGTCAATCGCCAGCCCAGGACTGATGCTCGGGGCTGGTGCAGCGAGATTTCCCGGTGGGGGGGAGGGAAGAGGGAGGGGGGTTCTGGAGGGGAAGCATATGTAAACCCATGGTGATATCATGACAATGTATGGCAAAAACAATTAAAAAAATTTAAAAAAAAAAAAAAAGAACAAAGAGCTACTATTAATATATAGAGTAATGTATTTTCACCTGTAACACATATATGTTGTCAAATGATGTTTGAAAAGGGAGAAATCTTAAATTGTGAAATCAAAAAATATTTTAGAATATTCAACTTGGAGTAAAAAAGCATGACTTTGAACCTTATCTGTATGACTCTGGGTATTTTGTTTACGCTTTCTGAGCATCTCTTTCAGAGAGGGTGAAATGAAGATAATGATGCATATCTTGCAGCAATGTGGTGAAATGGAGTAGATATAAATGTGAAAATATTAGATCAATGTTGACATACACAATCAATACAGTATATCATATAATAATAGTAAGAGTGGTAGTTGGATTACTGGGAACTACAATTACTTGTATTAATATTATTCTACCACCTCAATAGAGTCAATTTTTATTTATTTTTCTGATTCTGTTAGCAAGTATTAGACCATGACAAATGAACAGTGTGAATTACAATACTGCAGGATTTGGGATGGGGCTAGAGTTCAACTAATTAGAGCACTGTGTTTTGTACATCAAACTTTGTGGGGAATACAAGTAATTTAATTACCAATAAACTTACTATTTTTTTAAAAAAGATTATCAGTCAGATATTAGCTGAAGGAAGTAAAGAAATAAACTAAAATCTACTCCCCATCTAAGTAGAATTTGCCTTTTTAAAAAAATCACATGTCATCTTGGATATTTCAGTCTTAATGAGGATGCTCCCTTGGATTATCAAAAAATCAGAAAGTAGAACTAAGTAACACTCAATTTTTGCATGTTTACAAAGATATCATCTATTTTCAAAATGATAAACTAAATGAATTCAAAACAGTATATATCACTGAGTTAGTAACCATGCTTTTCATACTCATTACATGGTAATACAAAGGAAAACCATTTGTTTTGAAACTCAGGACACAGGCAAAATTGTGAAAGAAGTTTTTCTTGCTTTAACCTCTTCCCTTCTAGTTCTGGCCAATTCTACTATTTTCTATTCCTTTTTAGTTTCTCAGTATTTAACAACCATGTATTCCAATGAGGTGTCCCCAGCCTGCCCTTCCTAACTCTCTCGTTAAGATTCTTATACTACCTGTTTTATTTTCTCTCAATTTCAAAACTTGCAAGTTGGATAGATAATTCTCCCAGGGCCTTGCACTTAGTTTTCAAGATAATAGCTAGTTAATTAAACAATTTATGGTCTATTTTATTTATTATCCATCTTCATCTCACCTCCCTGTAAGTTCTATGATGTTAGGAAACTGGTCTGATATTTTAGGACCTAAATGATACCACCATGTCTGGTAGTTTCACATTCATGATTTCTTTTTATTCTTACATTAAAGTTGAATATAAATTGTTTTTATTATTCCTGACTGTTATGTACATGAGAAAATGAATACTCAGAAATATATGCATATATATAAATATATATATATAATTTCAAGATCACAGAGATACTAAATGACATAGCTATGAACTTAACATAAGGTTGTCTGATTCAAAACGTCAGATCTGCTGTTGCAATACAGTTGTAACTCCAGTGTGTTCAAAGGGTGATACATGAATGGCTTTGAGCCACATGACAGACAATTCAGAATATTATTTCATGGTTTTTTTTTTTCCATCTTACTGATGGACAATCACTTCTTCAACAACAGTCTAGCCAGTGTATACCCAGATATAAATATTACCTTTCTTATATACTGATCAGAAATTCACTGTGCTCATTTTGTTTTATTTTGCTTCTCTTATTTTTGCTTCTGCTTTTTTCTATCGTTAATATAATTTCTTTCCGTCTCTCCAAATAATATATATTTTCTACTAATATGTTCTTATGAGAAAAGAAATCTTTTATGTCCACTCATTAAAATATTATTATGCTAGAAATACTGGCACTTTAAATCTTTTAAACTAGAATTAATGAATGTGATGTGAAATAACATTTAAATTTTCAAAATGTTTTGCATATTGATTAATACATGCCAGAAAAACAGAATTGCTTTGGCTGGAAAAGTAAAATCATAGATATTTTGGACATTCCCCAAAATAAAAGCCTCACTGCCTTTATCATGGGCAGAATAAAACCTGATCACATTTACTTCAGAAAGGAGAATCTTCTCACTTGAGAAATTATCATCTTTAAACCATAGCTTTTTTTTTCCCTTCAATTCTAAAATCTTAATCATTCCATTTTTTATCAACTGTTTCTGAAATGGATACCCAAAGGATTCTATACACAGTAAATAGTTTTCATGTTTACAGTGGCAGCAGTAGATTATGGTGTATGATATAATATTACTCTATTTCTTACTGCCACATATTTGCTATCATTTTAATAGCATTTTGTCTTTGGCATTAATCTTGCAAAATACCCAGGGGAGATTTGGGGATTTCATTTGTTTGGTTGGTTTGGTTCGGTTTTTCTCTTTGCCAGGAAACCATTCACTCTTTTACACTTCTCTTAAAAATAAAAATCAACTCACAAAGTATTTATTGTATATACACATTTCCTATATTATTCTCCTTATTAAGGCAAAACTTATACACAGTGAAAGGTAGAAATTCTAGGTGTTCAATGAGTTTTAATGAATATATTTACCCCTATAACTCTCAATCAAAATATAGGACTCATGAAATTTCCTGCATCCTGCATTCCAGATGATCCCCATGCCACACAGGCAGTTACTATTCTGTTTTCAAACAATGTAAATTAGTTTACCTGTTTTTCACTTTTACATATAAATGGAATAATGGAGAACTCAATACCATGTCTAGCTCCTTTCACTCAACATAGTATGTTTGCAATTCATCCATGTTGCTGTGTATATCACAGTTTGCTTTTTATTGCTAAGTAAGTATTGTCCTATTTATGAACATGTGATTGTTTCCAGTGTGAGCATGTAGGAAATTAGAACAAGCCACAGTAAAACATGGGGCTTTCCTGGTGGCTCAGCCATAAAGAAGCCACCTACAATAAAGGAGCTGCAGGAAGCATGGGTTTGATCCCTGGCTGAGGATGAACTCCTGGTAGAGGGGATGGTGACTCACTCCAGTATTCTCTCTGGACAATCCCAAGGAGAGTGGAGCCTGATGGGCTACACTCCATTGAGTCGCAAAGAGTCAAACACAACTGAAGCGACTTGAGCACACATGCATGCATCCTAAAATTTATCACTTTGGCATAAGTATTGTTTTGAGCTGGAAGCAAATGAGAATCAACAAATATTTAATAAAGCCTTCCCAGAGCTTCCCTTACTTCACTAAAAGCAAAAACTTCTGAGAAATTAGGACTGCCATAAACCCCCTCTCCTGAGGAAGTTTTATACTTATGAAAAGGATGGAAAGTCAATGCCTACTGACATGGACCTGCACAAATAAACCTTACTTCAGTAGCTCACCTCAGAGTTTGCCACCATTGGAAGTCCAAAACTCCTCTTCCTTTGTCTTGTCATTTCACTACAAATTTATTGCTTTGTTAAGATGGTATGGGCTCCCTGGTGGCTCAGCGGTAAAGAATCTGCCTGTAAGGCAGAAGCTGCAAAAGATGGTGGTTCCATCCCTGGGTTGGGAAGATCCCCTGGAGGAGGAATTGGCAACCCACTCAAGTATTCTTGCCTGGAGAATTCCAAGGACAGAGGGGCCTGGCAGGCTACAGTCCATGGGGTCGAACTGAAGCTACTTAGCATCAGTTCAAACCATACTTTCGAGCTAATTGTCACTGAGATAGCTCCCACATATGTGTGCCACACTCATTAATAAACTTTGTTCTCTTTTGTTAATCTGTCAATTAGTCTAATTTGTAGGACAGTCTAGGTATATGTTTATCTTGAGAAAATTCCAATGAAATGTTGCAAGCAGTTCATCTATTTTATACTCCCATCAGCAATATATGTGTTCCAGTTGTTCATCACCAGCTTTTATCTTTGTGAGTCTTTTGAACCTGAGCCATTCTAATTGGTGTGAGAAACTGTCTCATGGTTGAGAGTAAATTGGATTTCCTTGATGACTATTGAATGTATTTTCATGAACTTACTACAATTTGTATATTTTCTTTTGCAAAGTTTCTTATAGATTTATTTGAGATTGTTTGACACTTTATCATATATCTAGAAAAGTCCTTTTTATATTCTGGTTACAAATGTATTGTTGTTCAGTCAATAACTCATGTGTGACTCTGTGCAATCCCATGGACTGCAGTATGCCAGGCTTCTTTGTCCATCAGTATTCCCCAGGATTTGTTCAAATTCATGTCCATTGAGTTGGTGATGCTATTTAACCATCTCATCCTCTGCTGCCATCTACTCCTTTTGCCTTCAATCTTAACCAGCATTAAGGTCTTTTCCACTGAGTCAGCTGTTCACATCAGATGGCCAAATTACTAGAGCTTCAGCTTTAGTATGTCCTTCTAACGAATATTTAGGGTTGATTTTCTTTAGGATTGACTGGTTTGATCTCCTTGCTGTCCAAGGGACTCTCATGAGTCTTCTCTAGCACCACATTTTGAAAGCATCAATTCTTTGGCACTCAGCCTTTTTTATGGTCCAACTCTCATATCTGTACATGAGTACTGGAAAAATCATAGCTTTGACCAAATGGAACTTGGTTGATGAAGTAAGGTCTCTGCTTTTTAATACACTGCCTAGGTTTGTAATAGTTTTCCTTCCAGGAAGCAAGCATATTTTAATTTCATGGTTACAGTCACCATCCACAGTGATTTTGAAGCCCAAGAAATAAAATCTGTCATTTCTTCCACTTTTTACCCTTCTACTTCCCATGAAGTCATGGGACTGGATGCCATGACCTTAGATTTTGAATGTTGAGTTTTAAGCCAGCTTTTTCACTCTCTTCTTTGACTCTCATAAAGAGTTCTTTATTTCCTCATCACTTCCTGCCATTAGAGTGGTATTATCTGCATATCTGAGGTTGTTGATATTTCTCCTGTCAATATTGATTCCAGCCTGTGATTCTTACAGTCTGGCATTTCACATGATGCATCCTGAATATAAGTTAAATAAATAGGGTGACACTATTCAGCTTTGTTGTACTTCTTTCCCAATTTTGAACCAACCAGTTGTTCATGTAAGGCTCTAACTGTTCCTTCTTAACCTGCATACAGGTTTCTCAAGAGAAAGGTAAGATGGTCTGGTATTCCCATCTCTTTAAGAAATTTCCATAGTTTGCTGTGATCTGCAGTCAAAGCCTTTAACATAGTCAACAAAGCAGAAGCAAATGTTTTCTGGAATTCCCTTGCTTTCTGTATGATTCAACGAATTTTGGCAATTTGATCTCTGGTTCCTTTGCCTTTTGTAAACCCAGCTTGTACATCTGGAAGTTCTTGGCTCATGTACTGCTGAAGTCTAACTTGAAGGATTTTGAGCATAACCTTACTAGCATATGAAATGAACATAATTGCCCAGTAGTGTGAACATTCATTGGCATTGCCCATCTTTGGGATTGGAATGAAAACTGATCTCTTCCAATCACGTGGCCACTGCTGAGTTTTCCAAATTTGCTGACACATTGAGTGAAGCACTTTAATAGCATCATCTTTTAAGATTTGAAATGGCTCAGATGGAATTCCGTCACCTCCACTAGCTTTGTTTATAGTAATGCTTCCTAAGGCCCACTCAACTTCACATTCCAGGATATCTGGCTCTAGGTGAGTGACCACACCATCATGGTTATCTGGGTTATTAAGACCTTTTTGCATAATTCTGTGTATTATTCCCAACTTTTCTTAATCTCATGCTTCTGTTAGGTCCTTGCCATTTCTGTCCTTTTCTATGCCCATTTATACATGAATCTTGATATCTCCAATTTTCTTGAAGAGCTCCCTAGTCTTTCCCATTCTATTGTTTTCCTCTACTTCTGTGCATTGTTTATTGAAGAAGGCTTTCCTATCTCTCCTTCTTCTTCTCTAGAACTCTGAATTCAGTTGGGAATATCTTTCCCTCTCTCACTTGCTTTTTGCTGCACTTTTACCCCCAGCTATTTGTAAAGCTTCTTTAGACAACCACTTTGCTTTCTTGCATTTTTTTTTTTTCAGGATGGTTTTGGTCACTGACTCCTCCACAATGTTATGAACCTTTGTTCATAGTTCTTCAGGCACTCTGTCTACCAGATCTAATGCCTTGAATCTATTTGTCACCTCCATTGATTAACCATAAGGTATTTGATTTAGGTCATACCTGAACGGCCTAGTGGTTTTCCCTACTTCAATTTAAGTCTGAATTTTTCAATAAGGAGCACATGATCTGAGCCACACTCATCTCCAAGTCTTGTTTTTAATAACTGTATAGAGCTTCTCCATCTTTGGCTGCAAAGAATATAATCAGTCTGATTTTGGTATTGATCATTTGGTGATGTCTATGTGTAGAGTGGTCTCTTCTGTTGTTGGAAAAGGGTGTTTGCTATGACAGTGTGTTTTTAACAAAACTCTGTTAGCCTTTGCCCTGCTTCATATTGTACTCCAGGCTTATCATTTATCTAGAAATATTATTTTTATATTCTGGTTATAAATGTATATATTTGGTTTTCTATATACATGTAAATATATAAACATACACACATATATGTGCGTGCATGATCCGTCGCTCAGTCGTGTCCAACTCTTTGTAACCCTATGGACCCATTAACTGCCAGGCTCCTCTATCCATGGGATCTCTGAAACAGGAATACTGGCATGGGTTGTATTTCCATCTCTAGGGGAACTTCCCTACCCAGGGATCAAACCCTTGTCTCCTGTGACTCCTCTACCGGTAGGCAGATTCTCTACCACTGAGCCACCTGGGAGATCCTATGTGTGTGTGCGTGTGTGTGTGTGTGTGTGTGTGTGTGTGTGTGTGTGTGTGTGTGTGTGTGTTGTGCTGTGTGTAGTCACTCAAGAGTGTTCAATTCTTTATGAATCCATTGACTGTAGTCTTCCAGGCACCTCTGTCCATGAGGATTCTCCAGGCAAAAATAATGGAGTGGGTTGCCATGCCCTCCTCCAGGTAATCTTCAAAACTGAGGGATCAAACACAGGTCTCCCACAGTGGAGGCGGATTCTTTACCAGCTGAGATATAAGGGAAGCCCACATTAAATATACATATATATATATATATATACATATATATAAATTTATCCAAGTCTGTCTCATCTTTTATCAGTTTAAACAAAGTATTTGATTAATATCCAGTTTAGTTCAGTTCAGTCGTTCGGTCATGTCCCACTCTTTGTGACCCCATGAATCGCAGCATGGCAGGCCTCCCTGTCCATCACCAACTCCCAAAGTTTACCCAAACTCATATCCATAGAGTTGGTGATGCCATCCAACCATCTCACCCTCTGTCATCCCCTTCTCCTTCTGCCCTCAATCTTTCCCAGCATCAGGGCCTTTTCAAATGAGTCAGTTCTTCACATCAGATGGCCAAAGTATAGGAGTTTCAGCTTCAGCATCAGTCCTTCCAGTGAATACCCAGGACTGATCTCCTTTAGGTAGACCTGGTTGGAATTTCTTGCAGTCCAAGGGACTTTCAAGTCTTCTCCAACAACACAATTCAAAAGCATCAGTTCTTCAGTGCAGAGTTTTCTTTATAGTCCAACTATCACATCCATACATGACTCCTGGAAAAACAATAGCCTTGACTAGATGAACCTTGGTTGACAAAGTAATGTCTCTCCTTTTTAATATGTTGTGTAGGTTGGTCATAACTTTTCTCCCAAGGAGTAAGCATCTTATAATTTCATGGCTTCAATCACCATCTGCAGTGATTTTGGAGCCCAGAAAAATAAAATCAGCCACTGTTTCCACTGTTTCCACATCTATTTGCTATGAAGTGATGGGACCAGATGCCATGATCGTAGTTGTCTGAATGTTGAGCCTTAAGCCAACTTTTTCACTCTCCTCTTTCACTTTCATCAAGAGGCTCTTTATTTCTTCTTTACTTTCTTCCATAAGGGTGGTGTCATCTGTATATCTGAGGTTATTGATATTTCGCCCAGCAATCTTGATTCCGGCTTGTGCTTCCTCCAGCACAGAATTTCTCATGATGTACTCTGCTTATAAGTTAAATAAGCAGGGTGACAATACACAGCATTGACATACTCCTTTTTCCTATTGGAACCAATCTGTTGTTCCATGTTCAGTTCTAACTGTTGATTCCTGACCTGCATACAGGTTTCTCAAGAGGCAGGTCAGGTGATCTGGTATTCCCATCTCTTTAAGAATTGTCCAGTTTATTGTGAGCCACACAGTCAAAGGCATTGGCATAGTCAAAAGCAGAAATAGATGCTTTTCTGGAACTCTCTTGTTTTTCTGATGATCCATCAGATGTTGGCAATTTGATCTCTGGTTTCTCTGCCTTTTCTAAAACCAGCTTGAACATCTGGAGGTTCATGGTTCATGTACTGCTGAAGCCTGGCTTGGAGAACTGTGAGCATTACTTTACTAGCGTGTGAGATGAGTGCAATTGTGCAGTAGTTTGAACATTCTTTTGCATTGTCTTTCTTTGGGGTTGGAATGAAAACTGACCTTTTCCAGTTCTGTGGGCACTGCTGTGTTTTCCAAATTTGCTGGCATATTGAGTGCAGTACTTTCACAGCGTCATCTTTCAGGATTTTAAATAGCTCAACTGGAATTCCATCACCTCCACTAGCTTTGTTCATATGATGCTTCCTAAGGCACACTTGACTTTACATTCCAGGATGTCTGCCTCTAGGTGAGTGACCACACCGTCATGATTATCTGGGTCATGAAGATCTTTTTTCTACATTTCTTCTGTGTATTCTTACCACCTCTTCTTAATATCTTCTGCTTCTGTTAGGGATATACCATTTTTGATTTTATCGAGCCCATCTTTGCCTGAAATATTCCTTTGGTATCTCTAATTTTCTTGAAGAAATCTCTAGTCTTTCCCATTCTATTGTTCTCCTCTATTTCTTTGCATTGATCACTGAGGAAGGCTTTCTTATCTCTTCTTGCTATTCTTTGGAACTCTGCATTCAAATGGGTACATCTCTTCTTTTCTCCTGTGCTTTTTGCTTCTCTTTTCACAGCTATTTGGAAGGCCTACTCAGACAGCTGTTTTGCTTTTATGCATTCCTTTTTTGGGGGGATCGTCTTGATCCCTACCTCCTGTACAATGTCATGAACCTCCGTCCCATAGTTCATCAGGCAGTCTGTCTATCAGATCTAGCCCCTTAAATCTATTTCTCACCTCCACTGTATAATCATAAGGGATTTGATTTAGGTCATACCTGAATGGTCTAGTGGTTTTCCCTACTTTCTTCAATTTCAGTCTGAATTTGGCAATAAGGAGTTCATGATCTGAGCCACAGTCAGCTCCCGGTCTTGTTTTTGCTGATGGTATAGAGCTGCTCCATCTTTGGACTGCAAAGAATATAATCAATCTGATTTTGATTATCTGGTGATGTCTATTTGTAGAGTCTTCTCTTGTGTTGTTGGAAGAGGGTGTTTGCAATGACCAGTGTGTTCTCTTGACTAAACTGTATTGCCCTTTGCCCTGCTTCATCATGTACTCCAAGGCCAAATTTGCCTGTTACTCCAGGTGTTTCTTGACTTCCTACTTTTGCATTCTAGTCCCCTATAAAGAAAACGATATCTTTTTTGGGTATTAGTTCTAAAAGGTCTTGTAGGTCTTCATAGAATTGTTCAACTTCAGTTCTTCAGTGTTACTGGTCGGGCACAGTCTTGGATTACCGTGATATTGAATGGTTTGCCTTGGAAACAAACAGAGATCATTCTGATCTCCAGTAGCATGTTTAATATTAATAGAATTTTGAATGAAGCTCAGGTTACCAATTTTTTATATTCTTCAATATACCTTTGCCTAACCCAAGTTCATAAAGGCATTTGCTTATATTTTCTTTTAGAAACTTTATAGTTTTGCTTTTAAATACACATACCCTTTTTTTGCACCACTAGTTACTGAAACTCTTCTTTCTCTGTTGAATTACCTTGGTTTCTTTCCTTTGTATAGAATTTTTGCTCTGATCCATTGATCTTTCTATTCATAAATATGACTGTACTGGTCTGAATACTATTGCTTCATACTTAGATTTCAATTTAAACAGTTAATATCTTCCTTCTTTATTCTTTTATTTTAAGTCTGTTTTTGCTATTCAAGATCCTTTATATTTCCATATAAATTTTAGAAACAACTTTGAAAATGATATTAGAATTTTGATTCAAATTGCATTGAATGTACAAATCAATTTGGGTATAAACAAATCTTCAAAACTTGATTTTTCTAACTCATAATGTGATACATATATTCATTAGTTACAGCTTTAATTTCACTTCAGCATTCTTTTGTAGTTTTAAATGTAAAAGCTTTGTATTTAAATTTATCACTAAGTACTTTATGATTTTAATGGTAGGTTTTTCAATTTCTATTTCAATTTATAATTATTTGCTGCTAGCATACATAAATACAAATGACCTTCATATCTTGACCTTGAGTCTTTTGACATGCTAAATTTAAGATGTTTTAGCAATTTTTTTATATACTCAGGATTTTTCACATAAGAAATCATATTGCCTGTGAATAAAAACTATTTTACTTTCCTCTTTCCAATATATATTTATTTTAAAATTTTTATTGCTTTCATTTGCTGGTTGTGACCTCTAGTACAATGATAAATACAACTAGTGAAAGAGGACACATTCATCTTTACCCCAGTCTTGGGAAAAAGCATTAAGAAATTTATTATTGAATGTGATGTCAGCTGCATAATTTTACAGATGTTCTTTATCAGGTTGAGAAAGTTGTCTTCTATTAATACTTTTATCTTGCTAAGACTTTATGAAATGTGAAATTTCATTAGATGTGTTTTATACATTTTTGTTATGATCACATGATTATTATGTTATTCTTTTCATTCATAGATTAAACTGATTAGCTTCAAATATTTAACCAAACTTGCCTCTTCAAATAAATTCTACTTTGTGATAAGATATTCTAAATTTTCACCTGTAAGATCTTTTGACATATGTCTTGGAATGTAAATTACTTGTCTCAAATTTCTAACTCTAGTTAAGCAATATCAACTGTGTTTTCCAAATTGGTTCCAGAGAGCAGAAAACTTTGCTAAGCAGATCAAAAGGGATAATGCTCACCATATTCTATCTACTCCCAACATAGCTCTCCCCAACACTGAAGTTAGGGAGGACTGTTGTTTAGTCACTCAGTCATGTCCGACTGCAGCACACCAGGGTTCCCTGTTCTTCACCATCTCCTAGAGTTTGCTCAACTCATGTCCATCGAGTCAGTGATGCCATCCAACCATCTCATCCTCTGTCATCCTCTTCTCCTCCTGCCTTCAGTCTTTCTCAGCATCAGGCTCTTTATCAATGAGTTTGCTCTCTGTCTCAGGTGACCAAAGTATCGGAGCTTCAGCTTCAGCATCAGTCCTTCCAATGAATACTCAGGGTTGATTTCCTTTAGGATTGACTGATTTGATCTCCCTATTATCCAAGGGATTCTCAAGAGTCTTCTCCAGAACCACAGTTCAAAGGCATCAATTCTTTGGTACTCAGCCTTTTATATTGTCCAGCTCTCTCATCTGTGAATGACTACTTGAAAAATCATAGCTTTACTAGACAGACCTTTGTTGGTAAGTAATATCTCTGCTTTTCAACATTCTGTCTAGATTTTACATAGCTTTTCTTCCAAGGAGCGAGCATCTTTTAATTTCATGGTTGCAGTCACCATCCACAGTGATTTTGGAGCCAAAGAAAATAAAGTCTGTCAATGTTTCCATTGCTTCTCCATCTATTTGCCACAAACTAATGGGACCAGATGCCATGATCTTCATTTTTTGAATGTTGAGTTTTAAGCCAGCTTTTTTATTCTCCTCTTTCACTTTCATCAAGAGATTCTTTATCCTCTCTGCTTTCTGCCATTAAGGTGGTATCATCTGCATATCTGAGGTTATTGATATTTCTTCCCACAATCTTGATACCACCTTATGCCTCATCCAGCCTGGCATTTTGCATGATGTACTCTATGTAGAAGTCAAGTAAGCAGGGTGACAATATACAGCCTTGACATACTCCTTTCCCAATTTTGAACCAATCAATTGTTCCATGTCCAGTTCTAACTGTTGCTTCTTGACCTGCATACAGGTTTTTTAGGAGACAGATATGGTGGTCTAGTATTCCCATCTCTTTAATAATTTTCCACAATTGGTTGTGATCCACTCAGTCAAAGGCTTTAGAGTAGTCAGTGAAGCAGAAGCAGATGTTTTTCTGGAACACTCTAGCTTTTTCTATGATCCAATGGATGCTGGCAATTTGATCTCTGGTGCCTCTTCCTTTTCTAATTTCAGTTTGTACATCTGGAAGTTCTCAGTTCATGTATTGTTGAAGCCTAGCTTGAAGGATTTTGAGCCTCACTTTGCTAGCATGTGAAATGAGTGCAATTGTGCAGTAGTTTGAACATTCATTGGCATTGTCCTTCTTTGGGATTGGAATGAAAACTGACAGTTTCAAATCCTGTGGCCACTGCTGAGTTTTCCAAATTTGCTGGCATATTGAGTGCAGCACTTAAACAGAATCATCTTTTAGGGAGGACTATATTTCTAATTTTTGACCAATGGACTGGGAGGAGAAGTCACCTGTGTCATTTTCAACCCAAAGCATCAAGGGGCTTATGCATGACCTTCTAGCTCATTTACTCCTCCCCAAAAAATTATGAACATGGAGTTCTCAAGCTCTAGAGGGTGCAGTTACAAGACACTGAAATCTGTGTAGAGCAACACCCTACCCCCCAAATGGCTCACATTATGTATGCACCATCAGCAGAAAACAATTTATTCAATGAAGTCACTCTAGCTTTAATATTATTGATTACTAAAGCATAGGGCTGCCTATTCTGACTAATATTATTATGGAACTTGGGTATATAACATTCGTATATATGGTGAGTGCAGCCATGAAATTAAAAGATACTTGCTCCTTGGAAGAAAAGCTATGACCAAACTAGGCAGCACATTAAAAAGCAGAGACATTAATTTGCTGATAAAGGTCCATCTATTAAAAGCTATGGTTTTCCAGTAGTCAAGTACAGATGTGAGAGTTGGACTATAAAGTAAGCTGAGCGCCAAAGAATTGACGCTTTTGAACTATGGTGTTTGAAAAGTCTTCTGAGAGTCCCTTAGACTGCAAGGAGATCCAACCAGTCAATCCTAAAGGAAATCAGTCCTGAATATTCATTGGAAGGACTGATGCTGAAGCAGAAACTCCAATACTTTGGCCACCTGGTGTGAAGAACTGATTCAATGCAAAAGTCCCTGATGCTGGGAAAGATTGCCGGCAGGAGGAGAAGGGGATGACGGAGGATAAGATGGTAGGATGGCCTCACCGACTTGATGGACATGAGTCTGAGCAACCTTTGGAAGTTGGTGATGGACAGAGAAACCTGGCGTGCTGCAGTCCATGGGGTTGCAGTGAGTCAGACATGACTGAACTGAACTGATTACAAATGAAATTAAAATAATTGATCTTTGCATAATTAGTGGAGGATTTTTATAACACACCATTGAGAGATGCACACTGAATAAATATCAATAGTAGCAATGAGATCAAAGCATAATGATAGAAATAAAATAGTCATATTTAGTTGCTAACAATTGTGAAAGTTTATAGATCTCACATTTGATGCAGTAATAAACTATCTCCAAAAAAGAATTTTATTTATTATTTTATTCAGCATATATTTATCAGCTACTGACTATATTCTAGTCTATTTTGTTAACAAAATAAGTGTTTTCACGACATACTTTGTGATAAAAATATTAATACCTTTGTATTTTAGTGGAGCTCAGTAATCACGTATAGGGACAATATAAACACAAATAATTCACCCACAACTGATTTCACTGTTTTCTCCCCCACCATATTTTTAAAGCTTTCATGGTTTTATTCCTTAAACCCGTTCTATAAACAATAGTCCTAAGGCCCAATGAACTCACCAAAGGATAAAGGGAAACAACACTTAGGAGTACTTCACTGTGTAATTGGTTCTTTAAAAAGACAAGGATTGACTGAAAATTATAAACCTACATTAAAATGACCTGCTGGGTTTCCCTGTTTGGCTCAGTGGTAAAGTGTAGGAGAATGGGCTCAATTCCTGGTCCAGGAAGATGCCATGTAGTGACTAAGCCCTTGTGCCACAACTACAGAGAGTGTGCCCTAGAGCCCATGGAGGGCTCGCGTTCTTCCACAACAAGAGAAGCCACCTCAGCAATGAGAAGCCTACATACCACAACTAGAGATCAGCCCCAACTTGCTGCTACAGGAGAAAAGCCAATGCAGCAGTGAAGACCCAGCATAGCCAAAAATAATTAAACAAAATGTACCATGCATGCGTGCTTAGTCACTTCAGTCCTGTCCAATACTTCACGACCCTCTGGACTGTAGCCCACCTGTCCATGGGACTGTTCTGCTGTCCATGGGATTCTCTGGGCAAGAATACTGGAGTGAATTGCTATGCCCTCCTCCACTGGATCTTCCTGACTCAAGGATTGAACTGGTGTCTCCTGTCTCCCTCATTACAGGCAGATTCTTTACCACTGAGCCACTGGGGAAGTCTCAAAGGTTCAATACGTATTTTTTTAAATGACGTGCTATTCAGAGGCAAACATTATAGCCATTGGGAAAATATAAAAAAATTAGATATAAACTTCCATAAATTTTTCCTTCTTTAATGACCTTCACATGAATTAAACTACTTCACCAGTTCCCCAGGGAGAAGATAAACATCTCTAGTTAATCACCAACTTGTGTCAATGTCTGGTTTTAGTTCTAGTTCTAACCTATTAGTGGATAAAGGAAGGCCCAAAGGTAACGATGACTTTTTCTTTGTTATTGTTCTTAATTCATTTTACCCTTAATATAGTTTAAAGGTAAATAAGATCACCTGGACCTGCCACTATGCTATATAAGGGAGAGGGCCAAAATATGACAAATGTAAGATTGCTAAAGCTTCCAAACACTCTTGCTTCCAGTTTTCAAATTATAGACATCGATACTGCATGTGATTTTGTCAGTTGCCTGGGTACAGATACCCTGCATATATATGAAATCTATATTGTGCCTGTCTATCGGTGAGCTGTCAAATGATGTCAAACTTGCTAATTCATAGACTATTTATCTTGATGTTTACATGCCAACAAAATGACGGCTGCTTAATTTTACTACAAATGAGTTTTGCCAGCCAATTGTATGGCAGATGTTATTTACTCCCAGAACAACTGTCAAAAGACCAAAGCAGCATATCTAACAAATCAAAATGTACTGTATTGAGTTACATTTCACAGGCAGCAACCTCTATCATCTAGCCACAAGGTTTGCATTATGATGGGATGGGTAGCATCATTGAGTATAATAGTCAGAAATCTGCTTGTCAAAGTAAGTGGGATTAAAAGAGATGTAATTGAATATACCCTACCTGGAAACAGGGAACTGTTAATAAGCATTTATAAAATCCTTCTAAATTTGTGTATTAGAGCTAAGAGTTATGTATTAAAGCATTCAACAAGTAATTCCATGATGGCAGATGGGAAGAGGAAACACCCATCTTCTCTCTTCATATGGTAACTGAACTGTAGTCAATGAAACATATTTTTCCCACCAAATTTATGATGCTATAAAGGTAGAGAAAATGCTAAAGGCATCTAGATAAAGGCTGGATGATACTACAACTTGAATTTAGGAAGTATGCTACAATAAACTTGTTCCACATATTGTTTAAACTTTTCTAAGCTTGTGGGAGCATTTAATTATGCCTAACACTTGCTTCAAATAAAATTTGACAGAGAGCTCTGCTGTGGCCCTCTTTTATGTAGTATGCTGATATCATGCCAAGGTTTTTAATAAGGAGAGAAAATAAGAACTCTTAAAAGTTTAAAGCCCAATAATCAAGGAACTAAAATCTGATTAAGTAAAAAATAAACTTTCTACAATTAAATGAGTCAATGGCAGATAAAATGGAAGCAGAGCCCAAGAAGTAACTCTTACCAATTTAATTTTGCACACTTCTACAAATTGGGATGATGTCTCTTTGCTTAGCACAGAAGTATTGATACAAAAATGGGCCCTAGTTTTTTTCAGCCAGAATTAATTCCACTGAAAAAGGTCAATGACTTGCCTTTCTTACTGGAGGCAATGCAAAAGGTCTTTCTTTAGGACCACTGTCCATAGCTCATTTCTATATAACATACTTGTTTTACGAAGAAAGAAGTGATTTATAGATCACTGATGTATTTTCATACATCTAACCTATCATATCTCTAGTTTCTGCTCAGTTTTCCTAACTTTAGAAACAGACAAAATAAAAGCCTTATTTAGCCAGGAGACATAGGTAGCCTATGATTTTCTCTCTGCTGGTATTTCTTGCAAGGTTCCTCATGTCTCAGACATAAGCATCTGCCGACTTAGAAAAACAGTCTGGCAGGAAAATGGAACATCTAATACGAGAGATGAGGAAAGCTGTCAGATTTTCAGGCATTTATTTTTAAATTCCAAATCAAAATGATGAAAATGTATTCCAGTCAAATTCTTACCTTGGCATCCTTATCCTCTTTTTTGTCATACATGTCTCTCATATATTATTATTTTATGACAAGAGCATAATTTGCTAGTTACCAATTTTTATAACCTGAAATTATTCTGGAATTACATGAAAAAGAAGTTACTTTTTTAACTTCATTGAGGTGCAAGGTACTACTTGAGTGAATATTAATAAAAACATTAATTATTTTCCTGATAATACTGGTGAATAAAACTGACATTTATAAATCATGTTCTTGCCAAAAGAAATCACACCTTCATAAGCATCTTACACAGACCACTGTATTTCTCTGAATTGATGAACCCATCTAAGTCTCTTCCTATCAGGTAGTAGTTTTCTTTGTTAACTTCAGTTCACTTAAACATGAAATTATCAACAGCTATGATCTCCTTTTCCTTTTCATTCTCTCCCCTCCTCATCATGTTGTAAAAACAATAATAAATACTTATAAATATTCTATTACGACCATGAACTCTAGCATAAGGCAATTACCATAAGACAGCTGCTTAAACTTGGAGATAAATGATAAAATCTATAGCCTTAGCCAATTATTAGATTCAGGACACTCTACTAACCAATCTTAATCTATCTTTGACTCACCTAATATCAACTCACCTAATATAGACTCACCTAATATAGACTCACCTAATAGGCTACATGGTAGCACCATACACAGGAGTTTACAGAGAGTAAGTACAATCTCTACCACAGAATATTTTACAGCTAAAAACTTTAAATGTTAAGATATAATCTAAGCATTGAGTCAAACAGTGTGTCTATTCCTGAAGCACAAGCTTTCTCAAATTAAAGATATTATGGCTCAAATTTGGGAAATTAAATAATTTTAGTACTGAATAATTTTAGATATTTTTATATTAAAAATGCGGTATGTTTTAGAGTAAGAAAAAGGCTCTTAATGAAATGCATTGTCTAGAATTGAGACAGAGACATTATTTTTATAAAGCCCCATCTATTATTTTGATGCACAATCTAGTGTAGAACATAAAATTCATATGAATATTTATGATCAAATGTAAAAATAAGAGATTAACCATTGATGGAGAGCTGAATATGATATTACACTGCCAGTAGAACTGTCCTGTTGGAGATGTTTGAGGAGAATCTACTATTAAACACATTTCAAAATGCATCTACTAGCATACATTTGATCCAGTTAAATAAATTCCTCAAGACAGAACACTTAAGAAAATTGGTTGAGTCAGAAGAGTTCAGACTTTTCAAACCTAGGTCTGAAAACTTCAGACCTAGGTTAAATTTTTTTTTTCTGATTTACTGGTTGAATAACATTAATTAAATTATTAAGACCTTCTAAGCCTTAGCTTCCTTATCTTTAAAATCAGAATATATTGCCTACTTCAAAAAGTTGTAAATGATAATTGAATAAGATAGTGTTAAGTGGTCTGTTATTCTAAAATTGTTCAACATATACAGTGTGATAAAACATTTTCTGTATTAGTTTTAACCTGTATCTTAGGGGATGTTAGATTATCCTAATCAGGAGAACACATTTCAGTGTATTTTGTTTAGCAAACATTTGATCAAAGGTTTCTGGAAGATTTTCATTGAACAGAGTGACCTTGTGATGAGGTTTTATTTCCTTACTAATTTTTCCATAGTTTATGCCTGTCTACAGATGTGTTTAGCAACACAGAAGAGGTGACTTAGAAATAAAATCCCTCATTATGACCTCCAATGGGATTAGAAATTAACTGAAAATCACAGATCTAATGCCTAAATCAGCTAAATAGTAAATCATTAGATGCTGGAATAATATGGTTGGGATGAAAACAGCACAAATAGGATGTAAGGATTCTTACGCAAATTCAACACTTTTGCTTAATTGTGTCTCCCAAGCTTTGTTTAAATGAAATCAACCATGTGTTTTGGAAGTTTTACCATTTTGTTAATTGACATAAGAAAATATATATTTTAAAAGTTGTTTTTTACTCTTAATATGTCTGTTTGTATATATAGCACATTCTTGTACATATGTGAGGTGTAATGGACTCACATAACACAAATTTATCTAAGATCAAATAGTAGAAACATAATCAAATACTCCAAGTATCAGGAACTCCAAGTATTGGAGTATAATGAAAAGCTTGTTTTCATTATATTGGTAAATTTATAATACTCAGAGCTGTTTCAACAGGTCATCAAGAAAAAGAAGCAAAATATCTTTGTCTGCCCATTAAATAGAGATTGTTTTCAAAGGATATACAACCATGAACTGCAAACATAGATTAAATCACCTTTATGTATTTCTAATATTTTTCTCAAAATTCCCACCCATTAGTATGAGATTGATCAATCATGAAACATAGATAAAAGGAAAAAAAAAAACAAATACAAACACAGTCACCCCTCTTAATTTTACTCTGGTCTACTTCCAATAAAGGACAGAATTTGTATGGACGTAACATAAGGAGAAGATATTAAGAGAAGGTGGCAAGAATACACAGAAAAACTGTACAAAAAAGATCTTCACGACACAGATAATCATGATGGTGTGATCACTCATGCTCACCTAGAGCCAGACATCCTGGAATGTGAAGTCAAGTGTCCTTAGGAAGCATCACTATGAACATAGCTAGTGGAGGTGATGGAATTTCAATTGAGCTTTTTCAAATCCTGAAAGATAATGCTGTGAAAGTTCTGCACTCAATATGCCAGCAAATTCGGAATATTCGGCAATGGCCACAGGACTGGAAAAGGTCAGTTTTCATTCCTATCCCAAAGAAAGGCAAGGCCAAAGAATACTCGAATAATCACACAATTGCACTCATCTCACATTCTGTGTATTCTTGCCACCTTCTCTTAATATCTTCTCCTTCTGTTACATCCATACAAATTCTGTCCTTTAGAGGGCAAGGGTGGGATG
The DNA here is from genome assembly GCA_007570785.1 of Antilocapra americana. NCBI lineage: Eukaryota > Metazoa > Chordata > Mammalia > Artiodactyla > Antilocapridae > Antilocapra > Antilocapra americana. The sequence goes on along the minus strand of ML660787.1, from coordinate 1,095,474 downwards.
ATATGGAAGAATGGCATTGAAACATGTTAATTATCATATGTGAAATCAATTGGCAGCCCAGGGTTGATGCTCAGAGCTGGTGCACCGAGATGTCACAGGGGGATGGAATCAGGAGGGAGGAGGGAGGGGGGTTCTGGAGGGGGTGCATATGTAAACCCATGGAGGTTTCATGTCATTGTATGGCAAAACCAACACAATAAAGTAAAGAAAATTTTAAAAAAAAGGAAATTCTGTCCTTTATTGGAAGTAGATCAGAGTAAAATTAAGAGGGGTGACTGTGCTTGTATTTGATTTTTTTCCTTTACATTACTAGTAAAATAATCCTCAAAATTCTCCAAGCCAGGCTTCAGCAATATGTGAACCATGAACTTCCAGACGTTCAAGCTTGTTTTAGAAAAGGCAGAGGCACCAGAGATCAAATTGCCAACATCTGATGGATCATCGAAAAAGCAAGAGAGATCCAGAAAAACGTCTATTTCTGCTCTACTGACTGTGCGAAAGCTTTTGACGTGTGGATCGCAATAAACTGTGGAAAATTCTGAAAGAGATGGGAATACCAGATCACCTGACCTGCCTCATGAAAAACCTGTATGCAGGTCAAGAAACAACAGTTAGAACTGGACATGGAACAACAGACTGGTTCCAAATAGGAAAAGGAGTATGTCAAGGCTATATATTGTCACCTTGCTTATTTAACTTATATGCAGAGTACATCATGAGAAACGCTGGGCTGGAGGAAGCACAAGCTGGAATCAAGATTTCTGGAAGAAATATCAATAACTTCAGATATACAGATGACACCACCCTTTTGGCAGAAAGTGAAGAAGAACTAAGGAGCCTCTTGATGAAAGTGAAAGAGGAGAGTGAAAAAGTTGGCTTAAAGCTCAACATTCAGAAAACTAAGATCATGACATCTGGTCCCATCACTTCATGGCAAATAGATGTGGAAACAGTGGGAACAGTGGCTGACTTTATTTTTCTGGGCTCAAAAATCACTGCAGATGGTGATTGCAGCCCTGAAATTAAAAGACGCTTACTCCTTGGAACGAAAGTTATGACCATCCTAGATAGCATATTAAAAAGCAAGGACATTACTTTGTCAACAAAGGTCCATCTAGTCAAGACTATTGTTTTTCCAGTAGTCATATGTGCATGTGAGAGTTGGATGGTGAAGAAAGTTGAACACCGAAGAATTGATGCTTTTATACTGTGGTGTTGGAGAAGACTCTTGAGAGTCCCTTGGACTGCAAGGAGATCCAACCAGTCCATCCTAAAGGAGAGCAGTCCTGAATGTTCATTGGAAGGACTGATGCTGAAGCTGAAACTCCAATACTATGGCCACCTGATGCGAAGAGCTGACTCATTGGAAAAGACCTTGATGCTGGGAAAGATTGAGGGCAGGAGGGGAAGAGGATGACAGAGGATGAGATGGTTTGATGGCATCACTGACTCAATGGACATGGGTTTTGGTAGATTACAGGAGTTGGTGATGGACAGGGAAGCCTGGCATGGTGCGGTTCATGGAGTCGCAAAGAGTCAGACATGACTGCACGACTGAACTGAACTGAACTTCCAAATGTCTCTCTGCTATCTACACTTGAAGTCCTCAGGCAGTCTCATACTAAACAGGTCCAAAAAGAAAATGCACTCTCTTATTCCTGCAGTCCCGAACCTAGGATTCATCTCAGACTCCTTTTTAAAATCTCTAAAACTTCTTCCATCCTGTGTGTCTCACAGTCCCAGGCCCTGTGGGTAAGGTATTTTTACATCTCTGGTATTTTGTTGTTGTTGATCTCTGCTTTACCCCACCTTGCCACTATTGTCTCAGACTCTGCCACTATTTTCTCAGACCCTGGTTGGATTATTATAAGTTTCCCTACTTACCTCTCTGCCTCAGTCCCATCATCCATACTCCATTCTTTAACCTATTGCAAGAGGCTTTAAATCCTTTCATGTCACCCTGAGTTTGACTTTCTGTTAACAAAGAGAAATATATCTCATAGCCTCCAACTATAACAATTAAAAGTGTTATCAACAACTGTGGGACAACCTCATAATATAATGCAATAAAACTACTGGTAGTTTCCTTACCAAAAATATATAACTAAAACCTAATCAGGAAGAAACAATCTTTCAAGATCAAAATAGGGTACCCATGCACTTCCTAGGTAGTGCTAATGGTAAAGAACCTACCTGCCAGTGCAGGAGACATAAGAGATGAGGGTTCAATCCCTGGGTTGGGAAAATCCCCTGGAGGAAGGCATGACAACCCACTCCAGTATTCTTGCCTGGAGAATCCCATAGACAGAGGAGCCTAGCAGGTTATAGTTCATGGGGTCACAAAGAGTCAGAAATGACTGAAGCAGCTTAGCATGCACATAAGAAAATTAGCTTTTATTTCTCCTCCAAAAATCAATAGCAGGAAAATCACTATACTGAAATCTGGTTGTTTGCCAAGAAAAGGGGACATACAATTTGTTACCCTTTTTTTATTCCTTAGTCTTCAAACTATTGAATGTGGATTTTATTTTGTGAAAGGTATCGGGTTAAAAATGTTCAGAGATATGCTGAGTTTTTGGCATGCAGTACTTGTTTGGAAGAAATGCATCACTGGTAGCTTCTCACAAATGCACTGCAAACATTACCCACAATGAATGTTCTGTCATAGAGGGGACTGGGCAGGAGCATCTGTTAGAGTCTTTTATGACAGATCAGTATATAGGCAATGTTGCCAGCAAGGGTTTTTCTCCATTATAAAACAACAATCTTCAGTAGAACCAGAGTCCCTAAAAGCAGGAAAACAGCTTGCTTTATGAAAGATGCTACCTTTTCTGCAGCCAAGAAATCACCGATCTGATGTTAAGTTCCTGCTATTAGTCTTTCTTCAGCTGCACAGGTGGCAACCGTTCCATGTTCCAGTTCAGCTCCCCAAGGTTACAGCTGTGAAACTGGGTAATGGCTGTGTTTATTCTCTGCCAGCCTTAAAGGTCTTCGGGGTAATGCTTTTTTTTTTTTTTTTTTTTTGCTTTTCCTTGCTGGATTTTCATTGAAAATTTCTTCTGGAGCAGATGTGCCTCTCCTCATCTTCTATAGTTTCTGTGTTTTGGGCTAAGTTGAACATTGTGGTTTTGTTTGTGGCCTTATTTTTTTATTATTATTTTTTATTTTTTTCTGTTTTTTATTTATTTTTTTAATTAATTTATTTATTTTTTAAATTTTCTTTACATTATTGTGTTGGTTTTGCCTTATTTTTTAACTGCTAATGGCATAGCCAATTTTGAAGTTTGTTTCTGTATATCTGATGCCTCATCCCTTGTCCCTAATAAAAAAACATTCGTAGTAATCTTGATGTCAAATAGCTTATGCCCCAAGCATTCTAGGGGCTTCCCTCATAACTCAGTTGGTAAAGAATCTTCCTGAAATGCAGGAGACCTGGGTTCATTTCCTGGTTCAGGAAGATCCCCTGGAGAAGAGAATGGCAACTCACTCCAGTATTCTTGCCTGGAGAATTTCATGCGCAGAGGAGCCTGGTGGGCTGCTGTCCACGGGGTTGCAAGAGTCGGACATGACTTAGCAACTAAACCACCAACCACCAAGCATTCTAAACCATTGTTGTTGTTTACATTGTAGTCTCTGTCTGCCACTGCCACAGTAGCCTGAGTTTTAAAACCTGGATTACAGGGGCCAAAATAACAATTACCTGTACTGCTTTGTATACTTTTCAGGTATGTATTTCAGGCCCTCCAGCTCCTGCAAAGCAGCCTTCTCTAACGCAGTCATTTTTTGGAGGCTCTAAGCAGTGTCTCATAGTTGCTCTTGCGTTAAGTCCTGTCATTATATGAGCCGCATCATTTCTTTTTTCTCTAATTTTGGCCTGCCTCAGGTACACCAGGCATCTTCATTTTTGGCACTACTCCTACCTTCTGAGATTCTATGACCCCCACAGATCTCTAACTAATTACAATATATTCTCTGGAGTCGCAATGCACCAAAGCCAAGCTGTCGACATAAAGAATATCTCCCTCATTTATTCCTTTCTGCCTTCATTTCTACCTGCAGTTACTAACCCATCACCACTACTAGAAGCTTAACACTCTGCTAAGACTGGGGATAGAATAATTTACAAGAATGACATGGTCATGGTTTCATGCGTTTGATCTAAAACAAACTGTGTTATAATTGAAGGATTATAACATGCACTTGATCTAAAACAAATTGTTCGGTAATTGAAGAGTTACAGGGTGTGATGAAAGCAAGTACATGGGCCCAAACTCAAGGGTCAATGGCCCAGAAAAGGCTTCCCTGAGGAAACGGAGAACACAGAGAAGAATATAAGATAGCTAGGTGAAGAGGAAAGGTAAAGTATTCTAAATAGAATAAAAGGTACAATGAATGCCAACCTGTCCCTACATCTGTGCGAAGTTTGTAACCAGCTTTTTAATGCAGCGAGGTATATGTGCCAATACTTCTTAGACATTTTTTTAGTAAATGCTTTATTAAATTTCTTCTTGCAATAAGGGAAAGAGTTATGAAAACAAACCCCTACACATTTATTACCCATTTGTCAGTCTGATCTATTAATTACTGATAATAGTACATTAAAATCTCTACTTATAATGGTGGAAATATCCATTTATTTTATAGTAATTCCCATGTTGTAAAGCTATGTTAGAACACAAATTGAAGTTTGAATATTTATGTAATTCTGGTGAAATTTAGTTCAGTTCAGTTCAGTCACTCAGTCGTGTCTGACTCTTTGCGACCCCATGAATTGCAGCACGCCACGCCTCCCTGTCCATCACCAAATTCCGGAGTCCACCCAAACCCATGTCCATCGAGTCGGTGAAGCCATCCAGCCATCTCATCCTCTGTCGTCCCCTACTCCTCTTGTCCCCAGTCCTCTCCAGCATCAGGGTCTTTTCCAATGAGTCAACTCTTCACATGAGGTAGCCAAAGTATTGGAGTTTCAGCTTCAACCGAATGACCACCTTCCAATGAACACCCAGGACTGAAATTAGTCCTGTGCATATTTAGTAATGTTTTAACCTAAATTATCTCTTTCTGAACAAATATAGCTACATCAAATTTTAATTTTGACCTTTTGGAGTTTTTATATTTCAGATGCACCAAATGTAAACAGTATATTGGCAAATCCCCTTTCTTAAATTAGTCTGGAAAATAATGCCTTTTACAATGTAATGCTAGTCTCATAATTATAACTGTTGATAGTCTCATACAAATTTTTATTGCTCTATTTTGCGGATTTTTCTTATGTTGTCTTTACTATATGTGTTTCATTTTTCCTTTACTGCTTTCTTTTGAATTTATTCACTTTTTTTTATTCTATTTTGTTTTCTATTGTCACTTTTGGTAGCACCTTCTCTATTCTATTTATTTGGTGTTAACCTTAGAAAACTTATTATACACACTTAATTCAATAAAAAAGAACTTATATCCCTCTTTTCCATTCAGTTGCTCAGTAGTGTCCAACTCTTTGCGACCCCAAGAACCCCAGCATGCCACGCCTCCCTGTCTATCACCAACTCCTGCAGTCTACCCAAACCCATGTCCATCGAGTCGGTGATGCCATCCAGCCATCTCATCCTCTGTCATCCCCTTCTCCTCCTGTCCCCAGTCCTTCCCAGCATTAGGGTCTTTTCCAATAAGTTAACTCTTCTCATGAGGTGGTCAAAGTATTGGAGTTTCAGCTTCAACATCAGTCCTTCCAATGAACACCCAGGACTGATAGCCTTTAGGATGGACTGGTTGGATCTGCTTGCAGTCCAAAGGGCTCTCAAGAGTCTTCTCCAACACCACAGTTCAAAACAATCAATTATTTGGCACTCAGCTTTCTTCACTGTCCAACTCTCACATCCATACATGATTACTGAAAAAACCATAGCCTTGACTAGACGGATCTTTGTTAGCAAAGTAATGTCTCTGCTTTTTAATATGCTTTTTAGGTTGGTCATAACTTCCCTTCCAAGGAGTAAGCATCTTTTAATTTCATGGCTGCAATCACCATCTGCAGTGATTTTCGAGACCCAAAAAATAAAGTCTGACACTGTTTCCACTCTTTCCACTCTTTCCACATCTATTTCCCTAAAGTGATGGGACCAGATGCCATGATCGTAGTTGTCTGAATGTTGAGCCTTAAGCCAACTTTTTCACTCTCCTCTTTCACTTTCATCAAGAATCTTTTTAGCTCCTCTTTACTTTCTGCCATAAGTGTGGTGTCATCTGCATATCTGAGGTTATTGATATTTCTCCTGGCAATTCTGATTCCAGCTTGTGCTGCTTCCAGCCCAGCATTTCTCATGATGTACTCTGCATAGAAGTTAAATAAGCAGGGTGACAATATACAGCCTTGACGGACTCCTTTTCCTATTTGGAACCAGTCTGTTGTTCCATGTCCAGTTCTAACTGTTGCTTCCTGACCTGCATACAGGTTTCTCAAGAGGCAGGTCAGATAATCTGGTATTCCCATCTCTTTAAGAATTGTCCACAGTTTATTGCGATCCACACAGTCAAAAGTACTGGCATAGTCAATAAAGCAGAAGTAGATGATTTTCTGGAACTCTCTTGCTTTTTTGATGATCCAGAAGATATTGGCAATTTGATCTCTGGTTCCTCTGCCTTTTCTAAAACTAGCTTGAACATCTGGAAGTTCATGGTTCACATATTGCTGAAGCCTGGCTTGGAGAATTTTGAGCATTACTTTACTAGCACGTGAGATGAGTGCAATTGTGCAATAGTTCAAGCATTCTTTTGCATTGCCTTTCTTTGGGGTTGGAATGAAAACTGACCTTTTCCAATCCTGTGGCCACTGCTGAGTTTTCCAAATTTGCTGGCATATTCAGTGCAGCACTTTCACAGCATCATCTTTCACGATTTGAAATAGCTCAACTGGAATTCCATCACCTCCACTAGCTTTGTTCATAGTGACGTTTCGTAAGGCCGACTTGACTTTGCATTCCAGGATGTCTGGCTCTAGGTGAGTGATCATACCATTGTGATTATCTGTATCATGGAGATCTTTTTTTGTATAGTGCTTCTGTGTATTCTTGCCATCTTAACATCTTCTGCTTCAGTTAGGTCCATACCATTTCTGTCCTTTATCGAGCCCATCTTTGCATGGAATGTTCCCTTGATATCTCTAATTTTCTTGAAGACATCTCTAGCCTTCCCATTCTTTTGTTTTCCTCTATTTCTTTACATTGATCACTGAGGAAGACCCTCTTTTCTCTCCTTGCTATTCTTTTGAACTCTGGATTCAGATAGGAATATCTTTCCTTTTCGCCTTTGCTTTTCACTTCTCTTCTTTTCACAGCTATTTGTAAGGCCTCCTCAGACAGCCATTTTGCTTTTTTGCATTTCTTTTCCATGGGGATGGTCTTAATCCTTGTGTCCTGTACAATGTCATGAACCTCCATCCACAGTTCATCAGGCACTCTATCAGATCTAGTCCCTTAAATCTATTTCTCATTTCCACTGTATAATCATAAAGGATTTGATTTAGGTCATACCTGAATGGTCTAGTGGTTTTCCCTACTTTCTTTAATTTAAATCTGAATTTGGCAATAAGGAGTTCATGATCTGAGCCATAGTCAGCTCCGGGTCTTATTTTTGCTGACTGTATAGATCTTCTCCATCTTTGGCTGCAAAGAATATAATCAATCTGGTTTTGGTGTTGACCATCTGGTGAGGTCCATGTGTAGAGTCTTCTCTTGTGTTGTTGGAAAATGGTGTTTGCTATCACCAGTGCATTCTCTTGGCAAAATTCTATTACCTTTTTCCCTACTTCATTCTGTATTCCAAGGCCAAATTTGCCTGTCACTCCAGGTGTCTCCTGACTGCTTACTTTTAGGTACTCTTAAAATTGCAAGAATGTTAGAGTTCTTTCACCTGATAATCCTGCACCCCATTTAATGAGACTTTTAATTTTTATTTATACATAATTAAATTATAATAATGAAAATATATTATTGTTGTGATCTTACATGGTAAAGGTTTTTATCAACATATTTATTAATTTTGCAATAAATTTCTCATTGCAATTTAGATTTTCAATATGAGAATCATTTTTGTTCTGCCTTAAGCTTATTTTTCATAATTTGTTACCAAGAATCTATTAGAAGCCAGAAGTTTTTATATTCTAATAAAAAGTCTTAATCATGCCCTCATTTTTAAAAGATATTTTATGAGGTATATAATTCTGAAGTTGAAAATGAGTTTTCCTCAATACACTTAGAGTATTTTATTAGGTTAGAAAGAAATTAGCCTCTCTTTTCTCTTTAGTTGGTTTTGTGGTCTTTCTATCTTGATTTGTCTAAATATGGATTTCTTTTTATTTGCTATGATGCTAATATATTGGGTTTTCTGGACTTAAGGTTAGTGTCTTGCCACAATACTGCAAAAATCACAGCCATTGTCTCATTAAATCTTGTTTCCATTCCACTTTCTCTATCATCCTATATTATGATAAGATAAATGCTCACATAGCTCACTCCATGGTGTAGGTGTTTTAATATTTCATTTATATTTTTCTTTCTTTTTCTTTGGATATATATTCTGGATAATTGCCTCAGATTCCTATTCCAGTTTACTAATGTTCTTTTCAACTTTGAGTACTCTGCCATTTAATATATCCTTTGATTTTTAATCTTTATATGTTCTCATTTCTATGCTTTTCATTTGGTCAGATGTATTGGTCATATTTATAGTTCATGCTCTTTTATTTTACTTTACTCCAAAGAATTTTTAAAACTTAATTTCAACTAATATAAAATGAATATGCTTTATAATCTAAATTTTATCATAATCCAAAATATATTCATTTTATATTCTTTGGATAATCTCAGTGCAAGGAGCATTCTGCATGTCTGATTCTGCTATTTGTTTTCCTGTTGGCTCAGGTTTATAAAATTTTGCTTCCTTTTATAATCCAATAAGTGATGATTCTCATCATTCATGGATCCTTAAATGTGAATATGTCTACTGAATAAAATATTTCATTCAGTAAATAAATTTGTAACCCTAAATCCAATCCTCATGGCACTTTCATGGTCATAGGTGGACATGCATGGCATGGAAAAATTTTGAGTCACGAGTCACCTAACAAGCACATTCCCAGCTGAAGTCTAACAAGTTGATTCTCTGCCTTCTTATTTCAGCTGTCCTACTAAAAACAAATGACCAGTTTGTAGTCTGTTTAGTGCCAAGTTCTTTTGCATTTTTGTTCTTGTGTCTGTGTATGTGTTTTCACACTTTAAGATGGCCCTCAAACACAATATTAAAGTGCTGTTTAGTATGTTTAAATACAAACAGACTTCGGTGTGCTAATAAGAATAATTATATACATTAGATTACTTTCATTCAGTCTTGAGTAACAGTCCTGTTGGTCATGAGTTTAATGTCAATGAATTAACTATGTATAAATTACAGTGTCTTTAAACAGAAACATACATGATAAAAAAAATAATGTATTGATTGGTTGATGAAACATTGTGACTAGAGTCTCACAGAAACCAAACCCATCCCATTATTTCCACTAGAAGCAATAGATCAGTATTTGCTAATTCAGTGTTTACAGGTAATTTTATAGACCATAAATGCCATAAATAATGAGAACCTATTTTATTTATCTATTTATATTTTTCTGTGGCTTCATATTTATTGGACTTTATCTGCTGAATTTTCCATGGAAAAGTTATATTCCTCCAGAAATGGTTTGTATTTTCTTCTGCTAGCTGCCTGGTAGCAATACAATCCCAGCATGACTTTAAATAAAGCTATCTGGTTGAGGTTTTATTGCTAAACATTTTAAATGAATTCAGGCTAAACAACTTTGCAAAAAACTATTTATGTTTACAAATTCTCAAGAGATTTTTTTTTTTTTTTACCTTTTACTATGGATCACGTTGGGGAACTCATCTTTCCTTTTATTAACATTTGCTCAGAAGGTGTAGAACTTTGGAGGTCCCAGATTTTTGTGGCAGCTTGCTTCCTGGTTTAGCCAACAGATTTATCATCTTCCACAATCTGCATAACTGCATGACTATTGAAATTGAATCTCAAACTTATCAACTTTGGCAGAATCCCTTCAGAAACATTCTGACTTGGTAGTTGTTTCTATCTCAGGAGTCTCATTTTTGCTTCTCTTTTTCTTTCTAGATGTGCTACTAAGTATAATATTAGGGACTACTGTTGAAAAAATACATTTTTTTAGCTTTTGTATTTATTTTTCTCAGGAGATACACTCAATATGGTAGAAACACAGTTCCTCTTGTCTGGAAACTTCATAATTCCAAGTTAGGGCCAAAATTTTAGATTAGAAACAACTGTCAGCATAGAACATATCTCCTAGCCAATCTTTTTCCTAATGGTGTCTTGCTGTGTGACTTAAGGCAATTTCTAAACTCATTGATTTCCTTTATTTATTCAAAATGGTAGGTTAGGGATCAGCATACTATGTGAGCTGTAATGGGCCATCAAATGAGATAATTCATGTGAAAACATATATCATCATGCTCCTATATGTTTGCATATTAATTGAAGGAGGGGGTGTGATCCGATAAATTCCTAAGATTTAGACCAAGAAATATCTGATTTTTTTTATTGTCTTGGAAAACAACAAAGAATAAGGTGAGTGTCATTTGCTTATTTAAAAAAAAGACAAAAATCTCACTTCTTTCAAAGACTTACATACAAACACTTTATACCTAATTTGCTTTTAAAGTAAGGAGAATCAAATCATGAATATTTTCTGCTCACCTTTTATGAATAATGCTAATTCAATACTTAACCTTGAATACCTTTCTGTTGGCTGTGATGGTGACTCAAGCTTTTGTTAGGTATAACAGTATTTGTTACAGTAAATCTTATGTTTACTAAAATAATGATAGTGAATGTCACTGCCAAGTTCACATTCATTATTCAATATTTTTATAGTTGAATACAAAATAATAAATGTTACTCTTTTGTAACTAGAGTAGACTAGGCTATATTTAGAATCAGGTGTGTAAAATGACTTAAAACAGGTTATATCATAAACATATTACCATTCAATGTGAGTTTCCCCACCTGGAAGACTTTCCTCCATATTGTGATTCAAGGAACCAGACCCTTTCTATCTTGAGGTATCAACAGCTTTCAGAGAGTTGATATTCAAACCAGTAGAGAAGACATCAGTCAGTGGGTATACCTTCTTAAATCCTCTAAACTGTTTTTACTCACAACATTTCTGACTCTAAATGTGTAGCATTATTCCCACCAGCAGAAAATTCTTAAGTCTTTTGGTCACCATCAAAGTGTACAATTAACTTCAATTCTGTCACTAACTATTGGGAGTTAGTGTGGATCCTACAGGTTAACAGTTCAGTCCCACAGGATTCTGCAACTTTAGATGACCACTGCAAGTCCAAGGTTGTCAACTACACTTCTGATCAACCATCTATAAATCAGGGGTTCCCATGATCCTCTCATCAGGTTTGATAATTTGCCAGAATGGTTTCCAAGTATATATTTTCCATTTCTGGTTAATTACAAAGGACACAACTCAGAAAAAGCCAGATGAAAGAGATGCTTAGGGCAAAGTATGAGGAAATGACACAGAGCTTCCATGCAGTCTCCAGCACCTTGATATGTTCGCCAACCAGGATTCTCACCATATCCCATCATTTATATGCTTTATGGAGATTTCATTAAGAAGGCAAGTTTGATTAAATCACTGATCATTGGTGATTCACCAAATCCCCAGCTACTCTCAGGCTGAAGGCTCAAAGTTCAGGGATCAGGGATTGGAACTGAAAGACCCAGTCCTCTAACATGGCTTGGTCTTTCTGGTAACCAGTTCCATCCTCAAGTTAAGCACTCCGCAAGAGTTAACTCATGAGAACAAAAGATTCTCTTAGTATCCTACCACTTAGAAAATTCCAAGTGATTTAGGAACTCCATTAAGAACTGAGGACACAAACCAAATACTAGTATCCTCCACTACACTCAGCATCTCATCAGGCCATCCAAGCTTTGCACTGTGCCAGTGAGAATCTGCATTTATCTCTGTCCCTTAGATGTGCCTTTAGGTATAGTCTTTGCTTTACACCACTTTTGGCTTACAAACGGCTTCACAAAACTGCTCTATTTTTGGATAGTGAGGGATGCTTATATCTATTTCTTATCATAACACAAAGTTCTTGAACCAAAAATGGTGTGTGTAATGTCTACTCATATTTTTGGTTAGAACTCAGCGATATGGCCAAACCAAACCACAAAAGAGTTTGATAATTTTACCCTATCTGTATCTCAGAAGAAAAGAAATCATATCTTTTGGATCAGCTGATATTTTCTGTCAAACCAATGACAGGTAATAGTAACTAGAGTTAGCAAAGTATCTCTTGCTACAATATCTGAAATAGCACTAAACCACTTCTGTACATAATCCAAAGTTAAAATTAATGTACAATATATATTATTACAAAAATATACTACAGTAAAAAATATTCTTTATGGTACTTAAATTTCTGCTTTAGGTAGCATGTGAATAGTAAGTTTAGTTTATATAATTTATATATTATAGCCATGATTTTGAATAATCTTAATACTTCTATAAGTGATTATAACTTCTTAAAGAAAAACTGCTTCATTAATGGTGTTCCCTGATCCTGGATGCATGTGAATAAAACACTCGAAATGGTTATAATGCTTGATAGCAAAAATCTAAATAAAATTCCATTTAAATCAAATGCCCCGCAGATGTATAGAATAGACTCGTGGACTCTGTGGATGAGGGAAAGGGTGGGATGATATGGGAGAATGGCATTGAAACATGTTAATTATCATATGTCTAATCAATCAACAGCCCAGGATTGATGCCCGGGGCTGGTGCAACAAGATTTCCCGGGGGGAGGGAGGAGGGAGGGGGGTCCTGGAGGGGGAGCATATGTAAACCCATGGTGATATCATGTCATTGTATGGCAAAACTAATAAATAAATAAATAAATCAAATGCCCAGCACCCTACTTGGGCACAAACAGGTGCCATATGGCAGCTAAAAGAACATGGTTTAACAATAGCATGTCATTTTGTCAGGGATGTCTTTGTAGTCACTAAGAAGCAGGTTAATAGGATGATTAGACAGAAGGTTAAATATAACAAAAGTACAAAGCACTTTCCTAGTGTCATTCCTGAGATATGTGGGTGGCAAATACTATCTCTGTTTTGTAGATTGAAAAATGAAGTAGTTTGTGTATTTAGAAACATTTTATCAGTATTCTAAAACTCATTTTGGCATCTTTGTAATTGGAACCCAAACTGGTACCTGAATTTTTACTATCTAAATTTTTCAGCTACTGATAATTGCAAAAATACTCAAATCTATCATTTTTACTTATTATAATAAAAAAGAAAATGGAAAACACATTATTTAAAGTTACATGCTAGTACTGCATATTTCTGCATAAAATTAATGGAATTCAAAGAGCTTTACCAACCTAAAACCACAATACTCAAAAGTCAAGTATTGTCTTTCTGTCAAGTTATGGGCTGAGGTTTGGGGATCCTACTAGTCTCATTTCTGATTACTGTAATCTTCTCTTGGACCCCTCTTAAGGCTGTACTCTTCCGCACTTTGTCACCTAACCAAATTATTTTACTCTGTATTTAAAATTTACGAATATTAGTAACAATCTTCTGAGTTGGGAAGAGAGCTAGAATACATCTTTATAAGTGCTATATGATACATATATTTACTATTCTAATTGGGGCTTTATTCTATACTCTGTTTCTGTGATTTGCTGAAGGTTTACCAAATTTCTGTGAAAACCAAACAAATTTATTTGAGTAGCCACAATGTTACTTGCATTTATCGGCACCTCTAGGAAAACAGAAAGAAATTTTATTAAAAGTGATTATTTTACTCTCACTTTTAGGGATCAAGTATATGACTACAAAAGTATAACAACAAAAAAAGAAGTGTGTTAATAGAAACTTATATAAGGGAATTTTAAAATGAATTAAATTAATTAAAACCAAATTATACTATCTATGCTAGCCTTCATATCCCTTCTGAAGCAATTAGTAATCATCTATCTTTACTTAAGAAATTATGCAATTTGGTTTTATAATAATTTCTGTTAAATGTGTTTATGAACATGCAGTTTGTAAATCTGACATAATTTTAATAATAATAAACCATGCATTGCTTTGTATAGAATGGAAATTGTCAAAATGAAAACATGTTCATAGGTGTGATGAATATTTAGCCTTCAATATTAGTTTCATCTGCTTAAAGCTATTAATTATCAATTAAACTATTTTCATAAGCAAATGAATCTTTAATACACATAGCCTCCTGGATTGCATAACTACTTTTTTCCAAGCAATATTTATTTCCTTCTTTTGTCCATAGTGATAAACTTTAATGACTTGAAGATTTAGTTATTGTAAACTTTGGACGTTCTGCTTGGATTACATTAGCAACATTTGTGTCTTTGATATTTGTCCTAATTTTACAATTTGTATTGGAATTCTCTGTCAGTTACACATGAAAAACTAGCTAGTTATCATTAATTGGTTAATGCCTATATGTCAACAACGATTCAAAACCAATTTTAAGTGGATTTACAAGTCTTGTTTACCTTTTGGTCTTTTCCATCATTACCAGAGGAGTTGACTGTCACAGATTCCATGTAGAATTTGAAGTAAACACCCTCTTAAAAATACAAAAGAGATACAATTTGATTTTGTATTTTTATGTTTTATCTTCATTTCTCTCCTTGATTAAATCTCTAAACTCATTACCACAATCCACTTAATCTAGATTTGCCAACCTAAATTTCTTACCCTCTTTACCCAGAATGAGCAGAGTCACTCTTCTTTCTAACCACAGGTAGAGATACTGCTAAACTGGATAAGATCATAGAATAGTTGGTTTGCAAGCTTCATGGCTCAGTCACAAAGGAGGACTAACAGTTAATAAATGGGGAGTAGGAAGATGAACATCATCTCAGCAAAAGATAGAGATACCTTTAGCATTTCCTTTAGGGTAGATTTAGTATTGATGAACTTTTAGTTTTGGCTTGTTTGAGAATTTTTGTAATCTCTCCTTCTTTTCTAAATGATAGTCTGGCTGGTTAGAGTATCCTGGATTGCTTTTTCTCTTTCAGCACTTTGAATATATTCTTCTTCTTTCAATTTTTCAACCTCTTAAATATATTTTAAATTATGTTTTATATGTATATATATATATATATATATATATACACACACACACAATAAGAAATTTGGTCTTGATTAATTAATTTGTTATGTATAAATCATATAATTAAACTTTAGTGTACTCCTCTCAGGTATTTGATTGTCAAAGTTATCTTTTCTTTGATTAATTTGAAAGGAAGTCAACATATCTATGGCTTCCTTAAATGATATATAGTAAGAATAAGAAAGGTTATGATTATGACCAAATATCTAAAAATTGTAAATGCTTGTCTTCAGGAAAAGTAAAACCTGACTGCTTTGCAAGCAGATATTGAAGTTTATAGCACAGAAACCCTGTAATGCAGAAATTGGTTGGTTATCAATATTTTATTATTAGTGTAGGGCAAAGATAGAATAGGCTAATATTTTTAACCATATAGTTTATTCTTGACCTTGTGTTGGGATTTTTCTTTAGTTCTTTGTATTTTAAACTATATTTCTCAGGAGAGAAGCATGAGATTTAGTGAGCATTAAACAGCACAAATAGTGACAGAATTAGTTTGATTTAAAGTTTCTCACTTTTCACACCTAGTAATATAAAGAGAAAGAATAATGAACACATACTTATTTTCTGTAATGAAAACAACAATTTAGTAATTAAGGTCATAGATTGCAGAATATAGAAAATGGTATGCTAAAGCACCGTTCCTAAACCTGATCAATGCAAGAAACATCCATGGTTTCCTAACAAGTCTCTATTTCTGCATATATTCTTTTTTTAGTACTGTTGCCCAAGAGACACCATAGTGCTCTCTACAATACATAAAAATATTATCAGGTGATGAGCTTGAATGTTTATCCACTACTATAAAGCATAGTTATATGCTTTCAAGGATTTACAAAAACCTGATTAAAGCAGAAATATATGTATTTAAAATAATTAATTATGTCATATGAAACATTTTCTCAAGCATTTAAATAATACAATTCAAAACCTATTAATTCCCTGGCATTAATTAAAGTTATTTATCTTTCCTCTAAAATAGTTCCCAGAAGTCTGGAAACTTACTCTTACACAGACACTGAAATATTTCACTATTAAGAGGGAATATTTCCATTGTCATTACCAGAAAAGCGTGGTAATATTTGGGCAGACTATGTTCTGTGATAGCAAGTTTATACATGATTAGAACACTAAACCAATATTTAACTTTCATCTCTAAGTTTAGTGAAGTGGAAACCATACAATTTTTTCTGTCAGTGCTTACTAGCTTTCCTAACATTGGAGTAGATCTTCCATAAAATAACTATAAGGGAACGCATAAGAATATGGGAGAAAAACTAGCAATTGAGCCATAACATTTTCTTTAGGAAGCTAATTTTTAGAAAAGATTTCTTTTGAAACCTAAAATAAATGTGCACTGATGAATATTAATGCACATAAGTATCTAGTAATTTTTAAAATATGTCACTATTCAGAACTTTGTATAGGAAGCTACTTCTTAAAGCAAGAACTTTTATTCTTGAATTTTAAAAACATCAGTGTATTAATCAGAACCAATACATTTCTTCCAAAATTTCGTCCCCGGGGGTATAGCTCAGGGGTAGAGCATTTGACTGCAAAATTTCGTCCCCAAAATATTTCTAAATTTTTCTCCTTCTTGAGGAAGCTATTTTTAATATATATATATATATATATATATATATATATATATAAAATAACATTTGACACCAATATTGACTGGTCAGGATATACAGAAATAAGTACTACGAGTAAACTGTAATGTTAATGGTCATAAAGTAATGAAAGCATCGCCACACTAATGTGCAGGCCAACAACTTTCCTATTTTTTACCTCATCAGTATCAGTTAAGATGAATATCATACAGTGTAAGGATACATATAACCCACAAGAATGAAACAGGATTCTAGGAAATTGATGGCAATCATACCATAGTTTTTTAATATTCCTGAATCCAAAGACAAAAACAGACTGAACAACTCAGTAGAAAACCAGAATCCCATTGACAAACTTTATAATGAAATTGGGCAATGAGATATCACTGTAAACCACAAGATAAAATGAATAGGAAAAAATCAATAGCTAGAAGTCCTACCTAAGTGCATCAATATTTTTGGTGCAGAAAGAAAAGAAAACAATAGAGACTCTAATAGATCTGAGAATAATAGAAGCCCAAATAGCCTATGTACTAAAAGTCATAACATATCAATTCATATGCAGGGACTAAAATTAAGAGGAGGTTTACCTACTGCCAAAGTGCATAAGTGAGTATAAGATGTTGTGAAGGGTTTGGAGCAGCCTCATAAAATTGAACATGCATGGTTCACTGCATAATAGCAAAATACTTTAATAAATGATAGAAAACATGAAAGTGCAGAAACTAGGATTACAAAAATTCTAAAATGAGATGATAGACCACAGGACATAATTAGAAATAAGTAATCATTTCAGATATGCAAACCAAACTAAAGGGAATGCAAGAACAAATAAATAAAATAGAGTTCTAAAATAAATAAATAGTGCAAAAGATGAAGTTTTAAAAACAAAAAGATTGAGAAAATCTTTTAAGAAATGTTTTGGAATAAATGAAATTGCTAAAAAATATTTTTAAAAAGAAAGAAAAGAGAGACAGAGAGAAGAGGAGAAAAGAAGAAAATCCAACATGGATAATAGCAGTATCTAAGGACAAATACCAAAACAAAGGAACAGAATAAATATCAACTCAACTATAATTCAAGTAACCTTTCTGAACAATTAGAAAAAAATAAAGTATCATGAGTGAAAATGACAAGGTAGGGAACTCCCCAAATCCTCCCTTTCCACAGAAGAAGTAGATTAGTTGGTGAGGATCTTCAGAAGTACCTTTATTGGAACTTCGAAACTAATCAAAGATTTCCAGCAACCAAGTGATTGTTTAATGGAGAAAAACAAGAAACAGTCTTGCCTGAGTAAAAAAGATTAGTGGAGTTTTAATTTGAACTGACCTCATCATCCACTCTCCAGCTGTGCAGCAGTCTTGAAGACAATAGCCTCTATTCTTTGTGGAGATTATTAGTTTCCTAGGAAAAAAGGGAGGGAGCAAGATGAACTTTACTCTCAAAGAATTTTGGCTCTTTGTTTTGAAATATCTTGCGGTTATCTGAAGAGTCAGCTCAAAGGACTTGGCTTTACTTCACATAACTCTAAACTTTCCTAAGACTGAGATGGCTATTTGGGAATGTGTTTGTCAAAACACTTAAAGGCAAATGCATTAGCCATTGCCTCTTGAGGTAACTGATAAATAGCCGGGGCAAATAATAGACATAGCTGAAAATATAGCAAGAGAGTCTAGGGAATGAGATATTTCTGGGAATAAGGGCTATGACAAGATCCCAAATACTACTGAGAGTCAAAAGGACAACAATATTTTTTCCTTATTGATTGAAAAAATAAAATAATAGTTATAAGTATTTTTTGATGTCCGACTCTTTTGCAGCCCCATGGACTGTAACCTGCCATGCTCCTCTGTCCATGAGATTTCCCAGGGAAGAATACTGCAATGGGTTGCCACTTCCTTCTCCAAGGGATTTTCTCAACCCATGGATCAAATTCAAATCTCCTGCATTGGCAGGCAGATTCTTTACCACTGAGCCTCTAGGGAGCTCAGTTGTTGATAGCCACAAAATATATAAAGATAAACTTTGCAACAATAACAACATAAAGAGGAGGCAGCTGGATAGGAAAGAGTTACTAAGAATACTGTTATAATTTAAGATAGTATTTGTAATCTCCACATGAAACACTAAGAATATAACTATAAATCATTTAGTTCAGTTCAGTTCAGTCACTCATTTGTGTCTGACTCTGCGAGCCCGTGAACTTCAGCAAGCCACGCCTTCCTGTGCATCATTAACTCTTGGAGTCCACAAACCCATGTCCATAGAGTCGATGATGCCATCCAACCATCTCATCCTTTGTCGTCCCCTTCTCCTCCTGCCCTCAATCCTTCCCAGCATCAGGGTCTTTTCCAATGAGTCAACTCTTTGCATCAGGTGGCCAAAGAATTGGAGTTTCAGCTTCAACATCAGTCCTTCCAATGAATATTCAGGACTAATCGCCTTTAGGATGGACTGGTTGGATCTCCTTGCAGTCCAAGGGACTCTCAAGAGTCTTCTCCAACACCATAGTTAAAAACCATCAATTCTTCGGCACTCAGCCTTTTTCACTGTCCAACTCTCACATCCATACATGATTACTGGAAAAGCCATAGCCTTGACTAGATATGCTATCCAGGTTGGCCATAACTTTCCTTCCAAGGAGTAGGTGTCTTTTAATTTCATGGCTGCAATCACCATCTGCAGTGATTTTTGAGCCCCCAGCAATAAAGTCTGACACTTTTTCCACTGTTTCCCCATCTATTTCCCATGAAGTGATGGGACCAGATGCCATGATCTTAGTTTTCTGAATGTTGAGCCTTAAGCCCATTTTTTCACTCTCCTCTTTCACTTTCAGCAAGAAGCTTTTTAGTTTCTCTTCACTTTCTGCCATAAGGGTGGTGTTGTCTACATATCTGAGGTTATTGATATTTCTCCCGGCAATCTTGATTCCAGTTTGTGCTTCTTCCAGCCCAGAATTTCTCATGATGTACTCTGCATATAAGTTAAATAAGCAGGGTGACAATATACAGCCTTGACATACATCTTTTCCTATTTGGAACCAGTCTGTTGTTCCATGTCCAGTTTTAACTGTTGCTTCCTGACCTGCATACAGGTTTCTCAAGAGGAAGGTTGGTGGTCTGGTATTCCCATCTCTTTCAGAATTTTCCACAGTTTATTGTGATCCACACAGTCAAAGTCTTTGGAATAGTCAGTAAAACAGAAGTAGATGTTTTTCTGGAACTCTCTTGTTTTTTTGATAATCCAGCAGATGTTGGCAATTCGATCTCTGGTTCCTCTGCCTTTTCTAAAACCACCTTGAACATCTGGAAGTTCATGGTTCACGTACTGCTGAAGCCTGGCTTGGATAATTTTGAGCATTACTTTACTAGCATGTGAAATGAGTGCAATTGTGAGATAGTTCGAGTATTCTTTGGCATTGCCTTTCTTTGAGATAGGAATGAAAACTGACCTTTTCCAGTCCTGTGGCCACTGCCGAGTTTTCCAAATTTGCTGGCATATTGAGTGCAGCACTTTTACAGCGTCATCTTTCAGGATTTGAAATAGCTCAACTGGAATTCCATCATCTCCACTAGCTTTGTTTGTAGTGATGCTTTCTAAGGCCTACTTGATTTCACATTCCAAGATGTCTGGCTCTAGCTGAGTGTGAGTGATCACACCACGGTGATTATGTGAGTGATTATCTGAGTCGTGATGATCTTTTTTGTACAGTTCTGCGTATTCTTGCCACCTCTTCTTAATATCTTCTGCTTCTGTTAGGTCCATACCATTTCTGTCCTTTATCAAGCCCATCTTTGCATGAAATGTTCCCTTGGCATCTCTAATTTTCTTGAAGAGATCTCTCTTTTTTTTTTTTTTTAACGTAGTGAAAACTTTTATATTTGGAATTAGCCAGCTGCACTCAGTTTAGATGATCCCAATTTTGTTGGCAACATCCAAAGCATCATAGTCAGGAGCCAGTCGAACATATGCCTTCTTCTCTCCATCAGGCCTGATCAGAGTATTGACCTTGGTCACATCAGTGTCATAGAGCTTCTTCACAGCCTGTTTAATCTGGTGCTTGTTGGCCTTGACATCCACAATGAATACTAGTGTGTTGTTGTCTTCTATTTTCTTCATGGCTGACTCGGTGGTGAGGGGGAATTTGATGATGGCATAGTGGTCAAGTTTGTTTCTCCTAGGGGCGCTCTTCCGAGGATATTTGGGCTGCCTCCTGAGCCGCAGTGTTTTGGGCAGCCGGAAGGTGGGTGACGTCCAGATCTTCTCTTTTTTTGTGGCTGTGGACACCTTTTAACACTGCTTTCTTGGCCTTTAAAGCCTTTGTTTTGGCTTCAGCTTTAGGAGGGGCAGAGGCTTCCTTCTTCGCCTTCGGCGCCATCTTCATGAAAAGGCTTGACGAGATCTCTAGTCTTTCCCATTCTGTTGTTTTCCCCTATTTCTTTGCATTGATTGCTAAGGAAGGCTTTCTTATCTCTCCTTGCTATTCTTTGGAATTCTGCATTCAGATAGGAATATCTTTCCTTTTCTCCTTTGCTTTTCGTTTCCTGTCTTTTCACAGCTATTTGTAAGGCCTCCTCAGACAGCCATTTTGCTTTTTTGCATTTCTTTTTCTTGGGGATGGTCTTAATCCCTGTCTCCTGTACAATTTCATTTAGTACAAGATGAGAAAAAGAATCAAAGTGACAACCAGAAAATATTGACTAACACCAAAGAAGGTAGTAAATGAGGCAATGTGAGACCAAAAAAGAAAAAAGAAAAATACAAGACATATAGAAAGCAAAATGGCAAAATTAAGTTCTTTACATTTAATCTTATTAAATATAAATTGATTAAACTCTACAATTAAAAGATAAACTGCCAGAAAGGAGTTTTTAAATTCAATTATATTCTATCTATAATAGACTCTCTTCAAATTCCATGATGCAAGTACATTGAACATCAAAGAATGAAAAAATATATTTCATGTAAAACAATAACCAAAAATTATATTTAATTTAAAACAAAAAACAATGAAAAAACATATTTTATGTTAAATAATAACCAAAGGCTAGAGTGCCTATACTCAGCTGGAGTAAGTTGCTAATATAAGGTGATTTATATTTTAAGTAAAAAATTGCTACAGGGTATTACATAATGATAAAAGTATCAATCCATTATAAATATATACAAGCATGTATGTAATAATAACAGAGCTTCAAATATATGAAGCAAAGACTGACAAAATTAAGGAAAAAAATAGCTCAATAATAATTCTTATAGAATACAAAAATCTAGATAAAAGATAACTGAAGAAATATAGGCTATAACCACTATAAAACAATCATATCTAACAGATATTTGGTAAACCCTTCACCTAACAATGGCATAATACACACTCTTCTTAATGCACAAAAAACATTCTTCAGAATAGACTATATCTTAGGCCACAAAAAAGCCTCAATGAATTTAACAAGAATGAAACCATATAAAGTATCTTTATGATAATAATAAAATGAAATTAGTAATAAATAATAGAAATTTGGAAAAGTCACAAATATGTGGAAATTAAACAGCATATTCTTTACCACTGGGTCAAACAAGATATCAAAATAGAAATGAGAATATACTTGAGATGAACTAAAATTAAAACACAACATATTAAGACATGAGATAGGGTAAAAGGAGTTCTCAGAGGGAAATTTATATCAGAAAACCTTTATTAAAATCAAGGAGAGATCTGAAATCATTCACCTAAACAAACCTTGGTGGTAGTGGTTTAGTCAGTAAGTCATGTCCAACTCTTGTGACCCCATGGACCGTAGCCTGCCAGTCTCCTCTGTCCATGGGATTCTCCAGGCAAGAATACTGGAGTGGGCTGTCATTTCCTTCTCCAAAAATTCAAAGTTAAGGAACTGAATAAAGAAGAGGAGAGTACATTAGAAAAGGAAACTACAGACCAATATAGCTTATGAATATAGATGTAAAAATCCCTAATAAAATACTAGCAAGCTGAATTCAGTAGTATTTGAAAGAATTTTATTCTATGATCCAACGTGATCCATTGGATCCAGTATGAGATCCATTATGATACAGTTACCCTAGGAATGAAAGGGTAGTTCAGTATTCAAAAATCAATTAATATAATACACCACATTAATAGAATAAAATTTCTAAAACCCCAAAAAATTATCACAACTAATGCAGAAAAAGTATTCGACAAAATCCAAAAACATTTAATAACAAAAATGTTATATACATATATAATATGATTAAAAATACAGTAAGTCTCTTACATACAAACCTTCAAATATGCAAACATGCATTTGGGTGTCCAATAATGTAAGTTAGTTCACATGTTTGGTGCACATTGTCACATGCATGCATCCTCTACAAGTGGTTGTGCTTCAGTGTATTTTACTATACAGTGCTGTATAAAGTAGTACAGTATCTTCATTTCAAGCTCAGGATGTCTGGAAAAAAAACATAAAAGCAGGGGTGGTGCGGCTGGTACTGCTGAGAAGTGCCAAGCAATAACAATGAGAACAAAGGTGAAAATAATTGAGAGAGTGGAGCATGCCAAAAAGATGGTGGTCAAAAAGATGGTGGACATCAGTTACTCATATAACATGAATTATTCAACCATCAGTACAAGTCTAAAGAACAAGGACAAGATCATGGAACATGTGAAGTCTGCTATGCAGATGATGTCAACAATAATACCAAAGAAAGTGTGAAAAGGTGATTGAGGACATGGAGAAATTTCTCAGTGTGTAAATTTAGGATCAGCACCAGTGTCAAGTCCCTCTCAGCTTAATGCTGATTTAAGAGAAAGCTAAAAGCCTTTATGAAGACTTACAGAAGAAACACAGAGAAGAATCCAAGGATGAATCTTTTAATGCCAGCCACACCTGGTTTCATCAATTCAAGGCTAGAACCAACTTTCACAACGTAAAAATTAGTGGTGAGGCAATGAGTGCAGGTAATGTAGCTGCCAGGGAGTTTCTGAAACACTTCAAGAAATTACTAATGAAGGCACATATTTATCCAAACAGGCTTTTAATGTGGAGACAGAACTGTACTGGAAGAGGATGCCAGACTGAAATTACATCAGCAAGGAGGAAAGAAGCTTGATGCCAGGCTATAAAGCAGCAAAGAATAGACTAAACCTGTTGTTTAGTGACAATGTTTCTGGCATTATGAAGCTAAAGTCTCTTTTAGTTTATCTTTGAAAGAACACAAGAGCTATTAAAAACGGCCAAAGTCTCTCTTCCTGTTTGGAAGAGTAACCCCCAAACCTGGGTTTTCCAGGACTGGCTTTTCCACCACTTTTTACTGGAAGCAGAGAAATATTACATGGGGAAGGACATCCCATTCAACATTCTTTGCTGTTCAGCAATGCTCCATGCCACCAGAGCATCTACCACTAAATACTAAGTTGTTCATACAATCTGTGGACCAAGGACTCAAAGTGACTTTCAAGAAATATTTTTTCAGGAAGTAAATGCAAGTAATGGATGAGGCATAACATTTCAAAGGACTAAAACATCTCCAAGGCCATAAAATCATTGACTTTTCTCAGTGTGAAGTTACAGGTATCACCATGAATGGGGTTTGTAAGACCCTTTCCCACAGTTTGTTCACAACTATCATATGTTTGAGAAGTCCAAAGAGGTCTTCAGCAACTAAGTAATGCTCACCATGAAGCTGAAGCTAGATCTGAAGGAGGATGACATCATTGAATTCCTTGCATTGTGACATGAAGAGCTTACTAATGAATACCTGGTGGAACTGGAGCCTGGAGAAACGATAGACAAGAGGGAAGAAGTTACTGAACAACCAAACAGTTGTTCAGTTTGAGGAGGCACTGTTAGCCTTTGAGGCATAAGACCTGAACACAGACCAGTAAATGAAGGCTGCAACAGCCATCCAGAACGCAATCC
Source organism: Antilocapra americana (assembly GCA_007570785.1). NCBI lineage: Eukaryota > Metazoa > Chordata > Mammalia > Artiodactyla > Antilocapridae > Antilocapra > Antilocapra americana. The sequence goes on along the minus strand of ML660787.1, from coordinate 1,070,683 downwards.
ATTACTATCATGTCATCTATGATGAAAAATATAGAGCTACTACCCAGACGTCACTGGGTCATTGTTTTCAACAGGATAGATAGAATTGAATGCAGCAAGGAATCAGAACCTGTGCCATCAATGTCAGGCATGAGTGAAAAAATTATAACTTGCCCCCCATCTCCTATTGCTGAACATCTTTCAGCTCTGCCATCTTCCACTTCCTTTCCCTCCTCCAGTCAGTAACTCTTCTTGCCTATTCTCCTCATGCGAGCCCCTATATGCCAGCTGTTGTGTTATTGGGTGCCTAGGCTAACTTTATTGGACTGATAAACAAATTGGACTTATGAACCCACATTCAGAATGGAACTTGCTGGTATGTAGGGGACATACTGTAATGAAGTACAGTGGACTCTAGAAGGTCACAGGTTTGAACTGAGCAGGTCCACTTGTAAGTGGTTTTTTATAATAAATATATACTACAATACAACATGATCTAAGGTTAGTTGAATCCATGTATACAGAATCTCAGATGTAGAGGGCACACTGTGAAATTATAGGCAGATTTTCCACAGTAAATAAAGTTGACACTCTTAATCCCCATGTTGTTCAAGGGTCAACAGTATTTAGGAATAAATTTAACCAAGAAATTGCAAGATTTGTAGACTGAGAACTATACAACATTCAACAAATGGTGCTGGGAAACCTGGATATCCACACAGATACACACCTCATGCCATATACAAAAATTAACTCAGTGTATGAGCTGAAATTATAAAACTCTTAGAGGAAAACACAGGGCAAATATTCATGACTTTGATTTGACAATGGATTCTTAGATATGACACCAAGGGCAAAACCAACAAAAGAAAAAATCTATAATATTTGGATTTCAATAGAACTAACTTTTGTGCATCAGAAGACACTATCAAAAAGTGAAAAAAGCCAGCGTTCAGGATGAAAGACAATATTTGCAAAAATCCGAAATACATAAAGAACTCTTATAATTCAACGAGAAAAAAAGAAAACAACTAGATTTTAAAAGGAACAAAGAACTTGAATAGATATTTTTCCAAAGATATACAAATGGCTAATAAAAATATGAAAAAAAAACCAACTCAATATCATTAGCTATGTAGGGAATAGCAAAATAAAACCACAATAAGATTATCACTTCATATCCACTAGGATGCTATAATCTTTTTGAAAAAGGAAATAAGTGTTAGTGGGAATACAGAGAAATTAGAAACCTCTTACATTGCTAGTGGAGTGCAAAATACTACAGCTGCTAAGAAAAACATCTTGGAAATTCCTCAGAAAACTTGTACACAAATATTTAGGTATTTATAATAGACAAAAAGTGAAAATTACTCATTTATTAACTGATGAATAAATATAGAAAACATTGTATGTGTATATACTGGAATATCATTCAGCCATAAAAAGAATTGGACTAGTGATACATGCTCTATCATGTGTGAACCTTGGGACATTATGTTAAATGAAAGACATCAGACATAAAATTTCACATATTGTGCAATTCCCTTTATAAGAAAGTGCAGATTATTCAAAACCATAGAGACAGCAAATTAACGTTTACCAGATGCTATGAGGAGAGTGAATTGAAGAGTGACTGCTTAAATGACCATCAGTTTTATTGCTGCTACTGGGGCTAAATCGCTTCAGTCGTGTCCGACTCTGTGCGACCCCATAGACGGCAGCCCACCAGGCTCCCCCATCCCTGGGATTCTCCAGCCAAGACCACTGGAGTGGGTTGCCATTTCCTTTTCCAATGCATGAAAGTGAAAAGTGAAAGTGAATTTGGTCAGTCGTGTCCGACTCTTCGCGACCCCATGGACTGCAGCCCACCAGGCTCCTCTGGCCATGGGATTTTCCAGGCAAGAGTACTGGAGTGGGGTGCCATTACCTTCTCCTCAGTTTTATTGGGGGAGGGGTGAGAAAAATGTTCTGGAATTAGGTGGTGGAGAAGATTATACAACTTCAGGAATTTACTAAAAATCACCAAACTGTATGAACTGTATAACTAAGATGATGAATTCTATGTGAAGTGAATTTTATCTCAAAATTTTTAAATTGCACATTAAAAGTACACAGTGGCATATCTGAAAATACCAACCAACACTGAGATAAAGTATAATAAAATAAGTTGACTTGAAAAGAAGAATATTTTGGACATATAAATAAGAAGAACAAGTTAATTAAGGAAAATAAAAAAGAGATTATAATCAGATTTTTTAATAACAACATTTTATGTTAGAATAAAATTGACTGAGATATTTAAGTATCAAAGAAAGAAAATGTGAGCCCAAAATTTTGTAACCAGCAATAAAAAAGGCACAAACTGTTTTCAACGCTCAAGAACTTAGGAACTGTTCCTGTGAACTCTTCTTGAGTAATCTATCACTACTTTAGAATAAGCTTCAGACAACAGAAAAAATCAAAAGATACTAACATGAGATCTGATGATGAGCACTATATATACGTATTATAGGACTAAAATTGACTGTGATTTAAGAATGTATACACATTATATAAAGTATACACATTATATAATGTATACACATAATACATTGTACATATGTATCACACATTATATAATGTATAATTTATATTTTCTAACAATGCATATATAGAATAATTATAAAAATTGAGTCAATTTGGGTGGTTTATGCTTTACCAGAAATTTGCCCATTCCACCTAAGTTTTCAAATTTACTGACTTGAAATCAGTAGTACTAATCTCATATATTTTAATGGTTGTTTAATATTTAGTTTCATCTCATTTTTAATACTTAATATCATTCACATGACTTCCATTTTCTTTCCTTTTCTTATCACTCTTGCACAAAGTTTATCATTTTTATTAGTCTTAGCAAAAAACCAACATTTACCTTTGATGACACCCTGTTGTATTTGTCCCTACTAATTTCAACTCCATATTATTTCATTTCTTACATTTTCATTGCCTTTGTTCTTAGTCATTTTTTTAAATTTTTTGAGTTCAATGACAATTTTTAGCATTTCTCTTATTCCAATAAATATTGAAGGCTATAAATTTCCCTCAAAAATCCTTTATCTCCTTCTCAAGATTTTGATAGGTATTATTTTAAATATCAGTAATTTTCCATTGTGAGTTCTTATTTGGGCCCGGTCAGGCTCCAGACATTTTCCCCCGTGTGATGAGCATGTAGACTGTTTAAACCCTGCCTCTAGGCTTCCATGGGTAATTGACATCTCCAAAGATAAAGCTGATTCCTGCATTGTCTTAGTTTCATATATTATTTCTTGCCATTTGTGTCCTTTGAGGATTTCCCTTGCATTCTGCCACATATTTGAAAATATTATATTGCATTACATTTACCAAAACATAGAAGTTCAGCAGTTATTTCTACAAATATCTTTACTACTCTGCATTTCTAAAGGGCAAATGTTGTCCCTAAACTTTTTACTCAGTTTGAAGACCTAACACAGTGCAATATATTTTGAATTGTGAAAGTGAATGAATGAGTGTCCATTTGGAAAAGCTTGGCAAGTAACTAGAAATTAAACCAAGAAAATCTATGTTATTAACTTCACATATTTTATAATATAAACACATGATTTAAATTCTCTAGCATCATTTTAAATAAAAATTATAGAATCAGATTTTATTGTAAATATTTTACATAGTAAAAGAGCAAGTCTGTCTAATTACTTAAAATTCCTTGAAGAGGGCAATAGTCATTCTAGTTTCAGTAGCTTTTCCAAAGGAACTAGACCCAAATACCACAAAAAGGGTTTTTGAAGATTATTCTTTAGAGGTGTAATTTTAGTCATGAATTTCTGCCTTTATCAATAATAAAACATCCAAAAGAGAAGAAAAATACCCTGGCTAGTCAAGAAAATAAAGCAGGATCTTTTTCCATGGCTTCAAAACAAAATCTATTTAAAACACACACACACACACACACACACACATCATTCAGGACATAGACATAATTTTGTTTGTTGGAATCTGCCCAAGGTACAAATTTAACTCCTTTATGTTAACCTAAATACCATGGGATTTTTAATGACCATGAATCTTTATGTCTAATCTAAGAGATGGGACCTCCAACCAGCTCAATTCACTAATATCCCACTGAGGCTGTGAATTACCACTGACTCAGACACATACCCCCTAGTGAAATCCCTCACAACATACTTCCCTTAGCTTTCAAAATCTAGCAGATCAATATGGTACAATTGCACAGGTGGAATGTTTAGGCTTAAGTTCTTTTTTTCATGTTCTCGCAGTCATTCTCCCTTTCATCACAGAGTCATTGTCCCTGCTAAGAGAGGTTTTTTTTTTTAATCTTTTATTTCATTCTTATATCCTTTCTTCCCTTCTATCCCTTTCTTTCTCCTATATATTTTCCTTGTCTCATTACTTCAAAATGCTGTATCTCTTTTTTACTTTCTCTATTTATACCCTCTCTGCTATTCTTTGCAGAGATTTGGTATTTGTACTGAACTTCTAGCCTCTTTTGCTTATGTAGGTTCAATTTAATCGACATGGTGAGAGGATGTACAAGTAAGATGTCCTTCTAAATCTTGCTTCCTGTTGTCAGACTGAAGGAGAAAAACAGGATAAATCTTCAGTTGTTAAAAGGTATAAATTTCCTTAGGAACTTGAATTTGATCACTTCAAATTTTGTCCTACAGCACATTCATTTCACTTCTAATTGATAAGTCTCCTTGTTGGTCAGAGTTCAATTCTTCCTAGAGCCCAGAATAACTTCTCTGCCTGATGCTGTCTTTGGTCACTATTTATGCTCTATCTTGTCAAAGTCACAATGTACTTGCTTCTATTTACCACATTTGGTCTCTCTTCTCTTCACAGTTTCCATGCTGAGTAACATTTTCTGGATAGGACAAATCCATTTTTTTTTTCTCCTGTAAGAATAGACACTAAAGATCTAATTAAGGTAGTCACAGCTCCTCTTATTTTTGAGCATGATGTATGTTGTTTCTAGGAGTCTTCAGAGAGAACTGAATTACCAGCTCTGTTCTGCCACTGTTATTGTTTGGGTGTCACATCTCTGCAGCTGTTCTAAAGAGTGTGTGTTCTAGCTGTATGATTTTAAAGTGTTTTAAAATATGTTTTCACATATATTATCATTATCTAATACTATTTGAACATTTACCATGTACCAGGTATTATTTTAAATACCTTACAATATTACAGCATTTAATCTCTGTGAAACTGGTAAAAGTGTCCATCTGCAGATGTAGAGGCACAGGGAGAAGTCTGAGGTCACATATTATCTGAAGCCTGTTTAGTCTAACCCCAAGTTCTCACTTCTAATCATTATTCCACAGCTGCCTGCTTGGATAATCATAAGCTTGATTCTGGGAATTTTACATTTAAGTAGCGTGCCAAGTGCTTTATTATTTGGTTAGTTGCCCTTCTTATCAGCCCTGAGGAATACAGAAAATATTGTCATTTAATTTTATGGCTGGTGAAAATTAAACAGTCTGATTTAAGATTTCTTGATGTTCCCCAATAATGATTTCCAGTCTGCTCTACAGACCAGCAAACGTTTTAATTCTCCAAATAGCATGAGGAAGGTGAAAGAAATGAGTATTCATGGCATCATTAACAGATTATTTTAAAATTTTGAAGGAAAGATAAAAAATAGAAAAGTCTAAGGAAAAATAGATGTAGTTATTCAGTCTTACAACTTGCAAATATAACCATAAATATAAACAAAGAGTGAAAATATTCTTTGCATCGAGAATTTCAAAATATATTTAACTAGCACTTACAGAGCACCTACTGTTCGCTGAGCATTATGTATATTACAGTGAGGAGACTGGCACTGATTATAAAGGAACTCCTTTCAGATGGAGGGCTTTGGGAATGTAACTTGTGTATATACCTGGTCATGTTCAATCCCCTCTCAGGGGTGTGGCTGATGACAAAGAGAACTCAACGTATCATCACAGATGTCATTTAATATTAGACCAGACTATCCTCTTGAACGTTAATTCCTATCCCAGTAGCCTCACAAATGAAAAAGGAAGAAACACAAATATATGGATAGAATAGAAAGGAAAGCAGTTAAATAAAAACGGAAATCGCTATGGTAGCCAAAGCAAATATAAAGAAGGTCAGATTCATTAAGCCTTCCATTAACCAGCTCTGCCAGAGCTGCTCCAACTTTCCCACTGTCTTTTCTGTTCAACACTAAGAATAGACCTTTTGACAAGAGATATCATCGACATCCTCCAAATCCTTGAAGTAATGTCTATTTTAAGACTTAGAAAGTAAGAAAGGTAGATATTTAAACCTCAGTATAATTTAAAATTAGCAGTTAAGAAGATGATTTTCAAATTTTCCTCTCAAGATCCCTCACTCCTATTTGCTGCCATCCTGGACCTTGTAATGACTGATCAAGAAATGACTCACAAGGTCACCTGCTCCCAGACACTCAAAGGGCAGAGCAGGAAAAATGCTGCTCTCCCCATTAAGCCAACCACAAAGTTCCTGGAAAGCTTACTGACAGCTTAATCAAGTGGTTCTGGCAGTTTTAGTTCCTTGGACTGTTTCAGGCTTGCCCTTAGGTAAGGAAATGGAACTTGGACAAGCTTGAATTTGTAGTATCAGTGTTGGCAAAGGGAATGCCAGTAGATTCATTATTCCAGAAGAATTAAAACTTCCTGAATACAGTTCATCATCTACATCTACACAAGAAAGACAGATGGAGAACAGAAGAGATTTGAAGTTGGGAGAAGTGAACAATTTTTTGTCTTATAGAAATCAAACAAAAATCTGAATTTAAACCTCAGTCAACCAGGAGTTTATAACTTTATGTTGCCTTCCTTGCTTCTGGAAACAGAGAATTTAAGACACACACACTGTCATCCAGCCTAGTTATTGACACAGGGCTGTTATTCCACAATAGCCATGGTAGGCGATTTATCTAGACTCTATATGTCCAGTGATAGCAAAATCTGTCATGGCAAAGAGCTATTCATTTCGCCACTTTGTAGATCTAACAGTTTAAAAACTAAAAATGGGCTTTTTTACTTTGAGAAACTTCTGTCTTAGTAGTGACCCTCATACATGAGACGACCCTCACATATTTTGAGACAACTATCAGTCAAACTCAACTATTCCATTTCTCTGTGGTGAAAATCTTCAATTTTCAGTTTTAAATAACATTTATTTATTGGCAAGATATTGCTCTGAAAACTTTAACTACTATGATTTTAATGGTTAATGGCTCACAAAAATGCAGGATTCTGCAAAGTAAAAAGATATAAACAATGTCTCCCAGCCAAAGGCAGGCATGTAACTACCAGACAGGTCTTGGTGTTGCCAGAAACTGGCCTAGAACTCAGAGCAAGCCTATGGTGTTGTTCTGTTGAACATAAGCAATTTCACAGAACATCAGTATAAGACAAGGCTATTCTGACCATGATAGATTAAGCCGAAAATAAGGCAACTTTGTAGATTTTACATAGAAAAGACCATACATCTTTTATCCTAATTAATATGGGTCCCTATTATTGGATTTTTTTTCTTTTTTACCAAGCTTTAGTCTCACTTCATTTCTTCTACCGTCTCAATAAAAGTAAGATACCAGTCATCATGTTGACAACAGAACAAAAGCAAGGCAAAAAAAAAAAAAAAAGATATTGGATCAGAGAAGAGTGAAAATAAGGCAACAACAGTATTGTACTATCATGATCTCTATTATTGACATTGCTAATAATTACAACATAAGCTTAGAGTTAATATTCACTAAGTTCTTGGTTTGGATTATGAAAGACCTTGTGCTAAACAATTTACCTACATTATTTCTTCAATGAGCACAATTTATTAAATTTACAGTTATCCTCATTTTGCAGAGTAGAGAAAAAGTGAGGCTTATCAAAGTAATTATCACAAGAACACTAAACTAATAATTAAACATTGAAACCAAGATCCAAAATCTACATGCCAAGATTTTATTCACTCAGCTGAAGACAGTGAGTAGGGCTGATAGTTTTGAAGTGATTGTGTCTAACCAAAAGATAGATGCCTTTTGAAATTTGTCTGACCAGAGGATGTGCTTATTACAAATGTTCAAAAGGTAATTGTGTGCCAACTATGAATCTTCTTAATACAGGAAGAATCCATGCCAGTCTTGGCTTAAGCATCCATTCTTTGAAAAATTTCCGTGAAGTTTGGATAATTTTTATTTCTATTAACTCTCAGTTCCAAGTGCATCTGCCAATTCTTATATGCCAAGTACCAACTAAAAGGTTATTATGTATCAGCCAAATTATCACTTTGTTCCATCACTCACTAAGCTCCCACTGCTGCATCGAAAGTTGGAAATATTAGTACTCAAGTTCTACTGGATAATCAGAGTTATTTGTCCCTATGATCTTACTCTGACAAGGAAGATGATACCATCTTAATAAAATCTTTCCTGGATCACTTTTGGAAATTTAAATAATCTGCCTGAGGATTTGTACTAACTAAAAAACAAAGATAACAATCCAGTCATGCTTATTAGCAAAAGCACTTATCAATTACACATTTTCCAACTTAAAAATTCACATAATTATAAATATTACAAAACTACAAAAATAATTAGCAACTCTTCAATGAACCAAAGACATGGGGTGAAACTCCAAAACTAGTGTTAATATAAGCCCCCAGGTCTTTCCAGAAAAACAAAAAGAGGCAATCTATCCCTTTCCCAAACAAGTCAATAAACTCTGTTAGTAAATTCAGAAAACAGCTAATACAAACAATGTTGATTTGTGAGGAAAAGAAAGAACTTAATTGTTTAGTTACCAAGACACTAACAATTACTTGCTCCAGTTTCATTCTAAATGATACCAGGATGAAAGCTTCAGGAATTAAAATAATTTTCTCTGCATAGTTCTTGTAGTTTAGTTGCTAAGTATTGTTTGACTCGCTTGCAACCCCATGGACTCTAGTCCACCAAGCTCCTCTATCCATGGGATTTTCCAGGTAAGAATACAGAGGTGAGTTGCCTTTCCTTCTCCAGGGGATCTTCCCCACCCAGGAATCAAACCCTAAACTCCTGCATCAGCAGGTGGATTCTTTACCACTGAGATTACATATAATAGAGGGCAGCTTCAGGGCAAATGACTCCACCCACTGTCTGAAAACAGTAATGTAAATTAGCATGGCCCACAGACCAATGATCTACAAAAAATAATGCTATAGGCAATTGTGATGTGATTTTGTTAAATGGTGAAAAGAACACCATGCTAAATGTCATAGAATGAGAGAAAGAATCTTACATATAATTATTTGGCTTTATACTTTTTCTTTTACTATATCTCTCATCCGTTTACCATATCTCTCATCCATTTACTGTAAGCTGGATGAAGACAGAGAGCATGTCAGCATTGATCATAAGGAAGAGAATTAAAGAATGAAAATCTACCAGGCCTTTTGCAATGTGTATCTGTTATATTGTGTTCCCAGCAATCTTTCCACATTTATCTCATAGGACTTCTATTTTCCCAAGGCACACACAGACTTTCTACTCACAGCCTATATGTTTTGGGTTAGACTATCAATACCAACCCCTCATGGTTACTTAAAGGCATGTTATGTGATACAGTGCAAACTCATCAACATACTTCTCCCTAGCTGGAGTAATTTATTCAGGAAAAGGCACATGACCCCAAAGAGTTAATAAAACAAAATTCCAAAGATGTGCGGGGGGATTTTTAGACTAGGAGTCTTAGTTATAAGAAAGTCTATATATTTTTAAGACTATCAAATGTTAAATTCCTCCCTGGGAATGAAATTAATATAAACTACTAAAGAGCACTAGAAATAGACAGAGGTTACTTATAAACATACATACACACCCACCCACACATACATACACACCACACACACACACCACAAAAGAAAATGATGGGAGAGTATCTATTAATATTTCTTTATTTTGACCATTCTTGAAGCTTGGCTTCCCAAACAGGTAAATTACCTTTTTATGCTCAAATAATTTTGAATTAGGCTACTTTCATTTATAGCTAAAATAATTAATAATATACTCTTCCTTGTATATATGGAAAAACTAAAATTCAAGGAAGAGAAATACCTTATACTTTCTTAGGTTTAATGCCTTGAAGTAAAAGATATGTAACTAGAATCATAATGGTTTCTAACTTCCAAATCTTTCCACCATGCCAGGCTGCCTTTATTAAATAACTCATAACAGTTATTAAAGGCTTGGAAGATTAAGAACACTGATACTTATGATTTTATATTTGAATTAATAGAAAACTTTTCTTGGGAGAAGAACCAAAAACCTACCTCTATAAGACATACCTTCTTTTATACCCTCAATTATGTTTCTCCAAGTTGAAGACAGAATTTAAATCTCTGATTTCATTTGGCCATTTAGCTTTCTGCTGAGACTCCCCGAAGAGGAGCCAATTGTGCCCAAAGGGCACTCTAAGAAATAAATTATGTAAAATTACTCATTGAAATTTGTATTACCGAAAACAGTACTTTTTTGGTAATACAAATTACCAAAAATACAAATTACCATTCAGCAGATAATTTGCAGTAATGTTCAGTAATTGATAGCTAGCAATTTCATCACTTAACATTGGTTTCTCTTAGTGAACCAAGTACTAAGAAAAGAAATTAGTGCTTAATGGCCATGTATGGTATTTAAATGCTTTACTAAGCAGAGGAAGGATAGAGTTAAGGAAGAAGTGGCTAATGTACAGGGTTAGATTGCTTAAATGGTTTCATACTGAAGTAACTTTGTTAGATTGTATGATTAACAAACACTGGGATTTGAAAAGGAAAAGAATACATATTTGGGATGCATTGGGCCTTCCTACATTCACTAGTGGTGAAGAACTTGCCTACCAATGAAGGAGACTAAAGAGATGTGGGTTCGATCCCTGGTTGGGACGATGCCCTGGAAGAAGGCATGGCAACCTACTCCAGTACTCTTGTCTAGAGAATCCCATGGAGAGAGGAGCCTAGTGGACTACAGTCCATAGGGTTGCAGAAAGTGGTACATGACTGAAGTTACTTAGCACCCGTGCTGCTGCTGCTGCTGCTGCTGCTGCCAAGTCGCTTCAGTCGTGTCTGACTCTCTGCGACCCCACAGACGGCAGCCCACCAGGTTCCCCCATCCCTGGGATTCTCCAGGCAAGAACACTGCAGCGGGTTGCCATTTCCTTCTCCAAAGCATGAAAGTGAAAAGTGAAAGTGAAGTCGCTCAGTAGTGTCTGACTCTTAGCGACCCCATGGACTGCAGCCCACCAGGCTCCTCTGTCCATGGGATTTTCCAGGTGAGAGTATGGGAGTGGGGTGCCATTGCCTTCTCCTAGCACCCATGGGGCTTTAATTAATATGAATTTCCATTTAACTTATTGTCTTTTAGGTTAACTCCAAATGCTCTATATTTTCTAGAGGGATAAAATACTCTAAACCTATCGGAAAGTTTTGTGAAGGATATTTAAACCCATTATACTAATTATCATTGTGATAATTAATGGTAATAGATCAGAATTAAATTTCTCTTACTAGAATGGAATCTCCTTAGCAATGTATTTTCATTTTGGTAGATCAAAGACTCAAGTCATAGCCAGGATTTTACCTATGATGTATTGAATGTTACCTAGTTGTTAAAGGGTTCTATATAATCACTGCTAAGTCGTTTCAGTCGTGTCCAGCTCTTTGCGACCCCATAGATGGCAGCCCACCAGGCTTCCCTGTCCCTGGGATTCTCGTCAAGAACATTGGAAGGGGTTGCCATTTCCTTCTCCAATGCATGAAAGTGAAAAGTGAAAGTGAAGTCCCTCAGTCGTGTCCAACTCTTAGCGACCCCATGGACTGCAGCCTACCAGGCTCCTCCATCCATGGGATTTTCCAGGCAAGAGGACTGGATGGAGTGGGGTGCCACTGCCTTCTCTGATATAATCACTGAATTGACTTAATTCTAAGCTCCAATTGGCTTTAAATATCATTAATTTATTTCACATAAATGTATAAAACTTCAGTAATAAGTTTAAGTTGAAGGTTTCAAAGTCAGGTATTTTATTTTCTCTTTGAAGTGCTGACCCTGGACTTACCTTCACCTCTGTTTATCCCTGCTTGACTTAGCCCTCATTTTCTGCTTCTTTTCAGTCTATCTGGCAACTGTAGTATCTCATGGGATATTGTTTATTGTTGTTTCATGACCCTCTTCACGGACTTTTTCTTTTTGTGCAAAAACCCTTTGAAACCCTATAGATCTAAAGATTTAAGTACTATAATGCTCAATAACCAATACCTCATCTTAAGACATATACATGATCCAAGAATAACAATTTTCAGCATTCATTCGTTCTATATAAACAATAAGGAATTTGTATATTAGCAGTTTTGGAGAAGGCAATGGCAACCCACCCCAGTATTCTTGCCTGGAAAATCCCATGGATGGAGGAGCCTTGTAGGCTGCAATCCATGGGGTCGCTAGGAGCCGGACATGACTGAGCAACTTCACTTTCATTCACTGGAGAAGGAAATGGCAACCCACTCCAGTATTCTTGCTTGGAGAATCCCAGGGACGGGGGAGCCTGGTGGCTGCCATCTATGGGGTCGCACAGAGTCGGACATGACTGAAGCGACTTAGCAGCAGCAGCAGCAGCATATTAGCAATTTAAAATCTCAAATATTTTAAAGCACATTGAAATGAAGTAAGCACTATAAAATACCAAGTGTGAGAACTATTTTGACTTATTGGGTTGGTCAAAGATTTAGTGTGAGTTTTTCCATGAGATGGTATGGAAAAACGTGAACAAACATCTTATCCAACCCAATAATAATTAGCTTTTTCTTTTAGATCTTTTTCATAATAAGTATGTGTGGTTTGGGTAAATCATTGAAGTTGTCAATCTAATTTCATTCAGTCTCTAAATATATGAAAGAAGATAATATTTTGGCACTATCAGTAAACTGGGATGACTCTGACAGACAACCAAGGGAGGAGAGCTTCATTGCTAAGCCCTTGACCTCTTGAATCCTCCTGGGTTACTGATTTATTTAAATGCATAGCAGTTGAACTATCATCAAAATGTAACGACCTCTCTGTCATTGAAACCAAGCAACTATATTTAGTACATGACAAATCTAGTTACATAAGTACCTTGAAATGTAAAAAAAAAAATTGCATATGTCATTAAGAGTAGTTAGTTCTACTAAAATTATGAAGCAAGGGACTTTAAATTCTGCCTATTTTACACTTGCTCTTTCACAACTCTCTTTCCTTTCCTCCAGTAGCTCAGAGTATCTACATGGCTTTAACTCAGCTAGCTCCCTCTCACATTACTGTCTTAGAAAAACAGTGTATTTTAACCTATTACTCCTTTCTCTTTACAGCAAATATTGTGTAATATGTTCCATAATTTGATAAATTTTTTATTTCCTAATAGGAATAGATAATTGTGGTGAACGAAAACAGACTTTATGGACAGACATATTCCCAAACCTGGCCTAAGGTCTGCTAACTAAGTGACCTGGGGAAATAATTACCAACTTCTTGAGATTCAGTTCCTTTCTTCCTTTCTTTCCCATCTTCTTTCCTTTCTTCCTCCTTCCCTTCCTCTTTCTTCCTTCCTTTTTCTTTCTTACTATAAAATGAAGATAAGATTAATCATTTTTTATGTCACCTTGAGGTAAAGTGAGATTAAATCTGCAAAAGTGTTGTACTCAGCTAATGTAACCTAAATTTCACATTTGTTTGTATTCAGCTAGGTATAAGTTAAGGAAAAACTGAACTAGTAACACTAGGTAATATTTATTGAGAGCTCACTACATATCAGGAATCTTTATGGCCTATTTTAAATGCCTACTTTCTAAAAAATTTAATAACATCCTCACTTAGTATCATCTCTTTTTCCTTTGATAACTTTAATATCTCTTGTGTGTTGTGAGTTTATTCACACTTGTATTTGTATATCTTCCTGTTCTTACAAGAATATAATTTCCTGAAAATAATACTCCTTTTTAGACATCTTCCTGTCTAGTCACACAACTTTAATGTAGGTTGTATTAAGTCAAAATAAAGCAAATAAAGTCAAATTTAAAGAGATTAATAAACAACCTCATGCTGAAGTATAACTTCTTTCACTCACATACACTAACACATGTGAATACATCTTATGATGGTGAAATTTAAGAATCAAATATTGCTTAGTTGCTGAAGGGAATGTTTTGGATAAATCCAATTGGTGGAGCAGTGTTCTCATTTACATTCCACAATTTACTTCTGAAATTATTATAATTTAGACTCTTCAATTCACACTATAATATGTCAACTTTGGTCGTTATGTTCTTTTTTTTTAACAAATAATTGAAATTTTATTTTCTTTTTTTTTCTTTCTTTATTTTTTTACTTTACAATATTGTATTGGTTCTGCCATACATTGACAAGAATCCATCATGGGTGTACATGTGTTACCCATGAATTTTCTTTCAATTATTTATTCAATAAATACATTTCAAAAATTTAGTGAAAGAATTATAAATGGAAAAGATTTGCCATGATCATAAAATTGTTATCAAAGTTATGATCCAGAATATTGTGCAGAGGATTTCATGATGACTCTCATAATACTATCTTAAATTTCAATGTCAGGAAAACATTAGTTTTCCAGGTAAAAGGTCATATTGTTATTTTTAGCTAATAAAAATCATGCAAGACTTTGCGTTTCTTTACTCTCTTTTGCTGAGAGGAAAGTTAGAACTATGGTTCACACTCAAGTAATTTACTCCCCTGTCCTCACCCAATCTGGTAGTTCTTTTCCCTTTACTAGTGTTTTAATGTTTTGTAATTTCTTCACCTTCTAGTAGAGTATTTCAAATCCCTTTGTGGAGGTGAGCAGAATAAAGATAATAAATAAATGAATGCCGTGCTTACTCTTCCATATGCCCAACTTCACTGTTAGACTGAGTACTTTTAAACTACTGTGGTAGAGCCTGTAATGAAGGATTTGTTGCCCATCTCATAGGAACACTTGGCAAACAGAACTTTTTCTGTCTGCCTCTTCCAGAATTGCCTTACTGGCAGAAAACCCCCAATATCCAAGGCCACCCTTCCTCCTAGAGCAACCCACATATGATGACTGATCATCAAGAATCTAAAGTCCAGGTCTTTCCAGTACAATCTGGAACAAGTCTGAAGTAACATTCTTAAGCTTCTCAGTTGCTACAAGGAATAGGCCAAAAAAGCAGGATCTAGGATTCTGGCTGGCACCATCAATGGTGGTTCATGGTACATATAGGTACTGGAACCAGGTGCCTATCTAATTGTTAAACTTTCATTGGTATTAAATTGGAACAATGTGCTACTGTAAGGGAATGAATTAGCTGATTCAATGTATTAAGAGTTTTGAGAAATATGGGTGAAAAGTAATTATAAAACAATGGTTTGGGATAACTATTTTGTTCTATTAATGTTATAAATAAGAAAACAAAAATCTAAGAATCATTAATCTAACAGAAAGCTACATGTGAAAGCAGAGAGAGCTTTCTTGATAGCATACAAACAAAGTCTCATTTTCTACAGAAAGTTGAGGACTACATCAGAAACTCCCAGTCAGGGACTTCCCTTGTGGTCCAGTGGTTGAAAATCTACCTTCCAGTCCTGGGGACATGGGTTCAAGTCCTGGGCAAGGAGTTGGGATCCCACAGGCTGCAGGGCAGCTAAGCCCACACACCACAGCAACCGGGCCTGCGTGCTCTAGAGCCCACATGCCACAACTAGAAAGAAGCCTAAGAACCCCACAAAGAGACAGCATGAAGGATGGGGAAGATCCCACATTTCTCAGCTATTAGTAAGACCTGATGCAGTCAAAAACAGAAAAAATCTATCTATCTATCTATCTCTATATGTATATATAAAGGCTTTCCTGTTGGATCAGTGGTAAATAATCCAACTGCAAATGCCGTAGATGCAGGAGACAATGATAACTTACGGTGAATGATGTCTGATTCATGATCTCTGAAGAAGATTTAGCTTCAGGACCAGGGACCAGGCTTGATCACTCAAGAGCTTTTGTGTAGCAGAGTTTTATTAAAGTAAGAAAAAGGACAGGGAAAGCTTCTGGCATAGACATCAGAAGGGGATGGAGAGTGCCTCCCCTCACTAATGTTAGCAAAAGTTATATACTTTAATTAGTTATTACAATAAATCAAAAGGATGTCTCAAGGTTGTAAAAATTTTGCCAGACCCACTCCCACAATTTACATTTTAGGATAACAGGATTAGCCAGAAGCTCTTCAGGAAGGAGAAACTGTCCTCAAGCAGGATACAGTGTTGTTATATAATCCTTAGTACAGAGCTTAAACTGAGTTATTTGTTGTGTAATCATCAGTTCTGGGCTTAAAGAAAAAAAAGTTTTATGTGACTAAGACTAAGGAATGTAGAGAAAAAAAGATGCTTGTCCTTTCCTTCTCCTTGATAATTCCAGACCCCTATCTCCTCCTCAGGGACCCCAAGCTTCTTATCAACCTGCCTAGGAATTGACTCTCTCAACAAAGGTTCAATCCCTGGGTCAGGAAGATCCCTTAGAGGAAGAAATGGCAACCCACTCCAATAGCCTTGCCTGGAGAACCCCAAGGACAGAGGAGCCTGGTGAGCTACAGTCCAGGGAGTTGCAAGAGTCAGATATGATTTAGTGACTAAACCACCTCTCTCTCTCTCTCTCTCTCTCTCTGTCTCTCTCTCTCTCTCTCTCTCTCTATATATATATATATATATATAAACTTCTTATCTTAAAAAAAAAAAGAATCTACCAATCAAAGAAGACTTGCTTTGCCAATGTCAGGATCCTGGTTGGCAGAGTATGAGATATTATCAGATAAGCTAGAGACATTTAGAATGATGTCCATGAATATCTGTAATCTTCAGATTCCCCCAAACCTTCTGAGTCTGTGAAAGCAGCCTAAAAAAATGTCTATTTAAATCTAGTATTGGGAATACTAGATGATTTAGAGAACATTCAAGACAACATGTGTCCCCACTTCCCCTTCTTGGCCAGTGGTCTATAGCCAGAGTTAAGCCACAGTATAAGCCAGGTAGGGATGTGATGAGAGTCACCTTAGCTAGTGATTCTATCACTTGGCATTACAACCTGGAAGGCATTCAAGACATCAGTGATGATAAAAGATGTCATATAGAGATTATGGCAGGTACCAATGAGAGAATCACAACATAGATTGCTGGGGTTCTGGAGCAAGGTCATGTTATCAGAATTATGTGCCTTTTTCAAAGAACTATTGACATACCAATGAACCTGGTACAGATGGCATGGATGACCATGGGGTACCAAATGATAGTTAAGCCACAGCTGTTGATCATGAGCTATATACTGTCAAACCCTCTAAGCTGTAAGGTCAGAAGGCTTCTCAATTATCATTGAAGGTTTTAAGAGGTATATCCAATATTAAGCTGAAGCAGGATCGGGGGTCCATAAAAACTACACAAACATATTGCCACAGCCCTTGTTTAATCCACCAGGGTCGTTCTGGCACACAGATCTTTCCCATCTCCTATCTATAACAATATAGGGGACTCATATCCAACATATGGAAGAAGACAAAGTATAAGATTTGTTCATGAAAGTATCAGTTCAGTTTGAGTACAGTCTGAAAATGGACAGCAGCTGCATTATAGCTTCTTTTTACACTGAGAGAAAATAGTGAGGGAAAATCTCCCCAATAAACAGAGTCTCATATGGGGAACCTGGTTATACATTTTATGTAGAAATAAAACTGACCAATGTTTGAATGTATATGGATTCAAAGACAGTAGCAAATGGCTTGGCTAGTTGATCATAGGCCCAGAAAAAAACATAAGAAAATACATCAAAAGGAGTTCTGGGGTAGAATGAAAACATGGAAGAGAGAATGAAGAATGAAGATTTTTGCATCAGTTGATAATGCTCACTGGAGAGCAATCATCATGAAAGAAGTACTGAACAACCAAGAATATATAAAAATTTGGCCATCGGCGCCAGGATCTGTCATTGGCTACCCCATCCCCATTGTTGGCACTTTGGTCTCATGAAATGGCCAAGGGTGCAAGGATGGAGGTTTCATGTAAGTTCAACATCTTAGAATTTACTTAGCATACCGATGTTGATATGTACTGACAATACCAAATATCCAACTGCGATCAACAGGGTCCAATGCCAAGTCTTCAGTATAGCAACATCCCTCAAGAAGACTAATTGAAGTGTTGGTGACCAATTATTGAAAGGATAAGAAACTTATTTTGATATAAATAAATGTATCTTTTAGGTATGAGTTTGCTTTTCAGCCAATTTCACTATCTGAATATTTAAGGAGTGTACCTTATACATTGTACATTATATATGTTTTATTGTACATTGTACCTTCTAATTTAAAGTTTAGAGAGTTCAAGTGCTTTTCCAATGTGACCAGAAAATGATAAAGCTAGAGTATGAATCAAAGCAGTCTAACTACAACTTCTAGCTGCTCTACCATTCCCTGCTTGAGACATGATAATATCAATAGTATTTATCATACAATCCAATGCACATTGAGTAAGTTTTATTGAATTATTTAATAACTAAAAATGTATATACATAATATGGTGGAAGAGACTCTAGATGAATAGTAAGAATGAAAGAACTAAGAGAGAGAAGGGAAAGGAAGAGAACAGTTTTTTTATATTGCACCCACTAAGATTTAGGACAGGGGTGGCCAATAGGTTTCAAAAATCATTTGACAGTTACTGTCTGGCTCTCCAAGCTAAAGATTCTGAAGTCTCACTAAAGCTTCATTTTAGTTGAGTCTCTCAGTCGTGTCTGACTCTTTGCATCTCCATGGACTGCAGCATGCCAGGCTTCCCTGTCCATCACCAACTCCTGGAGCTTGCTAAAAATCATGTCCATTGAGTCGGTGATGTGATCCAACCACTAAGCTTAGGAAGAAAGAATCCTTGCTATAATCCAGGTGAACAGGGTCCAGGGAATCACAGTAGCACATATTCCATGTAGGTGCTATATTCTTGCTAAGAATGACATATTAGAAATTTTTACAAACATTATTAATACTTTTAAAAATTACATAGGAACCTGAGAGATTTGATTATTCCTATTCTTCAGATGAGGAAATTTACTGAAGTCAATGAAGCCCTGGTCTCTACTTATAGTCTAATGATTGAATGAGGAAATAGTGACAAACTGATCAGAATATTTCTAATTACTCTTTCAATGGGAACAAATGACTGGATGACTGTCCTAGAGGTTCCAAAGGATTATACTATCTAATGATTATTTTGTTATCATTGTCTTTTTGTGGCTGTCCTTCTTCTTAAGCCTAACTCACACTCTTGGTTCCAGGCAAACAAGTTCAAGTTCAGACAGATCCTCTTCAGCTTCCAGGGAAGCATGGAGAGAATTAAAATGAAAATATTTTCTGCTTCTTCCTCTCACAAAGGAAAGAAAGTTTTATAGAAAGTAAATCTTGTCAATGGTTACAGCTTTTCTAACAGTCAACCACTAGTGTACAGTTTTAGGATAAAATAGTAGTATTTTGACAGTCACATTGGCATCTAGATTCAGGTACTTTATATAAGTTTACAAACATATTCTTATCTGTGCCCCGTGAACCTCAGAAGTATTATCTAGTACCTACAGAAATCGCCTTTCAATTTTTGAGAAATAGACAGTCAACTGTTTCAGGGTAATTATCTCCTTCTAGTAGCACAAATTTTAAGGAGGTAACTTGCAAGAATGGAGTACCTTTGTTCTCTACCATTATCCCTAATACTCAGTAATCCTGGGCACCAGGAGCATAACAAAGCAATTAACTTCTGACAATGGTATAAATTTAGGCTTGTTAAAACAAAGATTATTAATATCCTCTTGGGTTATCACACTGACCTAACTTACCCAACCATAAAGTACAATAAGACACAGACCTATAGTTTTGTGGTCACATAAAATGCCCAAGGAAAGAGACTGAAAAAGAGAGAAAGAAAAAGAAACACAAGAACATAGTATAAGAGACTAAGAAAGTGAAACACATTAATCACATTTTAAAGAGCAAGGACTTTGCATTTTATTTTAAAACCAATAACTACAACAATACTACAATGATTGTGATAACTTCTTGGAGTCTGTAATGACATTGTGCTCATAATATATTGGTCATTAAAATACCAGAAGCCTCAGGTCAAGCTTATCTCTGACTTTTTAAAAATAACCCTCTCTGGGCTTCTATGATAGGAAAGAAAAACCCAAAAGCATTAAATTGTATCATTGCAACTTTAGTACACTTATCAGTCTCAGAGGTAGTGTTAAAGATGAAGAACTATTGTTCTCTTACATGCACTTTATAAGAAGCAAGATAAATCTGACAAGTCAAGCAGAGAAATGGAGATGCATTGGAAAGAATACCAGCTGTTGAGACTTGAGTTCAAACTAAGTATTGCCCCTGATATGCTTTGGGACTTCAAGTCTCAACTTCTCTATACTTTGTCTCCTCATCTGTAAATTAGAAGAGGAGGCCTACATCATAAGTTATGTGTCTTTACCCCAGAGTATGGTATATAGTAACTAATACATTTGATAGAGCAATTACATAAGGCAATTGTATAAGATATATTAAATATCCAGCACATAGTAGGAACAGAATAAATGGTTGCTGCTATCTTTATTATGCATCATTTACTACAGTTTACTGATATTGGATGCCAGCAATGTTTTTGTGAGGCAATGAGTAAAGTTCTTCAAAGAGTCAAATCATGCACACAAAGGAAAAAAATGAGAGGAAAGATCAGGTCAAAATCAATCATTTTGTATGTATATTACTATAAGCTAATTGTTTAACTCAAGGTTTTACTCCACTTAATACTTTTTCTATTTTTTCCACCACAGGATCAGACTGTTAATACACTTAATGAGGCAAAGAAGAATAACAGTATATCTGAGCAATTAAAGCCCATTTGTTCACATAGCAATAAAACTTACAATAGTCTCCTTTCTGCCTGGAAGAACAACTTTATAGTTTATTGAACAAGAGAGATTGTGATTCAGCTCTATCTCTTTGCCTCAAAAGTCTCTGCACTTTACTACCCTCATCTAATTCTCTGAAAAGATTTTTTATTAAATGGGAAGGATTACAAATCAATATTATCAGGACATATCAAGGCTCTAAGCATAAGTGTTATTTGCAACAGCAGTCTCAATGAAACAAACTTTTCTCTCTGCTCTTCTTTTGCCTTTCGAAATATGAAACAAATAGAGTAGAATCCAGGGACAGACTATATTTTTTTTACTCTATCCAAATGTTGCATTCTCTCCTGGCAGACAAGACATGTCCAGAGACTAGCACCAGATTCTTAGACTAGCAAATCCTACCCTCCACCAAGCATACTCTACTTGAAATATGTGCTAATAGAAGAATGGAGAATATAAATTGGCCACCTTTAATTTTGAACTTTATCATTTATTGTTTATGTGCACCAGGTCTATAATACCTTTTGTAATACATGTGGAGTTCTACATTCTCTGATCAAAATACTGACCAGTATTTTGGTCATCTGATGAGAACAGTTGACTCACTGGAAAAGTCCATGATGCTAGGAAAGACTGAGGGCAGAAAGAGAAGAGAATGTCAGAAGATAAAATGGCTGGACAGCATCACCGATGTAATGAACCTGAATTTGGGCAAACTCTAGGAGATGGTGAGGGGGAGGGAGACCTGGTGTGTTGCAGTCCAAGGGATCTCCAAGACTGGGACATGACTGGGTGACTGAACAACAACATCCTCTGACTTAAAGGAGATCTGGAAAACTGCAAAGGAAGCTCAGAAGTGTTCCATAAATTGATTAAAAGTTTAGAGATTAAATTAGTTAAGCTAAAATTCTGCTTCCAATTTAACAGGCTGAAGGAGTGATTTTGCATTTTGAGTAAGGTATATCTCAGAAAATGATGACAAATTCCTTGTGTTCTCTGCTGCTGCTGCTAAGTCGCTGCTATGTGTGACCCCATAGACGGCAGCCCACCAGGCTCCCCTGTCTCTGGGATTCTCCAGGCAAGAACACTGCAGTGGGTTGCCATTGCCTTCTCCAATGCATGAAAGTGAAAAGTGAAAGTGAAGTCGCTCAGTCATGTCCAACTCGTAGCGACCCCATGGACTGCAGCCCACCAGGCTCCTCCGTTCATGGGATTTTCCAGGCAAGAGTACTGGAGTGGGTTGCCATTGCCTTCTCCGAGTACATAATAATGGAAACAGGTTTAAATAGCAAGATAAAGGACTTGGTAAATGTTGTTGATAATAAAATGGGCTCTGTATAGATGGATTCTAAAGTTATCTGTAAGTGAACTATTAATAGGTTGAACTATTAATAGGCTCTTCCTAGAGATTTGAGTAGATGGGTGTAGACTTTCACCGTCTCAGTTTACTTTTTTATTCTGTGATACAGTGTCAAGGAGGCTTCTCAGGTGGCGCTAGAGGTAAAGAACCCAGCTGCCAATGCAAGAGACATGAGACATTTTCCTGGATGGGGAAAATCCCCTGGAGAAGGGTGTGACAACCCACTCCAGTATTCTTGCCTGAAGAATCCCATGGACAGAGAAGCTTGGCGGGCTATGGTCTACAGGGTCGCAGAGTCAGGCACGACTGAAGTGACTTAGCAAGTATCACAGTATCAATACAGCAAAGAATAAGAACAAGAAGACTATGGAAGAAAAGAGAGGGGAGAAAGAAGAGAAATTGAACCCAGATTCTTCTGGATTTAAAAAAGTCTGCCTCTTCCTGCAGTATGATGAAAAAGACAACAAACCATATTGATCTCTCTCTCTCTCTAATGCACTAGCTGAAGCCTTACTATTTTCAGTAAGCAAAGCATGTTAAACTTCCCATCTCAGTCCATTTACAGCACATGTTCAGGTCTCCAGAAAAAAAGCATACCAACGCACTGTGATATAAAACACCACACACTAAGAAGAAAATGAAACTCATCATCACGCCTCAGGTTGAAAAGAGCTGTGGCACAGGAAATTATATGAACATTAAAACACACAGAGAATGTTTACACACATATCAGTTAATTTCAGTTCTGGACAGGGGCTATGCCTCTAGAAAGCAGAAGTGCCTAAAGTTACCAATGAAAAAGTAGCATCATTGAAACCTCTCTCTCCTTCTAAAGATAAACAAACAATTCAATACCAGCTTCGTAATGACCACATATTTTCAGCCACAGCAGGTTGCTGCCTAGTCCCCACAGGAAAATGACAAATGAATGCTGTTTAATATTTTGCTTGAACAGTTTTTTCTTTCAGAAAACTATTTGCAATACGATAACGAGAAGAGCATAGCTGCAGAGAGTAGCATTTTGTAAGGATGACTACCTTTCTGGGGCATATCATCTGATACACACTTTGTTTATCCAGAGTGAATTCAGTGGGTAAAATGATTAATTGAAACCATTTTGTGTTACTCATACTAGTTCTTGCAAAGGAGGTGATTGCTATTTTTTTCTTAGTGACTCATACAAAGATGCCAGCAATACACTGGCAATAGCAAAATGACATTTCTAAATTTAGCAGTTCATAAATCTTATAAGATGCCAGTCACATCCCCTCCCCCCTCCCCCATGCTCTTCTTCCAGTACTTGCTCATATGTGCAGAAGTCCTAAATGTGCATGGAGACTTCCTTAGGGCACATTTCTCTGTTCCTTTCTTAGTGCCTACCAACACCTCTGTGCACTCTGGGAGAAGCAATATGTATATTTCCCAAATGATAGCTTTTATTATTCCATTAAGATGCTAAATTTGTCTGGCAAAATATATATATATAGAATATGTGCATGTTTCCAAAGATTCCAATTCAATGAACTATTTTCAAGGGGCAATGGGAAACGAGCAAATGTCCTCTGTCCTCCTATGTTATCTGTTACGTGATATGAAATATGCAGTAATTTCACAGTCTCAAGAAAATTTTTTGCCTCTATCATTTTCTCTGGCTTATACAAGGCATTTACCAAATGTATCATGCTCTCCTGATGTCATTTTGCCTGTTGTTCTAAGATGTCAGGGCTACAAATGCCCTCCAGAAATTTTACCAACATATGACTCACACAGTTAGTGTGCAAAAAAAGAGAATATAATAGAATTATAGTTGGTACACTGAACATATGGCTAAAAGAGAGATTCCTGAGCAAAGCGACCATCTAGGTATGGACCTAGAGATTGTCATACTTAGTGAAGTAAGTGAGACAGAGAAAGACAAATATCATATGCTATCACTTATATGTGGAATCTAAAAGCAGGGTACAAATGAACTTAATTACAAAACAGAAATAGAGTTACAGAATGTAGAAAACAAACTTATGGCTGTAGTTGTTTTTGTTCAGTATCCAGGCTGTGTATCACTCTTTGCAAACTCATGGACTGCAGCACTCCAGGCGTCCCTGTTCCTCACCATCTCCCAGAGTTTGTCCAACTTCATGTCCATTGAATCGGTGATGCCATCCAACTATCTCATCTTCTGTCACCCTCTTCTCCTTCTCCCTTCAATCCCTTCAGCATCAGGCTCTTTTCCATTGAGTTGGCTGTTTGTATCAGGTGGCCAGAGTAGGATAGTGTCAGCTTTAGCATCAGCATCAGTCCTTTATTCAGGGTTGATTTCCTTTAGGATTGACTGGTTTGATCTCCTTGCTATCCAAGGGACTCTCTAGAGTCTTCTCCAGCACCACAGTTCAAAAGCATCAATTCTTCGGCACTTTGCCTCCTTTTCGGCCCAACTCTCACATCCATACATGACTGCTGGAAAGACCATACATAGCCTTGACTATACGGACCTTTGTCAGCAAAGCGATGTCTCTGCTTTTCAATACACTGTCTAGGTTTGTCATAGCTTTCCTTCCAAGAAGCAACTGTCTTCTAATTTCTTGGCTGCCATCACCATCCGCAGTGATTTTAGAGCCCAAGAAGAGGAAATCTGTCACTGCTTCCACCTTTTTCTTTTCTATTTGCCATGAAGTTATGGGACTGGATGCCATGATCTTAGTTTTGTTTATTTTTTTTAATATTGAGCTTTTTATTAATTTTTTATTGAAGGATAATTGCTTTACCAAATTTTGTTATGTTCTGTGAAACTTCAACATGAATCAGCCATAGAAATATATACATGCCCTCCCTTTTGAACCTCTCTCCCATCTCCCTCCTCATCCCACCCCTCTAAGTTTATACAGAGCCTCTATTTGAGTTTTCTGAGCCATACAGCAAATTTTCATTGGCTATCCATTTTACATACAGTAATGTACAAAAGAAGAAAAATATCTACAAAATCAATCCCAAACAATTAAGAAAATGGCAATAGGAGCATATATATCAATAATTACTTTAAATGTAAACGGATTAAATGCTCCAAGAAAAAGACACAGACTGGCTGAATGGATACAGAAACCAGACCCATAAATATGCTGTCTACAAAAAACCCACTTCAGACCTAAAGACACATACAGACTGAAAGTGAGAAGATAAAAAATATATTCCATGCAAATGGGAAGCTAAAGAAAACTGGAGTAGCAATTCTCCATATCAGACATAATATTGAGTTTTAAGCTGGCCTTTTCACTCTCCTCTTTCACCCTCATCCAGAGGATGTTTAGTTTCTCTTTACTTTCTGCCATTAGAGGGGTATCATCTGCATATCTGAGGTTGCTGATATTTGTCCCAGAAATCTTGATTTCAGCTTGTAACTCATCCAGCCCAGCATTTCACATGATGTGCTCTGCATGTAAGTTAAATAAACAGGGTGACATTATACAGCCTTGTGGTACTCCTTTTTCAATTTTGAATCAGTCAGTTGTTCCATGTAAGGTTCTAACTGTTGCTTCTGAACCTGCATACAGGTGATAAACCTATGGTTATCAGAGGGTAAGGGAGAGGGAGAAATAAACTGGGAGATTGGGATTGACATATACACACTACTATATACAGAAGAGATAGCTAATAAGGACCTACTGTATATAGTATATGGAACTCTAGTCAATGACCTATATGAGAAAATAATCTAAAAAAGAGTGTATATGTGTATGTATAACTGATTCACTTTGCTGTACACCTGAAACTAACACAACATTGTAAATCAATGATACTTCATTATTTTTTTTTAAATAGTTGCTTTTAATTCCTCATTCTCACAACCTCTTCACCATGGAGATCTTTCCATTAGTGAATATAAGAGTCCATCATGTGGACTTCCACCTACTTGAAATGACTTTCTACAAACAGTTATGTATGTAATAAGCCTTTTGCCTCTCTTCCATTTTTCTTCACATATCTTGTTAAAATATCCCATTCTCAAGATCAATGACAAAAGCAAAATTGTCATTTAAGTGGGCTGGGGTGGGAAGAAGGTTCAGAATAGAGGGGACATATGTGTACCTATGGCTGATTCATGTTGATGTATGGCAGAAACCAACACGATAGTGTAAAGTAATTACTCTTCCATTAAAAATTAATATTTTATAAAAGAGAAAAGAATAAATGTATTCAGCAGATGAACATACTAAAAGGCTGAAATCAATAAGATAATTCTTCACAAAATACTAGCTTAGTGGCAAAGCTGAAGTATAGAAACATTTACAAGAAACTGAGCTTTATTCAAGGTAGGGAATGCACATTTTGTGACTGTATAGAAATGCAGACATTTTCAAACAACCTTCCTGCACTCACATTTGCTTTCTCTCTATTTAGTATTGTGCTTCTATCATTCTTCTTAGTTTACCTATTTCTGATTCCTCATCCGTCAACACGTTTTGTTGTTAGAACTTCTAGAAGGAAGTCAGCTGAATTAATTTTCTTAGATAGTAATTGTATTCTCTAATTTTAGAAGGCTTTCTGAACACATAAATAATTCTCTCTAGAGTAGAGATAGCATTGTATTGAAAAATGTAAACATCTAGGGTACAAAATTTTGGTTGACATGTGACCAGATCAATCAAAACTTTCATCTCTCTTTGATATGTCATATATCTCCATTGGTAGAATTTGTCCTTAAGACAAGGGATTCTCAGTTACTCTATCTGTGTTGTCTGATGTGCTTACCATTTATATTACAACAAATAGAATGTTCTGTGTTTGAAGCAATTGAGCTGAACAAGCAATACTTGACTTTGCATGTCTAAGATATAAATTTCAAAGACCCAGGGTGTGATATATTATGCCTGGTTACTGACTCAGCTAAGTATTTCTACAATGAAAATAAAAGCATCTGAGTCAAGAGTCCCCTCTGGCTTAAGAAAATAAAGTAATCAGCTTTCCAACTGGATTAAAGATAATGGTTACTCCTTGTTGGGAAGAAATGAAGTCAGATTCTGTTTCTACAATCAGATGACTTTTAGGCTCCCTCCTGAAGATCCACTGAGGATAAACAGAACTTCCAATTATGTTTAAAGGTAGGTTGTAGGGAAGGACAGGTCCAAAGTTTACTTCTTCAAGATGATTATTTGCTGAAGTTTGTTACTGAATTTATACCAACAAGTAAACTAAAATTGGACTTCCTTGATAGCTCAGTTGGTAAAGAATCTGCCTGCATTGAAGGAGACCCTGGTTTGATTTCTGGATTGGGAAGATCTGCTGGAGAAGGGATAGGCCACCCACTCCAGTATCCTTGGGCTTCCCTTGTGGCTCAGCTGGTAAAGAATCTGCCCGCAATGTGGGAGACCTGGGTTCAATCCCTGGATTGGGAAGATCCCCTGAAGAAGGGAAAGGCTACCTACTCCAGTATTCTGACCTAGAGAATGCCATGGACTGTATAGGACACCACTGAGCAACTTTCACTTTCACTTTCAAACTACAATTAGCACCACTTTCATTTATTCCCATTTTCTTAATCTTAAAGCATGGGGAAAAAAGCAATACTACCCTGAATTTTTCTTTATTCTTTTTACAACTCAAGATGTACACATCTATCCTATTTTTTTATGTCTTTTAGATATTAATGAATTATTTAGCATGTAGGAACCATGGGACCCAATTCTTTGGTGACAGTTGCTTCACCCATCCCAATCACGAAACAATTTATAAAATAACAGTTTTGGTACTAGGAGGGCAGTAACTTTGTGATTTTTTTTTCTTCCTCTTTTTTTCTGTTTTTAGTCTCTGGTAGCTCCTATTGTGAAGTGATAATTTGACTTTTCATTGTTGTTGTTATTTTTGTCCCTAAATTGTGTCAGATTCTTCTGCAACCCTGTGGATTATTATTGCCCACCTGTCTACTCTGTCCGTGGGATTTTTCAGGCAAGAATACTGGAGTGGCTTGCCATTTTCTACTCCAGGCAATCTTCCCAACCCAGGGATCTAACCCACATCACCTGCATTTCAGCACTTTCTTTACAGCTAAACCACCAGGGAAGCCTATCTTTTCATTAATCCGTAACAAAAACCTTTCTTATTTCCCTTTCATTCTCCCTGAGAGAGAAAAATTGTTGGCTGGATGCTAGAGATAGTATTACTAACAAAACATCCATATGGTCTCTTTATCAATACAGGACTTTAAAGGGAGGTAAACTTTTATTTAAGAGACTTCTGTATAAAGACAATAATCTATCAGCTAGGTGTGTATGGAACAGAGAGATGTAATCACTGATTCAGGTCTCAGGTGCAGAGGGAAAGCCTATGTCACAGGAAACAATGATATGACAAACAGGCCTACATTGATTAAGTTGGGCTATTTTCACAGCTAACTCCAGTAAATGCAGGCAGCAGAAAAACTAAGCTGTCAGTCCAATTCTACCCTTTCTCCCCAGATATCACACTTGGCTCTAGAATTCTAGGAAAAGCAGATGCTCACTCCGCCCCCTGTACAATGTCACTATTTACTGGCATCAGGACAATTTATTTAGGCTACTCCAATCCCTTTAGACTCAAAGCTTTCAGACTAACTGAAGAAATAGACATGGCTTGTCATGACCACACTCCTCAATAAATAGGAAAGCAAAATGCTTTTCTACATAAACATCTGTTGCAAAGCAAATGAGTGAAAGCAGTGTAATTTTGTTTTCCCTTTCTTACTACTCATGGTGTATCCTCCTGTGTCACAGAATTTCTATACCTGCATAGTGCAAAAAAAATGAGGACTTTGATATACTATAGTTATAATGCACATCACAAAATTTTCTTCCTCTTAAATAAGTTACAGTCATTTCATCTTAAAAAACATAAAACCTAAGGTAATTAAAAAGTAGCTGAAAGAGCTACTCAAACTCTAATCTCTTTTCTTTATAAGAAATGGGAGCAACCAACTCCTCATTAAATTAACCATTAAGAACAAAAAAGATGAAAGCTCACTAAAAAATAAGACTAGTCAACATCATGCCAATACATAGGCATCTAGAATGAGAATTAAGTTCATAGCATATCCTTGCTTTGTGTTGTGAAATAGAGACTACCTGGTGTGGCTAGAGAAGACAGGAAATTATAAAGCTTCCTATTAATAAAAAAAAATAGACCTGCAAAAAATGTTAAAAATAATCTATAGCAGCAACTAACTCTTGTGATAAGCAAAGTGGAGTAGAGGGAAATTAGTGGTCTGCCTAAGAGTAAACATTTACTTAGAAATAGAACTAAGATTGAAAAACAAGACTTGGAAGAGCAAAGGCTCTGGAGTCAAATAAACTTTCTTTGAATACCAGCTATGCCTTACGAAAAGTTACTTAAACTCTATCATAAATCCCCTGTGAAACAGAATTATTTATTAACAACTATATTGTAAACTTAAATAGGTGTAGGATGAAATGGGATAATGCACTGTCTATAGAAGCTATTAGTAATGCAAAAAAAAACTTGCCTTCTTCAAATTTAAATAATGAGAAAAACAATGGATCATAGCTGAGAAAAGTGAAATCCTCATTCAGAAAGACCTGACCAGAGTTACCAATCACAGCTAAAAGTCAGAGCAATATTTGGTGGGTTCTAGGATGGTCAGTATAAAGGCAAAGAAAAACAATACCCAGGAAATGCAATACCCAGGAAAAGACCACCTTGTCAGGAAGACCTAAAAATTGGATCCCCTGGACAAATAAATACATGTTATAGAAAAGGACAGAGTAGGATCCTCAAAGCCTTATTTATTAAGCACTTATATCTTACAACCAAATTCTCCTTTTCTGGTAGATTCTAAACAAATGTCGACTTATATGACTTCCCACTATAGTTTGATTAGGGAGAAAAATATCCCAGGAAATTAACACATTGATACATTATCTTCATGAGAACTTTCTTAGCATGAGTCTACATTTTTGAATGTGATCAAATTGGGAATCTTAATGAAAATTTAGTTCAAGGATGAAAGCAAGTCCATCATTATGGACACACAACATTTGAGGTCACACTATATGTCTCCATAGCCCGCTGGTATTTCCCAGATGAATTCACTCTCAATTTTCATGTACTATGCAGACTTTTGGGTAACTTCTCTAACAATAGCTTTTAAAAAGTTATGTTGAAATGATTAGGGATATATATTATATTTAAAGTATCCGATACAAAGCCTTGGCATTTGTCTCAATAAGTATTCTCTTTCTTTACATTTTTAAGTCAATGCACTTTCCTCTATCTCACTCTTATTCCAAATTTCACCTTTGCACATAAAATCAATACAAATTAATTGACATATTTCAATTTTAAAGGTCTAAAAATAATCTATTTTTTCAATAAAAATAATAAATACATCCAATATGCCAGACAATGCTGTTAAAGATTCAATAAAAAATAGGATGTTCTAGATACAAAAATCTTCAACGAAATACTAGCAAACCAAATTCAACAATACAGTAAAAAGAACATACACCATGATGGGTGGGATTTACCCTAGGGATGTAAGGATTTTTCAATATCCATAAATTAATCAATGTGATTGATTAACAAATTGATAAACTAACAAATTGAATAATACAGACCATATTATCATCTCAATAGATGCAGGAGAAGCTTTTGATAAAATTCAATACCAATTTATGATAAAACATCTCTGAAAAGTAAGCACAGAGGGAACAAACTTCAACATAATAAAGATCATATATGACAAACCAACAGCTAGCATCATACTCAATAATAAAAAGCTGAAAGCATTTCCTCTAAGATCAATAATAAGACAATGCTGCCCACTCTTTCCATTTTCATTCAACATAGTTTTGGAAGTCATAGCCACAGCAATCATAAAAGAAAAACAAATAAAGGAATCCAAATTGGAAAGGAAGAAGTAAAACTCTCACCATGGGCAGATGATGTGATACTACACAGAAAATCCTGAAGACACCACCAGAAAACTATCAGAGTTTTCAACAAATCTGGTAAAATTGCTGCATACAAAGTTAATATACAGAAATCTGCTATATTTCTACACAACAAACTATCAGAAAGAGAAATTTAAAAAATAGCCCATTTACCATCACATTAAAAAGAATAAAACATCTAGGAATAAATTTACCTGAGGAGGCAAAAGACCTCTACTCAGAAAAATATGACACTGATCGAAGAAACTGAAGACAACACAAACAGATGGAAAGACATACCATGTTATGAGATTTGAAGAATCAATTGTTAAAATGGCCATACTACCCAAGGAAATCTTTAGATTAATGCGATCTTTATCAAAATACCAATGGCATTTTTATAGAGCTAGGAAAAATTTTTTAAAACTTGTATGGAAACTCAAGAGAACTCAGTCAAAAAAAGTCTTGAGAAAGGAGAACAGAGTTGGAAGAATCACATTCTATCACATCAGACTTTATTACAAAGCTGCAGTGATCAAAACATTATGGCACTGGCAAAAATAAAAGACACATAAATCCATGGAACAGGATAGACAGTCCAGAAATAAGCTCATGCACTTATGGCCAATGAATCTACAACAAAGGAAGGAAGAATATACAATTGAGAAAAGACAGTCTTCAATAAGTGG
The DNA here is from genome assembly GCA_007570785.1 of Antilocapra americana. Classification (NCBI taxonomy): domain Eukaryota; kingdom Metazoa; phylum Chordata; class Mammalia; order Artiodactyla; family Antilocapridae; genus Antilocapra; species Antilocapra americana. The sequence continues at coordinate 1,038,726 of ML660787.1, read as the reverse complement.
TGCTGGGGAAACTGGTCAGCTACATGTAAAAGAGTAAAATTGAAACATTCTCTAATACCCTATAAAAAATAAAACTCAAAATGGATTAAAGATCTAAATGTAAGGCTGGATACTATAAAACTCATAAAAGAAAATATAGGCAGAATACTCTTTGACTTAAACTGAAACAAATATTTTTTTGGATTGCTCTCCTAAACTAAAGGATACAAAAGCAAAAGTAAACAAATGGGACCTAATTAAAGTTAAAACTTTTGCACTGCAAAGTAAACCATCGACAAAGGAAAAAGATAAATTACTAAATGAGAGAAAATATTTGCAAATGATATGCCCAATAATGGATTAATATGCAACATATGTTGGATAAACAGCTCATACAACTCAATAGCAGACAAACAAACAACCCAATTTTAAAACAGAATAACTGAATAGACATTTTCCCATAAAGGACAAGCAGATGGCCAACAGGCACATGAAAAGATAGATGTTCAACATCACTAATTATCGGGGAATTGCAAATCAAAACTACAATGAGATACCACCTCACACCTGTCAAAATGGCTATAATCAAAAAGAAATAACAAATGTTTTCCAGGATGTGGAGTAAAGGGAACCATGTTATACTTTCAATGGGAATGGGAATTGGTGCAGCCACTGTGGAAAGTAATATGGTGGTTTCTCTAAAAGCTAAAAATAGAACTACCATCAGTTCAGTTCATTTGCTCAGTCGTGTCCGACCCTTTGCAACCCCATGTACTGCAGCACACCAGGCTTCCTGTCCATCACCAACTCCCAGAGCTTGCTTGAACTCATGTTCATTGAGTCAGTGATGCCATCCAAACCATGTTATCTTCTGCCATCCCCTTCTCCCCATGCCTTCAATCTTTCCCATTATCAGGGTCTTTTCAATGAGTCGGCTCTTCATATCAGGTGACCAAAGTACTGGAGCTTCAGCTTCAGCTTCAGCCTCAGTCCTTCCAATGGATATTCAGGACTGATTTCCTTTAGGGCTGACTGGTTTGATTTCCTTGCAGTCCAAGGGACTCTCAAGAGTCTTCTTCAATACCACAGTTCAAAAATATCAATTCTTCAGCACTCAGCTTTCTTTATGGTCCAACTCTCACATCCATACATGACTACCAGAAAAACCACAGCTTTAACTATATGGACCTTTATTGGCAAAGTAATGTCTCTGCTTTTTAATATTCTATCTAGATTGGTCATAGCTTTTCTTCCAAGGAACAAGCATCTTTTATTTCATGACTGCAGTCACCATCTGCAAGTCATTTTGGAGCCCAAGGAAATAAATCCTCTCACTGTTTCCATTGTTTGCCCACTTATTTGTCATGAAGTGATGGGACCAGATGCCAGTTATCTGAATGTTGAGTTTTAAGCCAGCTTTTTCACTCTCCTCTTTCACCCTCATTCTCACCTTCACCTTCACCCTAACTTTAACCCTAACCCCTTTTCATTTATCAAGTTCATTTGATAAACTAAATAGAGCTACCACATGTGTGTGTTAAGTTGCTCAGTTATGTCAGGCTCTTTGCAATCCTATGGACTATTGCTTGCCAGGCTCTTCTGTCCATGGGTTTCTCCAGGCAAGAATACTGGAGTAGGTTGTGATGCTCTTCTCCACAGGATCTTTCCAAACCAGGGATTAAACCTGCATCTCTAATGTCTCCTACACTGGCAGGTTGGTTCTTTACCACTAGTGCCACCGATAAAGCCCAGAACTACCATATGACTCAGCAATTCTACTCCTGACAATTGAACAGTTAAAATTATTAATTCAAAAAGATACATACACACCAATTTTCATAGTAGCATAATTTATAATTGCCAATATATGGAAGCAACCTAAGTGTTCACCAACAGATGAATGGATGAGGAAGATGTGGTATGCATACACACACACACACTAAAATACTACTCAGCCATAAAAAAGAAAAAAAAATTTTCCATTTGTAGCAGCATGGATGCACTTGGATGGCACTATGCCAAGTGAAATGTCAGTCGGAGAAAGGCAAATATATGATATCACTTATATGTAGAATCTAAAACTACAACAAACCAGTGAATATAAGAAAAAAAAGCAGAGTCACAGATGAACTAGCAGTAACAAGGAGGGGGAATATTAGGGTAGGGGAGTGGTAGGCACAAACAAAATAAATTCTTAATATGTAATCATCAGGTAACAAAATGGGAGAATTTTTTTAATAGGGTGCTTCTTTGATCTGAAACTTCTCACTTTCTACCTAGTCTCTTAGTTACAGTACTATGTGATTATTATAGTAATAGAAGCAATAATATCATAAGACAGTGGGTGCAAGAGTAGAGCCTAGCCTTGGGGAAGAGTAAGAACTTCCCATGGAAGGTGACAAATATAATGTTTCTAACAAACAAGATATAGAGGAAATGTTTGGAGTAGGAGAAGGAGGAGGAAAAGGAGTAAAGAAGGGAAAATATGAGTAAAAGCCCAAACATAAGAACTAGTATAGGTAACTCAGGGAATTTAAAATTATTCAGGAAGATTTGAGATTTAGGGGCTTATCCTGAAACAGTAAAGAGTTTTGAAGAAACACGTAACATTTGAGTTTCTTTAAAGAAAAAAAAATGAAAACAAAATTCACTGGCTGCATTAGGACACTTGAATGGAGAAGTAATGCCTGAGACGAGGAGACTACTTGTTTTACAATCAAACTAGGAGGTAACTTGAGGACATGGCATTGTGTGTAGAAGAATATGGCCTGATTAGATAAACATTTAGTTGTGAGACTAAAGACAGGATGACTTCCAGGACTTTTGTTTAGGCAAATGATTGAATCATTTCTTTCATTCATACCAGAAGCAGAGTGGAAAGAGGTGGAGTGGAGATTTCGGGTCATCTTGTGGTATTTCCTTTTGAGAGAACTGTTAAATAGATTGATGAGAACTGTCTGAGCTAAAGATTTTTTAGATATCAGAATACAGTAACACAGTTTTGGAGAAATTCATTCAGGAAATATATGTGTAGTAAGGGAAAAAAACTAATTATAAAACCCTAGATATTTAATAACACGGTAAACAAGAAATACATTCAGTATCTGAGCCAATGAACACATATCAAGCCCTCATCTCCAAAATAATTTTTGTAAAAGATATAAAAATGTATCTTTTACATTTGGTAAAAGATATTTCACTGGTATAACAATTTAACCCAAAAAATAAGGAAGTCTGTTTAAATCTATTCAACATATAATTTAAGATTATAATGGCATGTATAATAAGCAGAATAATATCTCCCTTCTGGAACCTGTGAATATATGACCTTACATGACAAAAAGGGATTTCGCAGAATTGATTAATGTTCGAAACTTTTAAATGAGAAGATTTTCCTAGATTACCTAGATCAGCCTGTTTTAATCACATGACTTCTTAAAAATAGAGCACCTTTCTTAGTTGTGGGCCTCAAAAGAGATGTGATGATGACTAAAGAAAGTTCAAAAGGATGTGATTGTTTATAGCTTTGAAGATGGAGGAAGCAGACTATGAGGAATGGGAGCTGAAAAAGTAAGAAAATGGAATTTTTCCTTAGAGCCTTCAGAAAGGAACACAGCCTAGATAACAAGTTGATTTCAACTCATCAAGACCCATATCAGACTTCTAATATACAATACTGTGAGACAATTTGAATCATTTAAGCCACTAAATGTGTGCTAATTTTTTTATATCAGCAATGGAAAACTAATACAGCAAAGCATAGTTGTGAAGTTGTATATTAAAGAGTGCATACATTGTCAGCTACTACTTTTAAACATTCCCTCCCTTCATTTATCTTACTGGCAAACTCATAGTCACCAATAAAAATGTGATTCAAGTACCAATTCCCCATAAAGTATTTCATAACTCTAAAAGACAGTACAATTACCTTTTTCTCTATACCACTTTTATGTTTTGAATATAAATCACATTGTACATATTTGGGTACATATTTGTTTACCTCTACACTTGAGATTAATCCCATGAGAGTAGGTATATTTTAGAAATTGTTTTTAATATCCTAGTGGCCCAGAACATTAACTATTATATATTCTGTTTTTAATAAGTACTTTTGAATTGAACTACTTACGAATTGGGTTAGCATGAATAAATCTCTTAATCTCTTCAAGACTCCATGTATAAATAATAAAACTTACATTCATGGCTGCTCAAGAGATCAAATCAAATAATATATGTGAAAAGATTAACGAAAAGGCTCAGTTCAGTTCAGTTCAGTTGCTCAGTCATGTCCAACTCTTCGTGACCCCATGAACCACAGTACACCAGGCTCCCTGTCCTTCACCAACTCCCAGAGTTTACCCAAACTCATGTCCATTGAGTTGGTGAGGCCACTGAACCATCTCATCTTCTGTTGTCCTCTTCTCCTGCCTTCAGTCCTTCCCAGAATCAGGGTCTTTTCCAGTGATTCAGCTCTTTGAATCAGGTGGGCAAAGTACTGGAGTTTCATCTTCAACATTAGTCCTTCCAATGAACACCCAGGACTGATCTCCATTAGGATGGACTGGTTGGATCTCCTTGCAGTCCAAGGGACTCTCAAGAGTCTTCTCCAACACCACAGTTCAAAAGCATCAATTCTTCACTGCTCAGCTTTCTTTATAGTCCAATTGCTAGTACTACACAGTTAATTATTTTAAATATATATAACCCTTAGTATCAAAAATTGGAATCAGGTATTTATATCCATAATCTCAATAGTAAGCTTCTGACAATAAACTCAGATGAATTATTACTACTTTGTTGAATAGTATCAAAGAAATAAATTTTATTTAATAATGGGACTTTTAAAGGCACACGTAAGGACAACTCTGAGGACTAACATTTAGGGTGGTGCAAATATAATTGTGGGGTTTCCCTCGACTCAGTGGGAAAGAATTTGCCTGCCATGCAGGAGACAAGTTCAATCCTTGAATTGGGAAGATCTCCTCAAGAAGGAAATGGCAATCCACTCCAGTATTCTTGCCTGGGAAATCCCATGGACAGAGGAGTCTGGCAGGCTACAGTCCATGGATTTGCAAAGAGTCAGACATGACTGAGTAACCTAAGATATCGGATAAACATAATTGTGGTTTCAAATCATGAATTTTAAATCATTATAACTAGGCTCAAACACATCTTTAGTAATCAAAATAGGAACTACTACAATCAACACATTTTTTGTCAATGAGAAATAAGTTTGTTAATTCCTGTAGGATAAGTCTCTGCCTTGGGATTCAGAGAACTCTTGGAAAGCAGTTCTGCCTCCTGCTGGTTATGAAAGCATTTTCCCTGCAAAAGAGTTATTGAGATGCTTGAAGAAGTGGTAGTCAGTTGGTGAGAGGTCAGGTGAATATGGCAGATGAGGAAAAACTTCATAGCCCAATTTGTTTAAATTTTGAAATGTTGGTTGTACAGTGTGTGGTCAGGTGCTGTTGTGGTGAAGAATTGGGCCCTTTCTGTTGACCAATGCCAGGTGCAGACACTATAATTTTTCAGTGCATCTCATCAATTTGCTGAGCATACTTCTCAGATGGAATGGTTTTGCCAGGATTCAGAAAGCTATAGTGGATCAGACTGGTTGGAAGCAGACCATTGAACAGTGACCATGACCTTTTCTTGGTGCAAGTTTGGCTTTAGGAAGTGCTTTGGAGCTTCTTAGTCCCACCACTGAACTGGGCATTGCACAAAATCCACTTTTTGCCACAAATCACAATCCAATTGAGAAATGGTTTGTTGTTGTTGTGTAGAATAAGAGAAGACAACACTTCAAAATGATGGATTTTTTAAAATTTGTGGCAAGCTCACAAGACACCCACTTACCAAGCTTTTTCATCCTTCCAATATATTTTAAATTTCAAATGACCACAGAATGATCAATGTTCAGTTCTTCAGCAACTTCTTGTGAGGCTGTAAGAGGATCAGCTTCAATGATACTCTCAGTTGGTAGTTGTCAACATTTGATGGACAGCCACTACACTCCTCATCTTCAAGTTTCTTGTCTCCTTTGCAAAACTTCTTGAACCACCTTTTCACTGAACGTCCATTAGAAGTTCCAGGGCCAAGTGGGTTATTGATGCTGTGAGTTGTCTCCACTGCCTTACAACCCATTTTGAACTCAAATAAGAAAACTGCTTGAATTTGCTTTTTGTCTAACATATTTTTTATAGTATAAAACAAACAGCAAGTTAGAAGTCATTAGCAAAAATCATAAAGCAAGAAATGCACATTAAAATTATATATAACTTAACTACATTTATTTAAGAATGTATTTCAGTATCTAATGGTAAAGTTCAACAATGCAAAACAACAATTACTTTTGCAACAACCTAATAATATTTTTCAGAAGTAGGTTCTTCACGTATAGATATTTGGACCAAATGAAAAAATAATAATAGTGAAGGACTTTGCTATACAAAGTTAATTTTCTAAGGACAACTTAAAGAGTAAAATACCCCTAGTGGTATATAAACAGCCTGTAACAAGAATAAATGATCTAGTGCAGATAATTGCAACAGTCAATGTAGAACAGGGAGTATTTTGCTAATTATTAATTTGAACACCACTGTCAATGTTGATTCATATAACTTGTGTTCCACCCATTGTTTAAGAAATAAGCTACTCTCTTTTGAAAGACCTCTTTTCTCCCATTTTATATCAATGAATGCCAGAATACAGAATTTTCAGGTGCATTGTTGAGAAAAACTTTATATGGTTGTCAATTTAGCATTTTTAGTGAGGACTCTGTAACATTTATTATTCAGTGCTATAGTCATCCAATTGCTTAAGGTAGATTCACTTTTGTTTTTTTACTTTTTATCATATATACAACGCCACTTATCTTAGAATAACTAATCTTCCATTTCCTCCACTCTAATTTCTTCATAAGGTATATTTCCATTGGTAGTAATGTTTTCATGTTATTGTTATCTCCTGACTATAAAAATGAAATTACATGCCAATGGAGCAAACTTTTCACTCTGCACATAAAAGCTAACGGCTTTTAGAACTCCATGCATTTCAATCAGGTAGTTTTGTAGTTAACATTAAGTTGGTTTCTTGGATGGTTGACTCAGAATGTCAGCTACCCAATGTGATGATATCAATTCAAGTAGAAAACTAAAGTGATAATTATCAATCATCAATAACTACCTAGGAAGAAACAATAGCTATGAAAAAAAGGCTTAATCTTTCTCAAATTAAATGTACACTTATTAAGAAATATAAAATGTTATTGCTTCAGAGTGGCTATTAGTTTTATGAGATACATTAATGTTTGAAAACATTGCAGAGATTAATATATTAAAAAATGAAACAAACTACAATAGAGAACTTACTAATTATTTTTTTCAGGATATAATTTTGGATTTTATGGCTTCTGTCTACTCTAAAGTTTTTACTTGATATTTCTCTTTCAGAGACCTTAATGACTACTTTCTCTGATCTCATCAGCATTTCATGGATATTACATAGTAAATTTCTTCCATAAAGGTCAAAAAAGTTTTAGAACTTTGCCATCAGTTCTTGTCAGAACTGAAGAACTGATTTCTTTGTAACCCAACCAGCAAAAACACAGATATTGCATAATTACTGACCTATTCTAGAAGGCAGTAATTGACCAATAGACATCCAAATTTAATCAATGGAAATCTGACTAGATAAATACCATTTTAAAGAAATGGACATAGGAAAAGTGATGAGTTAGTTATTCAGACATTGAGTTAGGTGACAAGGGTATAGAGAAGTTCCAGTAGGGACGAAAAGGAAAGGAAGTGTTATAACCAATGCATGTTTTGTGTTTGCTTAAACTCAGTCTCTTTAATGCACAACATAAATACAAAAGTTGACTACATTTTATATGTGAATTCTGTTATTTGTATGTGAGTTCTGTTATTTGTATGTGAGTTCTGTTGTTTATGAACAGGATGTTGTTTATTAAAATAAGAGCAATCCCTAAAAATTGTTTAACTCTTCAAACAAATTTCATTTTTAGTACTTTTTTATGTCATTGCATACAAATATGAAATTATTAAATTAGTTGACAATTATTTTTAAAAGCTTATTAGAAATAAAGCAAACATACTACAAAAATAACATTAAAATTATTTTTGCCTTATAATTACATTTTTACTATCAATCAGTGCTCTCTAAAACTACTATTTGCCTATATTTTTCATTTCTTTCCCTTAAAAATAAAAATATGATTAATCATAAAAGGGCTAGGTCTCTGTTGAAATTTGCTATTAGGATAGGCCCTGGGGGAAATTACTAGCAATGAAGAGAAAGGGAGGAAAAATAAGTGTTCTGACAACAACAAAAAAGAAATGAATGAGTGATAAGCCCAATAGAGGACTGTGTGAAGAGCAGAATCAGCATGGGACTCATGAAGCATCCTATAGTAAGATTAACCAATGATAAATGAAAGTCAGAATGGGATGTGCACTAAGGTTCAAAACATGAGAGGGGGTGGGGTGCAAAGAGACGGGGGAAGGGTGGGGAACTAGAAGAAACATAAATGGTAAATCATTAGAAAATCTTAGATGAGGTAAAAAATGACTTGGGGATTCAGGTGTTTCCCAATTACTACTATATGGAGCCAAATTCACAGTGTAGTATAAATTATGTAGTCCAGTTCCCAGAAATGAATGGTCTTTGATGTGTCCCATCAGATATTCAACTGTACTTGTCACCTGGATTCTCTCATTCTAGGTTAACAATATCTCAAAGACAACTTTTCCTACAGACGATATAGTCAAAGGAATGTTTTATAAGAGTGGTTAAAACTATATTCTGGAAGGACTCATAAGGAGTTTGTCGGAGAGTTAATACACAGTGATCTAGGGTTCATTAGAACAACAGTTCATCAATAGCAATATAATAAACCTTCTAGAGAAAAATTTGATAGTTGTTTGACAGAGTAAGCTGCAGGTAAATTTTGGGCATGTTAAAGGTAGGGGGAGTATAAATTGAAGGACAAATTTCAGTTGTGTAGCAAACTGTGTAGATACATATACACAACCCATTATGTAGACATATATATAATCACAAACTGAAAATATATACAGCTAAAATCAAATGTTAATTTTAATCTCTAGTCAAGGTAGGATAACAAAATTATCTCTATCACCATCCTGTTTAAATCCCTTGTTCATCACCTTGGTTTTGCATTATTCATGAATCTGCTCCAATAATCCATTCGGCTCCAGTTTGTATTCCAGTCATCACTTCCTTATTATTTCAGGTTTTATACATAATTTTTAGTGCCTCTGCCATCACTTGGCCCATGTTCAGATTTTCTCTTGGTAAATTAAATATCTGTAACACTAGCTACTTTTATGATTAGGTTTCTACTGCACAGATCTAGGCAACACTAGTATTTTTTAAAATACATATTCTTCAAAAGTGTTCTCTGCAAATGCCAGCTACATATTTCACAGAAATGATTGCCCTCTTAACTTTGTAAATCACCCTATGTTTTCCTTGAAATAATAGGGATGGATCTGTAGATTCGGAGAAGGAAATGGCAACCCACTCCAGTATTCTTGCCTGGAGAATCCCGTGGACAGAGGAGCCTGATGGGCTCCTGTCCATGGAATTGCACAGAGTCAGACACAACTGAAGCGACTTAGCACGCATGCATGCATTGGAGAAGGAAATGCCAACCGACTCCAGTATTCTTGCCTGGAGAATCCAGGGACAGAGGAGTCTGGTGGGCTGCTGTCTATGGGGTCGCACAGAGTTGGACACAACTGAAGTGACTTAGCAGCAGCAACAGCAGATTTGTAGATTATACGATTGTGTGGCAAATAGGAAAAACAGTACAATTTGCAAAATTAAAAAATTTTAAAAATGTTCTCTACTGTGCAGTCATCATTAATTCTCTGATATTTGCTGTTTTGCACTATAATGTCTTCCCACAATGGCACTAAAGAAGGCAGATTTTCCTAACAGTTGTAAATATAGACTACCAGAATCAGCAAGCCCTGACCATGATTCTTGCTTTGCCACTTACTAGCTATGTGATCCTAGATAGATTATCAAATTATGAAGTCTTATTAAATCCATGTGTAAAAGGAGACAATAATTCTCATTACCAAATCATTTGTGATGGAAATTTTATGAATAAACATATATAACACTCTTAGCACTGAGATTGGTATATACTGAGTCAAGAAATTATGACACATTTTTGTATTTTTTTCTCAGTTAAATAATTTCCAACCATTATGTAAGGACTATATAAACAAGGAAAGTTACTAGCAATTTACAAAATTAGTGAAGTAACAATCATGTAACCACTTCTCTATAACCTAACACAAATTTGAAGTAAAGGAATGGCAACTCACTCCTGTGTTCTTACCTGGAGAATCCCAAAGACAGAGGAGCCTGGTGGGCTACAGTTCACAGGGTCACAAAGAGTCGGACACAACTGAGGTGACTTAGCACAAGATCCCTATTGCCCTAAATCTGAACTACCCTAATAAACAAAATAGTAAGCCACAGGTAGCTAGAGGAATGTTAATCACTAAGGATACAATAAATGTCCTATAGAAAATTTTGACTTTTGTTTAGGATCATAGCAGGTGCATTTTTAGCCAGTTCAAGGCAAGAATAACTTGAGTGACTAGTATTGTAGCTTACAGAGGTCAGCCAGATGATCTCCATAAACTGTGGATTACTGGCTTTTGACATTCTTTAGGAATTCATAGAAAGAAAAAAACTTAGCAACCCACTTCTGTCACTTTCTAGGAGAAAAGTAATAGGATCCATGACAAAATATGGGCTGGTATGCTTCTATAGGCAAAAGCCATCAAATTGGCTTTTCTTCCCAGCGCCCTACACTTACACAAAATTAATGTTTAACATGGATACTCATTATTCTTAGAATAGTTCACTCATACCATACAGGAGGACCTTTCATTCTGCAATAGACCCCTACATCTTGAGCAATCTCAAAATATGCAGACAGATAAATGTATTTTCATAAATGAAATTGTTCTTTTGCAATCACAGATACACCCACTCTTTTTGTTTTTTACTAAATTTCCAAATAAAAACAGAAATCATTGGAGAAAATCTTTCTATATAACAGTTGTAATAATTGATGGGATAAGATATAAAGCTTTAAAAGTGAATATTTATTATAATTTTGTTATATTAAGAAAGTAACTTAAAGAGATAAAACACTGTCACATTTCACATGATGATACAGGGAAATATTTACACACACACACACTATGTGTACTATAGATACTTATACTATACTTATTAGTATACTATGTATATTCTATACCAATAGTGTATCCAAGAATATGTGTGTGGGAGATTATGCCTATGTGTATTTGAAGTATTAAAAATCTGAGAATTTTAATTATGTCTCTCAAGAAATTTTAAATTCCCTGAAGGTTAGTTAAAGTTTAGAAGAGATGCATAAAAAAGTAAGATTATTCCTTATTTTTTCTTTCAGTCTGACCTCAATCCATGTCTGAGATTAGGATAAACTTACAGGTGCTATGATGTAAGCACACATCAAGTAAATACATTATTAAGATACTTTCTTTCTCACTATCCCTAGAGATGTTCCATAAGACTCTTAGGATATGGCAAATGGAAAATTGTTGTCTACCAACTTAGGTTTCAGAAACCCTGAAATGTTATTATCTAGTTTCATTAATCTGTTTATTTTTAAAATTTTCAAAGAATGATATTATAGAATTTATGCTAGGCCAAATCCAGAAGTAGATAAATGTAACACAATACACCTCCATCAAATACATTCTAGTCTTCTAAGAAAACAAAAGTAAATTGTGTCACTACAGCTATGATAAGTGCCACAATAAAAGCATGCAGATACTGAAGGGAGTCAGAGAAATGGCTTCTTCCCCAGATTGGGCATTAGGGAAAACTCACAGGTTGAGTTGAAGAATGAGCAGAAATAGGAATAAGTGTTGCGAAGAAATGGGGAGGGGCTCTCCGAGCATAGGAAAAAGCAAGGAGGATGTTGGAGAAAGCAGTAGATATTTGAGAAACAACAAATAATTCAATATGGTGGAAAGAGTTCATGTGAGAACATTGTGAGAAACAGAACTATGGAAATAAGAGGAATATTCTTACATATTTAATGAACTACTTATTCTAGGATGAGCAAGAGCACAGTTCTACACACATCAAAAAACATTTTATGTGAGGGAACATTAATCAATAATTATGGGTGTGACTGAAGAATCAAACTGCATTGCCTGAAATCTTGGCTCTTCCACGTACTCACGAGGGGTCGTGAGCAAAAATTTTAACTCGTGTTTCACAAAACCATCTATAAGATGAGGATAAAAATAGTACGTACTTCACAGACAAAAATAGCACCTACCTCATGATTTATTTAAGGTACAAAAAGTGAAGCATTTAAAGGAGTTTCTGACACAATAAACTGCTTGTTATTTTTATAAAGAGAACAAGGTTCAGAGGAGACAGGCCTATTTAATCCAACTTGTCATGAGAACCAGTTTCACAAAGTCAGAATAGGTAATGAGGCCTTCTCGATATATTGGTAAGAAAACTGAGGAGGACTCTGCTTAGAGGGTGGAGAACACTCAAAGATCAGTTAGGCGTTTACTCGTCAGTGGAAATGAGTTCATAATGTAAGTGCCTTTGAAAAGGCAATGATATGGAGAAGATGCAAAGAAAGATAAGAAATCAAAGTCACAAAGTGGAAGAAGACACAGGAAAGAGAGAATAAAACTCATGATTGAGCCATTTTTATCTTCCATAAGTTTCATCTTCCATAACTCCTCTGCCTATGAATGCCGTCTCATTCTGTCCAGTACCTGAATTAAGCATAGAGTAGTAGAAACTTTCAAAAGAATACCCCAAGCCCCAGAATGACTGTCCCCTAAGAAGATTAATAATGCCAGCTCTGGATTTACTCCGAGCAGACTGGGCAGTGCAATACAAGTACTTCATATAGCTCATTGTCCTTGTGTGCCGTCATGTCTGACTCTTTGCAACCCCATGGATTCTAGCCCACAAAGCTCCTCTCTCTATGGAAATTTCCAGGCAACATTACTGGAGTGGGTTGTCATTCCCTTCTCCAGGGGATCTTCCCAACCCAGGGATTGAGCATGCATCTCTTGTGTCTCCTGCATTGGCCAGTGGATTCTTTACAGCTGTACCACCTGGGAAGCTGCAAGCACTTTGTAGTAAAGGTCTAAATATTCATTTCAAAAGTTGAGAATATGGAATATTTGTTGCCACCATTAATTAGAGATGCTAAGATTGAAATATTCATATATTTCATACACACACACATACTGTAATGCAATCAATTCTAGCACTAACTATCCAAAATTAGAGTAGATTCCACAAGCTAAGTGTATAGTCCTCAACAAGACTGCTTTCATTTCATATGCCACCTGTAAATTCAGGAGTCCTCAGGCCTCCGATATTTATGACCAACTTGCCACATATTTAGTGGTTCCCATGATCTCCTCAGGTTTGATAACTCACTAGACTGACTCACAGAACTCAGTAAAGTGCTATCCTTATAATTAGACTTTTATTATAAAAGATACAAATCAGAGCAAGTCAAAGAAGACAAATATATGGAGAGGTATGGGAAAATCCTGAGGGTCCTCTCATATGGAATCAAGACATGTTACCTCTCAACACATTGATATGTTTGCTAGTCAAGGAGCTCACCTAAGCCTTAATGTCCAGAGATTTTATTGAAGTTTCATTATGCAGGCACAAGTAATTAAATCATTGGCCATATGACTGATCTCAATCTTCAGCTCCTCTCTTCTTCCCAGAGTTTGGGCTCAGAGTGTGTAGCTCTAAGTCCTAGTCCTCTAGTCACACGGTTGGTCTTTCTGTCACGGCCTGCCTCCACTCTGAGTCAACTTGGAAACTTAGCTGCATAGGCTACCCCAGAGTGCATCAAGAAACATCCCATGTGTATAAAATCAGTAGTCATCTCAGGAGCCCAACGTGAACAAATATACTCATCACTCAGGATATTCCAAGGGTTTAGAAACTCGATCCCAGGAACCTGGGACAAAAACCAGACAAAATCTTTACTACTCAATAGACACAAACATATGTGCATATAGATATTTTTATGTAAATGGAAAGCAGCTAAGTACTTGATATGCTATATATACTGCATATATACTGTTACACATACTGAGAGAATAAGAAACAATCCTTGAGCTTAAGGAAGTTAGTCTTTGATTACTAAGTTAGGATGAGGGTAGCAGAGTGTGAGTATCTAGCAATGTTAGGTTCTAGGAGGAAAAGGCAAATACTGAAGACAGTGTGTCACAAAGCAAACAGGTGCTCACTAATACAAACATTTCCCTGGAGGTCTTGTCATTCTCACTTCTTCTGTAGCATAAACCTAGGCTCAAAGAAGAATGAAGACAGTTTCACTTCCCCAGTGGGTGTGCTCTCTTTAATTTAGCCTCTTAAGATCAAGAAAATTATAAGCCTTTGAAACAGCAAAAATTTGAACCACTTGGAAGCTTTTAGTAAGATATAATTAATAGTTAGAAGGAACTTTACTAGACATTTGGAATGAATTGAACCATTGCCTAATTATCATACTAAGAAAATCTTTTTTAAAAAAGGCTCGGGTGTCCAAATCAGTTAGGAAACTTAAAAATACCACTTTAAGTGAATTGTTGTTGTGTTTATATATTGAAGTTCTCCTGAAGTTGTATAAACAGGAAACTACAAGACTAAAATGAACATTTGAAAACCATTAGCCACTGAGTTCCTTGCCAATTGTATAATTTTATATATAGTGAAAATTTAGCACAGCTTAAGTTTTTCATGAGATAAGCCCTTTTGAATTTGAAATTCTATTTTATTTCATTGCAGTTTTAATTTATTGGCTAGTACTATGTTAATATATCCACTTAACTTTCAACATTTTTTGCAAATGTCTTGAATTTTTAACTCCCAAGCATCTCTGAAACAAATGATAGCACATAGGCAAGACACTCCAGCTCCACTTGTCTAACTACAGATGAAAAAAGGCATTAAGCAGAGAAAATAATCATTAAAGGATCTTTTACAGTTGGCTGAGGGATTGTTATGATTGGAATGGGAGGGACATTAACTTGCACATTACTCAAAGCAAAGTATAATATATTTTACAAGTTAAAGGGGCTTTGCATTCCACTAAGATCATTTTCAACCATATAGAAGAAACAGCTGAGCAATTTCATAGTATCTTTTTGTCTCAGTGTGTTGGATTGAAGCATAATTGACCCCTACTAGTTTTTATGAGTTGGGTACAAATGCACACCATTAATGTAGAACCTATTCAAATACGCCAGCTCTTTAATAATATAATTCTACTGGAAAGACCTGTTTAGTCCTTACACCAGAAGTCCTTTTCAAACAGAGATGCCTACTTGATACTCTGGCCAAAGTTCAGGACATTTCCACTCTCTGATAACAATCACATCATAACCTCATTGAGGGGTACTGAATAACATTAGGTTGGAAGTCTGCAGACTTATTGTTAAACTCCTCCTGGATCTTTTGCTCCAGGCTCTCCAATGCCACACACAGAAAGAGAGTGTGATCACAACCAGTGATCACAATCCTTTCAAACATCACAAATCCCTATTTTCTGGTTCAAGAACATATAGAGTTTCTCAAATGTAACTGCACGTGCCCTGAACTGTGCTTTTTTTTTTCACCGATGTCACCCAAATATCATGCTCTTTTACCTAGGAAATCAAAGTTCAAAGAAATAAACTTGTTCACAGCTTGCTTTAGTAATGAGTAAAGTGGGAATTTAACTCAGTTTCTGACACCAAGTCATTGTTCTTTCTCCTATAAGAAGTTTCTATCCTAAATGATGCACAAAATTGAACTTTATCTAAGGTTAATCTATTTCACAACCACTAGACAAATGGGATCATCTTCCTCTATCTCTAAAGGTTGGTTCTATTCTGATTCTGTTGTGGTTGAAAGGTTTTATTACAGCTATCCTGTGAGTTTACCCCTGGACTGAAACAATTCAAGCAATCAACCTCATGTTCAGTTAATGAGTAAAGTTTAAAGGAGTGTCTAATATATGCAAATCTTCATTCCAGTCTCACTGAAAGGAAGAATTATATGTGGAGAATTATCAACCACATACTCATACACAGTCATATATTCAAGAATGTCAACCATGGCATTGTAACAGCATAGAATTGGAAACACTTCAATCATTTTCTATGTCCTACTAGTCCTTCCTAATCCATCCTAAAAGTTTCACAATTTCAATTTCTGAAAGCCTAGCTCTAGTGACTTTTAAGCTCAAAAGCTGTCATCCTTTACTTCCTTTGCTTCTCTTATCTAACTAAATAATTGTAAAATTTCTCATTTGCCATCCAATGGGCAGTGTGTTGAGGAGGGCATGGCAACCCACTCCAGTATTCTTGACTGGAGAATCCCATGGACATTGGGTCCCGGTAGGAGTTCATGGGGTTGCAAAGAGACACAACTAAAGCAACTTGGCATGCAAATACAGGCAGTGTCTTGGGCCTTTAGTTAGGTAGTTAGTATTAAACCTGTAGGAAGTGTGATAGTATTCTAACAAAATTTTGCATGCCCCTCCCCTATAATTCAATTTTTAGCAAGTATCACTATTGTTCAGGCAATCTAGGCGACCCCATGGACTATAGCCTGCCAAGGAATCTTCCCAACCTAGGGATCGAACCTGGTTTCCAGCAATACAGGCAAATTCTTTATCACCTGAGCCATCAAGAAAGCCTAGAGTCTATCAGGGAAGGTTAAAATTTAACATGTTATAATCAGGAGCTGTCCTTCTCAAGGTGAATTAACAGATGAGAAAAATATTTCCAACTATGGTGATTTTTTTCATGGGAGCTGAGGAGTGGGGGGAAAAAAAAAACAATAACCAGAATAGGCACTGCTCTCCTTTAAACTAGAGAAGGAAATGGCAACCCACTCCAGTATTCTTGCCTGGAGAATCCCAGGGATAGCAGAGCCTGATGGGCTGCTGTCTATGGGACTGCATAGAATTGGACACGACTGAAGTGACTTAGCAGCAACAGCACCTCCTTTAAACTGGATACTTAATGCCAATCATGCATCATTATTCATAGCCCATCAGACAAGGACTTCATTTTTCTGAATCACAGCTGTAGAAAGGGTTAAGCTTCTATCCAAAGTGATTTGGGACCAGTAAAATCAAGGGATGTAGATAGATCAACATATCAGAATTAATGTGCCTAGAGTAGAGGAAAATATTTGATGATTCCATTGTCCTTACACTGGAAAACAAACATGACTTTAAGCTACCAAAGCACCACTTTCTGTACCAAAATAAACTCTTGGAAAAAAGCAAGTCAAACATAGTAACTAGAAACCTAGAGGGAGTAGAGAAGAAAAGGGAAAAATGACGTAACTTCATATGCCTCCATAGGCTGCACAGCCAAACCAAAGGATAGCAACCTGCTACCATAACACTTAAATTAGTATCACACTTTGTATTTTACAGAGTATTTTATATATATTTTCTCATTCAATCTGAATTCCTGTTGCATTTTGATAGTACTATGATAGCAGAGATATTCATATCCTAATTTTCAGAGCCTGTGAATATTTTTGGTTACACAGCAAAGATAATTGTGACTGCAGATTGAATGAAGAGAGATTTCTTTGGAATATCCAGCTGGGACCAATGTAATTCCAAGGGTCCTGAAAAACAGCAAAAGAAACAACTGATTCACTTTGCTGCACACCTTAAACTAACACAACATTGTAAACCAACTATACTCCAATAGAAATTTTTTAAGAAAAGAAGAAAGTCAGAGGGAGATATGACTACAGAACCTTGCATCTGTAAAGATGCGATGTTAATGACTTTGAAGATGGAAAAGGGGAACCACAAGCAAAGGAAGGAGGATAGCACCTACAAGTCATGTAAGTAAAGGAAAGAGACTATCCTCTGTAGCCTCCATTAAGGAACAAAGCCCTGACAAGGCCTTGATCTTAGCATAGGGAGACCCTTGCCAAACTCTGAACTACAGACAATAAAATAATATATGCATGTTGCTTTGAGACAATACATATATGGCCATTTGTTCAACAGCCTTGGGATGTTTTTTTTTAATGTATACCCCTATTTTAACATATGTATCACACCATCTCCCTTCTACTGCTTATGTATTCCTTGTGGGTATGTTTGCCTTACTCATTTTCACATCGTTCAATCTAGAATGCTTAGCACAGAATTTAATAAAGACTATAACTGATATAACTTCTGCTTTTTAGTCTCTGATTAATATTTTACTTTTGAGTCAAACTTTCAGATTTTTGTTACCATATACTGATGTATCAACTCCCACGTCTATGAGTTTCAAGACTAAGTTCACACATGAAATTTAAAGATGCTTACTTCTTGGAAGAAAAGTTATGACCAACCTAGACAGAATATTTAAAAGCAGAGACATTACTTTGCCAACAAATTTCCATCTAATCAAAGATATGGTTTTTCCAGTAGTCATGTATGGATGTGACAGTTGGATGGTGAAGAAAGCTGAGCACTGAAGAATTGATGCTTTTGAACTGTGGTGCTGGAGAAGACTCATGAGAGTCCCTTGGACTGCAAGGAGATCTAAGCAGCCTATCCTAAAGGAGATCAGTCTTGGGTGTTCCTTGGAAGGACTGATGTTGAAGCTGAAATTCCAATACTTTGGCCACCTCATGCAAAGAGTTGACTCACTGGAAAAGACCCTAATGCTGGGAAGGACTGGGGGCAGGAGGAGAAGGGGACGACAGAGGAAGAGATGGCTGGATGGCATCACCAACTCGATGGACATGGGTTTGGGGGGACTCTGGGAGTTGGTGATGGACAGAGAAGCCTGGCATGCTGCAATTTATGGGGTCGCAAAGAGTCGGACACAACTGAGCAACTGAACTGAAGTTCACATTTCATTTATTTAGTGCCTGGCATGTAAAATAAACTTAAAACATATTGGATATGGAAGGAAGAAAGAAAGGGAAAAAAAGAAGGAAGAAGGAAGGGCGCAAGCTATGAAACTAAGGCATGACCACAGATATCATGATACTAAATATTTAAGAAAGTTCAAGTTTACAGCTTCACACAATTAATAATGCCAACCTAGTCCTAGTCCAGAATAGGTGTTATTTACATATTTGCTCAATGACTGTCTAGATTTGCTTAAAGTTTTGTTAAACAGATGCATATAAAACTTTCTTAAGTTTATTTGATTAGCATATTCAGGAATACTCTATGTTCTGTTACTGAATCTTTAACTTTTTACAAGTGGATAACAGATGGGCCAAAGATTTCCAAATAACATACATAATCAACCAATAGAATGACAGTATTATGAAAACTTAAACATTTTAATCTTCTTATAAGGACAATTTGCACTTCAACCTTAGTTAAAAATAGATTTGCAATCTTCTGCTTAAAGTCAAAAACCATCACCTCAATTCAGTTCGGTCACTCAGTCTTGCCCAACTCTTTGCAACCCCATGAACTGCAGCACACCAGGCCTCCCTGTCCATCACCAACTCCCAGAGATCACCCAAAACATCACCAAGGAATTGTCGATTTTAGCATGAAAATTTGAATATAATGTGAATCATGTGATGACACAAGATTCCATGACAAACTGTTCTCTTATAACTTAAGAAATTTTATTAACAATAATCATGTGAGACCATTCATTTTTTAACTTGATATCTGAACAAACTCCTGCCTCTTAACTCTATCACAGAAGCTGATAAAATATTTCAACTTCAGGTAACCTATTTTATAGGAGATTATTGCACCAAACTGTGCCATTGCTTTTGTTTTCCTGTTAGTCTTACTCCTCCTTTGATGGTTTTGATTTGTTTTGTTTAGCATGCAGACTTACTTGTTCCTCTGAGTTGCTGCTGTTTTTAATCAGATGACCAAGTTTAAACTGATCTGAGATTTTTATAAAACAGAGCTGTTTATCCACTGGCTACAACTACATTTTCCTTTCTTAGTGATTAAAACTTTGAGAGCCATATGCTCACTCTTATCTAAGTCATATCCCTTTGGGTTTTGGCCTTAGTCTTTCCTGCTGTTGGCACACAAGAGGGAATGCTTCCAATATGTAGGGCTGCCCTCTAGTGAAACCTATAAACCAAAGGGGACACTCACTTTTAAAGGTGGATTTAGTTTTAAATTACCTTTCCAAAGTAGGTAATTCTCCAGGTTCCCTCTCAGATTGATCTGCCAAGCTAGCCACTTTGTTAGAATTAACATGGCCTCTTGAATTTGCGAACCACAGATGGCGAAGGCATATAAACGTAGTAGTTGGAAAACAAGCTTCTATAAGGCTTCCTAAGCAGCATAAATTATGAATGTACTTCTCACTTACCTTTTAATTGCAGGCACAACATGTAACTTAAATGATAGACTGAAGGAAAACTCCCCTAGTTATATTTGCCCATCCTAGTCAATTCAAGAGGTTTTGAAGACTAAGAGAGAAAATCTATTTCTGTCTAAGTAGGTCACAGATCTGAATACTAGTAATGAGTTGAGCATAAGGTATTTTCTATTAATAATTTATTTTTTCACTGCAGTTCCTTCAGTCCTTCTATATCTCTGTTCTAGTTTCCATTTTACTACAGTATTTACAGTACTCACAAGCAAAGTTATGCCTTCTTGCTTTTGTTTCTGACTAAGTTTTCTATTGTCTCTTATTCAAGCAAAAAAGTGAATAATTGAAAATATTTAGATATCAACTTTCCATATGAAAATGGAAAAATAGAATATTCTCTTCAATTAGGTTTGGAATTGTGATTTTTCTTCCTTGAATTTTAATTCTCATTTTTTTAGGCAAACAACATGCTTGATCACTCCTATCATTTTCTTTTTCTTTTTTTTCTTTTTCTTTTTTTGTTATTTTTGTTTAATTTTCTTTAATTTATTGTGTTGTTTTTGCCATACATTGACATGAATCCACCATGAGTATACGTATGTTCCCCCTCCAGAAGCCCCCTCCCTCCTCACTCCCGATTCCCTCCCCCTGGGTCATCCGGGTGCACCAGCCCCGAGCATCAAACCTGGGCTGGCGGTTGATTTCACATATGATAATTAACGTGTTTCAATGCCATTCTCCCATATCATTCCCACCCTTGCCCTCTTCCACAGAGTCCACGAGACTGCTCTATACGTCTGCGTTTCTTTTGCTGTCTCGCATGCAGGGTTCTCCTTACCATCTTTCTAAATTCCATACATATGTGTTAGTATACTGTATTGTTGTTTTTCCTTCTGGCTTACTTCACTCTGGATAATAGGCTCCAGTTCCGTCCACCTGAGTAGAACTGATTCAAATGAATTCTTTTTAATGCTGAGCAATATTCCATTGCGTATATGTACCACAGCTTTCTTATCCATTCGTCAGTTGATGGGCATC
>ML660787.1:976383-1007271 GCA_007570785.1 Antilocapra americana | reverse complement strand
GATGCCCATCAACTGACGAATGGATAAGAAAGCTGTGGTACATATACACAATGGAATATTACTCAGCATTAAAAAAAATTCATTTGAATCAGTTCTACTCAGGTGGACGGAACTGGAGCCTATTATCCAGAGTGTAGTAAGCCAGAAGGAAAAACAACAATACAGTATGCTAACACATATGTATGGAATTTAGAAAGATGGTAAGGAGAACCCTGCATGCGAGACAGCAAAAGAAATGCAGATGTATAGAGCAGTCTCGTGGACTCTGTGGAAGAGGGCAAGGGTGGGAATGATATGGGAGAATGGCATTGAAACATGTTAATTATCATATGTGAAATCAATCGCCAGCCCAGGGTTGATGCTCGGGGCTGGTGCACCAAGATGTCCCAGGGGGAGGGAATCGGG
Organism: Antilocapra americana; assembly: GCA_007570785.1. NCBI lineage: Eukaryota > Metazoa > Chordata > Mammalia > Artiodactyla > Antilocapridae > Antilocapra > Antilocapra americana. Next base: position 1,006,866 of record ML660787.1, on the reverse strand, counting down.
AGTGAGGAGGGAGGGGGGTTCTGGAGGGTGAGCATATGTAAACCCATGGCAGTTTCATGTCATTGTATGGCAAAACCAACACAATAAAGTAAAGAAAATTTAAAAAAAAAATGAAAGGAACACTTCAAATAATAGAAATATGTCCCTTAATTAGAAATATCTGCCCCTTCATGGGTATATCAAGGCAATAGACTCTCCCATACCAAAGTCTCACTTACTAATTTTTATTTTGTCTATTTACAATATTATATTAGTTGTAGGTGTTGAGCACATTGATTCAGTATTGATGCAGGTTATAGTCCATTGTTGGTTATGACAAGATAATCTCTATAATTACCTATGCTATATAATATATAATTGTTGTTTATCAATTTTATATATAGTAGTTTGTATCTGCTAATTTTATACCCTTATCCTTTGGTAACCTCTATCCTTTGGTTACACAAGTTTGTTTTCTATATCTTGAGTTTGTTTTTGTTTTGCATATACATTCATTCATATTTTTTTTAGATTCTATATATATGTGATTTCATACAGTGATTGTCTGGCTTCTTTCACTAGGCATAATATTCTCTGGGTACTTCCACATTACTGCAGTTGGCAGGATTTCATTCTTTTTTGTGGCTTAATAACATTATATGGTGTGTGTGTGTGTATCACATCTTCCTGATCCATTCATCTGTTTTTTTAAATCTATTTTTATTGTAACAAATTGAATAAAAACTTTTTACTTTACAATATTGTGTTTGTTTTGCCATACTGTTTTTTTAAAAGAAGGATATTTATTTGAAATATCATGTTAGTTTCAGGTGTACAGCACAGCAATTCAGTTACACATACACACATACATACATACATATATATATATATATATATATGATTATTCAGATTTTCTTCCCTTATAGGTTATTATAAAATATTGAGTATAGTTTCCTGTGTTATATCATATGTCCTTACTGGTTATCTATTTTATATATAGTAGTGTGTATATGTTAATCCTTATCTCCTAATTTATCCCTCCCCACAAAATACCATCTGTTGATAGATACTTGATTTCCTTCCATATCTTGGCTATTGTAAACAGTGCTGTCATGAACATTGGTGTGCATGTATCTTCTCGAAATAGAATTTTCATTTTTTTTCTAGACATATACCCAGGAGTGGAATTACTGAATCATATGGCAGTTCTATTTTTAGTTGTTTGAGAATCCTCCACACTTTTTTTTCTATATTGACTTCACCAATTTACATTCCCACCAACAGTATACCAGTTACTTTTTTAGTTATCTTTTTCCTTACTGCATTTTTAACAGTAGCTCAACAGCTTTAGCCCTGTACTATGGTTTGCTTCAGAGTCAAAAAACTCTGATGGAGCATTAGTAGTGGTTAGAACTGGTCTCTCTTCTTTAAAGCAGTAAGTAGTTCCCTCCAATGTTACTAAATAACCTTTTCCTCTCCCCTAACTATGAGCTTTTCTGCACAAATGTATTGTAGAGAGGAGAGTGCAATTAGAAATCAGATAATCATCCTAAGAAAGAATAGCACTCATTACATATTTTAACACTACCCTTCATTCTAAATAGTTAATTATGAATATCAAGCATTAAAATAGAAAGTCTTGAAGCCTGCACAGAAACTCTCTTGAAGAGATTGTTTCCAGAAAAGTGCCAAAAGTGCCTCATCTTCTCCTATAAAAGCCAGAGAAGATGATGACAGTCCAGCTGCTCAGCAAGGACTGCTCACCCTTTATGGGCTCCCAGAAAATTACATGCAGCATAAAGAAATTCATATTTTTATTGCCTCATATTCTCTCAGCATGAAGAAGAATTTACATTTCTTAATTGGATTTCTTTCTCTCAGCACAAGAAATTGCATTATCTCACTAGACTCTACTGCTTAGCAGCCCCCAAGAAGCAGTTGTATAACTTATTTATAAGGAGGGTGCAGGACAAAGTTTTTCAGTAAAGCCCAAGGACTACTTATATTAGCATTGCTAAAATGTATTGCAGTCCTATGTGAAGTGAAGGGACTTAGTCGTGTCTGACTCTTTGCAACTCCATGGACTGTAGCCTGCCAGGCTCCTCCATCCACGGGATTTTCCAGGCAAGAATGCTGGAGTGGGTTGCCATTTCCTTCTCCAGTCCTAAACTGTTCTCCAAAACTACAAAATTATATTCTCCAAGGGTGGGATTCAGAAATCTATATTTCAAAATTTCTGTATGCTTTTCATTTATGTGTAAAGTTGAGATTACTGATTTAACAGAAATGTCATAGAGTTGTGAACCAATCCAGGAAAACTTTTCTTTAACTGTCTATTCCTAGGTTAATCTGTATGAAATGGTGAATTCTATCCATGCTCTTTTAAGTTCTAAGGGTAGGCTATTTGTAAGACATGTACCTGGAATTCATATAGTTAGAAAAGTCCTGAACTTTTTAATTCAAAAAGGAAGCTTAGACTTCTAAGCCCATTCCTCTAAATCACAGACACAGTCAATTTCTTTTCTACAGCTGTGAACTCTGAAGGCACAGTCTTACAGCTTAAAAATGTTTTCTAGAATGAGACCTTACTACAGCATTAGGAATATTGTCAGTAATACTGTAATAGCTTTGTGTGATGATAGATGGTAGCTTCACTCCTGTTGGTAATCATTTTGTAATGTACTGAAATATCAAATCATTATTTTGCATACCTGAAACTAATATAACATTGTAAGTCAGTTATACTTCAATTAAATAAACATGTAAATAACTTTTAAATTAAGAAGATATTTTTTAAAAGTGAGATCCTGTTTCATTTTAAAGTTCTAGTGAAAATGGGCACTTTGATATGGAGCATAACAAGTTTCTGGATTTGTCAATTACCAAATTGACAAATTTTAGAGTTCAGTGATGGGACCAAAATTTGACTATTTAGAAGTTAAAGGTTCTATTGGCATCACTTATATTGGGCCAATATAATCATAATTTTTGCTCTATATGCTGCTTAGGTACCTGTAATTATATGAAGTAATTATGTAGTTCTTGAAAATATTAAGAACTAAGCTGAAAACTCCAAGCTTTTCCCTATTGATAACTGCCTCAGAACCACAGTGAACTGAGCTGACTGAGAAGCTAAAACACACAAAAAAACTGATGAAAGTGTGTCAGGTACTTCATATGAATTCACATATTAGATATTCTATATTCATTTTCTTAACTAATTCAAACCTGGTGGAGTGTATACTGGGCTTCCCTGGTGGCTCAGATGGTAATGAATTCGCCTGCAGTGTGGGAGACCTGGACTCGATCCTTGGGTTGGGAAGATCCCCTGGAGGAGGGCATGGCAACCCACTCCAGTATTCTTGCCTGGAGAATCCCCATGGACAGAGGAGCCAGGCTGGCTATAGTCCATGTGGTCACAAGACACAATTGAGTGACTAAGCACAGCACAGCACAGCACAGAGTGTATACTATCTCCATTTTCCATATAAGGAAGCAGAGAGACTTTAGAAAGCAAATAAGTTTTCCTGACCACATTTTTACCTGTGACCAAGATAAAATCTGAGCTAACATCTGATCATCTTTAAAGCATGTGTTTTCTCCAGACAGAACAAAAAAAATGAAATTAAGCAGCAAAGAAATAGACATAAGAGAGAGAGAAAAACCATAAAGAAGTTTCCATTGTAGGCTTTCCTGAAATTAAGACATTTCTAGGAGAAATTGTTGTGCTGAGTCAAAATGCAAAGAATAGGGGTTACAGTGTATTTCATAGGCATGGTAGTGTTCCTGTAAAATATGTTGTAATGGTGTCCATAACTATCTGGTATTCCTTAAGAAAGAGTAGAGCTCTGGCACCCATTCTAGTTTGAACCCCACATGGCTACAGTAACTTATCAGAATGCCTTTACCCATTAGTGTAACAGAGAGAGAACAAAAATATCTGATAGCCAGCCACTTTTGCAAACAGAGCTCCAAGTGCCTTACATCAAAGTTCTTTTCCTATGAATAATGTCAACTGGAGACATTTTGGATCCTATCACAACATTGTCACTAAACGTTTTCAGTTAAACGTGTTTCTTTCTCTTGTCTAAAAATAGAGTCTAAAAAAAGTAGAAACTATTTCAAAATATAAGCCTCCAAATAGGTGAAAACTTTATACATATAAATTTTCATGATGAAATGTCAAAGATTCTGAAATTAGCAATCAGAGCTCATGACTTTTCCTGTATCTTTAAAAAGCATAGAAATTTTCTATTATTTCAAAAAGGTTAAATAGATCCTTCAAAGTTTTTTTTCTTTTAGGCTTTGGGGGTTGAGGTAGAATAATTATTATTAAGAGAGAAAAGATGTATGAACTTGACTCAGCAGTAGCTGAATAAGTCTTAGCCAGAAAATTACCCACCCAAACTCTGAATTAAAATTTTATAAAATATCATTAATATTTTATAAAGATAAGATCTTTCTTCATAAGAATCTTCATGGTATCTCTGAGAAAAGTTTCTATTAATATATTGATATTTTTTTATTAATTTATTTTTTTAATTGTTTTTGCCATACATTGTCATGATATCACCATGGGTTTACATATGCTTCCCCTCCGGAACCCCCCTCCCTCTTCCCTCCCCCCCCCGGGATAATTTTCAAAATATAATGAAATGGGAATCATCAATAGTATCAACCTTAGAATTGAGTAATCCAAAAAGAGTCTAATCTAATGAGTTATGGTCAGGCCCTAGGACAGAATGTCCAGAAGAGACACTTTCTGAGGGCAAAGTGATTACAGAACTGACTGTTCAGGAGCTAATTCACAAGCAAATATGTCCTTCTACTGCAGTGAGCTATTTCTGAGTTCTCTGCAATCCTAAAGTTCTTCTTAGTTGCATTATTAGCTACATGAAGAAGGCAGGGAGGAGAGAAATAAGGAAGTCAGGGGAATAAAGATCTATCAGCCCATACTCCAAAAACATGACCACTCACTTATATAGATTATATATGGGATTTCATTAAGATTTTTTTAAAGAGCTTCCATGGCGAAGTTAGGTATATCAGATCAATGTTACAAACATTTGCTCTACAGCACCGCTGCATTAACACCTGTAGTATTCTAGCCACCTCACATCATATTCTATTGCTTCTATCCAACTGACTTAGACTAAGTAGCAATCTCCTTCTTAGGAATGTCTATTGGTCCTTCTCCCCTCTTCCCTTATTGAACACAATTGTGTTCAATATTTGCTATGAGAGAAATATTCATACAGATATATGCTGACATCAGGTAGAACTACTCTTTGTCCCTTCTGCTATGAGAATACTTTCCTATCATCAACCAGCCTTCTTTCAAAGCAGAGAGTCTGGTGAGGAAAATGAGAAAAAGAGATACATAGCAAAGGAACTTACCAAATATTTATATTTGTGAGTAACAAAAATCTCTAACTAGAAACCATAGTGAGGTAGCACTCTTAACATATCCAACTGACAAACAGCAACAAATAAAACTGAAAACATCAATTTTAGTATGGAAAAAATTAATTTGAAGGACAGAGTTTAGTATGAGAACACTGATTATAATCTATGAATTAGGCAGAATCCCCCTTTCAGTTACTTGTAATACTGGACAAGGACATCTATATTTATTTGTCAGGAAAACCGTTTTCCTTCAGGCAGTTGTGTCTCAAAATAAAAAGAATGAAATTAATCTGAACATGCCTAATTCATCCTCTCCAAATTCATCTAGCAGAGTAAGTCATTCCACTTCCAAGAAGGCTAATTAATAAAAATAATTCTTTTAAAAGAAAGACAAAAAATAGGAGGATGTGGGGCAAGAATCTCCCGCTAAAAATCCTCATACAGGAAAGTTTCATGTTTTTGTCTATCATGGTTTCTGAAAATTCACTAGTTAACTAGCAGAGACTCATTCCTTTGAGTAAAGATGCCTTAAGTAGAACTTCTTTTTAATTTAAATGACCCTCGGAGGCAAAATACCATTAACTCCTAAAATATTGGCATAGATTAGAATAACTTTAAGGAAGAGAGGGATCACAGAGAATGACTCATTTTTTTCTGGGTATCTCTCATATATACATGAGATATAGATTTTAATAAACTTATTTTTCTCTTTGAAAGAAAGAAAGAGATCAGAGTGGGAATGGAAAAGGGAACAAGACTACTGGTAAAGACCAGAAAAACTAGTATAATAACTAGATCACAGGACTGGGTCAGGAGCACTAGTTCCAGTTTAGATTGCTTCCTTACATCTCAGAAACTAGGTGATCACTGCTATAAAAATTAATGGGTTGAACACATTGAGATCTAGAGTTCCATCCAATACTATCAATTATGGCATAACCGGAAGCAAATATAGAGATGAAATCATAGCCTAAGCTGCTGAGGGTAACAGTAGAGGGAGAAATGTAAAAGGAATTCATAACATAAGACAAAACATAACTATTTTCCACTTCCTTAGAGAGTCTCAGCTGCTTAAAATTAAATCCAGATTTGTTTCTATTTTGCTTCACCCATCAGTACAAAAATGCAATATTAAAATACCGTCTTGAATGGTATAGACAATTTACTCTCTTATAACCAAAATATAAAACCTATAGAAATGTAAGTAAAATTTTTAAAATGTACATTCTAAATATTTTTATAGATATAGTAATACATATTCTACCCTTAAGCCAGGATCAAAGTAGAAATTCTCTTCAGTTCCACTTCACTTAGAGTAACAAAAAATAAAAGACCAAGAGTGCAGACTGTGATAGAAGACTCATTCTAAGCTGAAACCCAAATCACTATAATTATACACAGTTCATAAGTGCAAATGGTACCCATTTCTTGGCAGATTAAAAAGCCAAGTGATGAGAAATATTGCTGAGCTAAACATGGCTGTTTAATAAGCCACGCAAATAAACACTCCTATTATCCCTTGACACACACACACAAATTGTATCTGTAAGTCTAATAAAATCTCATTTGTTTTACCTAAAGTTCCTATGAACCACCTGGTGCCTATCTGTGTGTGTCTTATTCTCTATTAACTTATGCTTGGTAGAAATTAAGGCTTTTATATAATTATTCTTTCCACTGGCTTTAAATTATTAGGTCAATTCATGGAGCTGGAGCCAGTGGTACAATATGAAACTATTAGAAAAAAATATTGAAGATCAAATGACATTAGCAATTTTATATTGTAAAATTTAGACTGTAATTAGGCCTCTGGGTTTTTGTAATGGCAGCTTTTTGGAAAATACTAAGTTACATTTACAAAACACTTTTTTCTAGTTTCAGATTTTTATTAGAAACGTCTTATTCCTCTGGTTGCTGTATCTATAAACTTTTCAGCATGTCATATCACTACATGTCAATATAAGATCTATTCTTAGCTTTAAGTTTAATTATATAACCAATTAAAAAGCTTCATAGAATAATATGACAAATATATTCAAATTTAAAATACTACTGCTAAGGAGTAAAGAAACCTGAAGTGCCAAAGAATTGATGCTTTCAAACTGTAGTATTGGAGAAGACTCTTGAGAGCCCCTTGGACTGCAAGGAGATAATTCTGTCAATCCTAAAGGACCCAGAGAGATGGAATTGGGAGGGAGGTGAGAGGGGGGCTCTGGAAGGGGAACACATGTATACCCATGGCAGATTCATGTCAATGTATGGCAAAACCAACATGATAATGTAAAGAAAATAAATAAATAAATAAATAAAAAGGAAATCAACTCTAAACACTCATTGGAAGGACTGATGATGAAGCTGGTGCTCCGATGCTTTGACCACCTGATGCAAAGAACTGACTCATTGGAAAAGACCCTGATGCTGGGAAAGATTGAAGGCAGGAGGAGAAGGGAATGACAGAGGATGAGATCGTTGGATGGCATCATCGACTCGATGGGCATGAGTTTGAGCAAGCTCTGGGAGATGGTGAAGGACAGAGAAGCCTGGCATGCTGAAGTCCATGGGGTCACAAAGAATTGGACACAACTGAGCTACTGAACTGAAGGAGTAAAATAAATTTAGTGACTAAAAGAGTTGAGAAATTTCTCAAGCGATAAATTTTGTGACCTTTCATTATAGAATGTTTTTCAAAGATAAAATTAGAGCCAACTATCTGCTGATAAAGCCTTTAACAGTTGGGCTTTATATAACTTGTTAGGAAGGAAAATTCTTCTTTTTCATATTAAAGAAAAAAACACTAAGGGAAAGCTTTGTAAATAAGGCAAATAAGAGTTGCCCCTATCACAGGCTCATTTATGGTATCTCTATGGGAAGCTGTTCAAGGGTAGCAAGATATGACAGAAGTAATTTCAGATTCTGTCAATATATGAGCAGGAAAATGAAAAAGGTCTACTGTCAAGTATATTTGTCAAGTAATCAAAGTTTGGTTTCATAATCTCTATTCCATTCTTTTTCTTTTTCCATTCAGAAATGTCCTTTCATCTGGGAATCTGGATGTCCTCTGACTTCTGCTCTAACCTTTCACCAATCCTTAACTTTGAGGAGGAAACTGACATAACTATATAACTACAGGTACTTCTTTGACATCTTTTCCAGTCTAATCAGTTGCTGGATCATCTTTCTGTAACACCATTGCCTTATTGCTTTCCAGAATATGAGTTGATCCACAGAGAGCTCATTGCTTCCGAAGACTGTTCATTTCTGAATTTAAATAATACTATTTCTTTTCAAAAAATTATTCCTTATGTTAATCCAAAATCTTCATCCCTTTATTTTCTTCCTATAGGTTCTGGTTCTGCTACCTATTTTTCACATAATAGCCCTTCAAAAATATTAAAGTTCAGATATTTTATATCTCTGAGTTATTTTAATTCACTCCACAACAAATATATAGTTCTTTATATCATTCCTCATATAAGACACCTGAGAGGCAATGGCACCCCACTCCAGGACTCTTGCCTGGAAAATACCATGGACGGAGGAGCCTGGTAGGCTGTAGTCCAGGGGGTCGCTAAGAGTCAGACACGACTGAGAGACTTCACTTTCACTTTTCACTTTCATTCACTGGAGAAGGAAATGGCAACCCACTCCAGTGTTCTTGCCTAGAGAATCCCAGGGACGGAGGAGCCTGGTGGGCTGCCGTCTATGGCGTCGCACAGAGTCGGTCATGACTGAAGTGACTTAGCAGCAGCAGCAGCAGCATATAAGACACTGCTTATTGTTACTGAGACACACCATGGTTTCTGCATAAAGGAGAAGAAACTATGCAAGTGAAAGATAGTAAAAAATAAAACTGAAATTGAGTGTGGGAGGTGAAGGTGTATGAGTGACAGGAATCCAGTTGCTATAATAATTCTGAAGAAATATTAATGTCAAGACTATATGGTCAAAGAAGACATTCTTAGATATCACTGGAGCCAATATAGATTTCTTGCTTCTCTGGAATGTATTTAAAAGCAGAGATGCTATGATTAGAACCCTCAGTTTCAACTGCAAGGTCCACAATAGCATAGATGTGTTATGGTGAGCCAATCTCACCACATTTGAGTATCATTATCTGAAATGTGTGAAAACAGTAGTGAATCTGAAGTATAATGAGATAATATGTGTAAATTTTTCAGTGGTAGGCTCATAGGCTCATAGTAGTTCAATAAATAGTTTATGCTTTATGTTTTCACTGGAACAAAATTGATAGTTTTCCAGTGCAAACTAAATGAAAAATAATGATTTTATCATTTTTACTGAGAAAGAGAACATACTATCTTGGAATGTTAATGAATACATTCCCAGAGTTCTGTAGTTGGAATGTTTGGCTAGCAAAGGGAGATACTTAGCATTTCTTGGTATTTTTTGGAGGGGAGATTGGTTCAAGATGGTGGAGCAGAAGGACCTGTGCTCATCTTCTCCCACCAGAGCACTAAACTTGCAACTAGCTGTTGAACAACCATTGAAAGGAAGATGCTGGCACCCACCAAAAAAAGATATCCTGCATCCAAGGACAAATGAGAAGCTGCAACAAAACAGACCTCCACAGGACTTGGGAAAAAGAGACTCCACACTTCAAGGGTACAAACAAAACCTTGTGCACATCAAGACCTAGGGAAAAGGAACAGTAGCCACACAGGAGACTAAGCCAGACCTACCTGTGAGTGTTTGAGGGTCTCCTGCAGAGGCATGGGTTAGCAGTGGCCTGCCATGGGGAAAGGGGCACTGGTAGCAGAAGTCCTGGGAGATGCATCTCGGAGTAAGTCCTTCAGGAGGTCCCCAGTAGCCTTACCATAGAGCCTGTAGACTCCAGGCCTGGGACACCTCAGTCCAAACTAACAGGGAGAGAATGCAGCCCCACCCATCAGCAGACAATTGGATTGACGTTTTACTGAGCATGGCCCTGCCCACTAGAGCATGACCCAGTTTTCTCCACAGTCAGTCCCTTCCATCAGGAAACTTGCACAAGCCTCTTATTCTCTACCACCAGAGGGCAGACAGAAGAAATAACTACAAGCTCAGCCACCTCCAGAACTAATCCTACAGTCAGTCTTGTAGAAAGCTTGGGAAGGAAGCAATTTGAAAAATGAATTCAAATGACTTAGCTGGAGTTTTTATTCCTGATGCTTACAAACATGATTTTAAGGTTTAAACTATTAAAGATGAGGTAACAAGTTAGTAGTGGTAAATTAAATACTATTTTCCTGAAACAAAATTGTTAAAAAGTATTATCAGCAATAAGTGCTAAAGGTTGAAATGTGAAAATCTGGTTTAATCACTGGAATGGCCAATAGCACCTGAGTTTAAGAAGACAGATAAATAAATTTATATTTAATATAAATATATGTTTATATTGTGCTGTGCTTAGTCACTCAGTCGTGTCTGACTCTTTGTGACCCCATAGACTCTAGCCCTCTAGGTTCCTCTGTCCATGGGGATTTTCCAGGCAAGAATACTGGAGTGGGCTGCCATGCCCTCCTCCAGGGGATCTTCCCAACCCAGGGATCAAACCAGCGTCTCCCTCATTGCAGGCAGATTCTTTACCAACTGAGTCACCAGAGAAACCCAAATATGTACATAATTGTTAAAAGGTTAAAAATTAAAGCAATTTAAAATCAAAATAATTGCATATTGGAACTTTTAATATTTACCTTATAGAAGAGCAAATTACAAACACTCTGTACTTTTCTCTGCTTCCATTAGCTATTTGGAATACTGACAGGTCAGTGAAGAATTTAACTTTTAATAAAAAGTTGTGGATCTACTATATACCAAATACCTTACAATGTGCCTTACATAAATAATTCACTTAAATTTTCCCCAAATCATGGGATTATAATTAAAGTTGCCCCATTTGGCATATTAGGAACAAATGAGGAACTGAGACTGACTAATTTGCCTGAAACCGGGAGCTAGTAGGGTAAGATTGGAATCAGGTCTGAATCTCAAAGCTATGCCCGTATCATGGATTTGGTATAGTTACAGCCTAGTAAGGCAATGGCTTGAAAAATTATTCTCAGGTATTCAAGTCCCAATTTAGCATACTGTAAAAATTTATGACTTTGATTTTGTTAGAAATATTTTTAAAATCTTGTGATGTTTCAAAGCTTTATTATATAGAATACTGACATGAATGCATTTCACAGGTGCTTTCCAACAAGTTCTAAGTACCTTACTAGATCTAAGCACCTTGTCTTTCTGTGCTCTTTATGAGAATTCTTAGGGGGGAAGGGCTCTTTCCCTAAGATGCAGGATATGAAAGATATCTACAATAACTTTCCTAAGAAGATAAAAAGACAATAAAGTGCTTGATACAGAGCATTGGGTTCCCTATTCACTACAGACTGTCCTTTATTTTTACCAAAATAAAGGTAAGGTTGTGCTTTCTGTTTCTTTATAGGAAAGGCTACTGAAAAGTTGTATTGCAGATCCTGAACTCTACTCAGCAGTGTTAAGACTCCTTGGGAGGTGTAGAAATGACTCCAGGTATAGAGAAGTTAATTTTGGGTGCCAGGGGTGGAGAGGATTTCAGCTGCCTCTCTCTAAGTATGATCTCTTGTCTCACTTTATGTCCTACTTCTGTTTGAAACCCTAATTATAATAGTATTTACATTCTCAATTTTAATAGCAGCATTTTCAGTTTTCTAGTAAAAGCTCTATAATTACTAAAATTGGAATCATATGCACCTTTCAACACATCAGTCTTACAATATTATCTAAGAAGGCTATCTGCAAGGTGAGTTGTTTACTTTACACAGCAGATTTCCAGGTTAGGCAAATATCCTAATATGATAGGAAGATTAGATATATTTCAAGTGTAGACTTTCTGGTTACCAGACGATTATAGAAACTATATAGTTCTTTTTTTTTATTTAACATGTTGGCCTTAGTGAGGCCATTTCATTTACTCTAAAAAAAAAAATCTTTCCTTCCACTTTAAGTGAAGTTCACACATTAACAATTCCATGGCTAAGACCTACATAAACTATTAATAATAACCAAACACTTTCTGTGGATCTACCATGTACCAAGGCTTCCAGGGTGGCACTACTAGTAAAGAACCCATCTGCTAATGCAGGAACCATTAAGAGATGTGGGTTCGATCCCTCGGTTGGGAAGATCCTCTGAAGGTGGGCATGACAACCCACTTCAGTAATTTTGCCTGGAGAATCCCATGGACAGAGGAGCCTGGTGGACTACAGTCCGAAGTATTGCAGAGTCAGACATGAATGAAATGACTTAGCATGCACGCATGCACCATGTACTAAATCCTGTGCAATGTGCCTTACATAAATCATACCATTTAATCTTCTTTCTCAACAACCATGGAATATAACTCAAATGAGGAAAAATAACTGAGATTAAATGTAATTTAATCTCAAAAGTAGATTTGTAATTTACCAAACCTGTGATAAATTCTCAATAATCTTGTATTTAAAACTAAAAACATAATGAAGCAGGGAAGTTTATTTTCAGAAAAAGAGAGGGAGAGAGAAAGAGATGGTTTCAAGTGACATGTAATCTAGATTCTACAAGTTTAATTCCTACATTCAACTGCTATTTTTGAGCAAGCCCTTCAACTCCTTCCTTGGAATACCAGTGACCCAGAATCTAATACTATAACTCATTTACACTTAATATTCTGGGGGGTCTATCTTCCTTACCACAGTTTCCTTATCTGATTTATAGCTCTTACTTTTGGGATTTTTGTTACCATTTGCCTGCCTGGAGTATTTACTCTTGTTTTTGCATTTGACATTTACAGATTTCCTTGTAAATTCCCTCAGATGTGTCTGGTTTTCTGTGTATAGCAAAAGTCAGCAAAGCAGGCCAGGAGTCAGCAAAACAAAAAAAAAGTACCTAATGCTAAAGGAAATGGGTAAAGACAAGCTATTTGTGATCTGACCCTTCATGCTATGAATGAGGGACCTGAGTCATTCTCATTTGCTCTAGATTGCTGTGTGAAATTCAAACATTCCCAAAGGAAGTAGAAAAACTGCTGCCATGTTCCACCTCACCTCAACTGCTGATGAATGCAGTTATCCCTGTGAATTCCATGCACACTGATTATATTTACTGCATAACTTGGGGTGGAAGATCTAACAGATTAGAAGATGACCATGTGCTTTGGCACAGGTTTGTAAATAAGAGTCTGACCGCTGGTCCGTAATATGAACATGATGTTCCCTTTTCTCATTTTAAATTCTCTGGAAATTATGCATCACACTTCTGCCCACTGCTTCCTCATAGTGTGAAATAACTTAACCGGAAAAGAGAATCTAATAATAATCAAACACCTGGAGGTCTGCAGCTAAGCAGTAAAGATGATGTGAAATCTGTTGATAGTGACACTGGGTTCCTGAGCTGTAAAGTTAATTTTTTAATAACATTTCTAATCAAATGGCAACAGAGTTATCACTTTTTCAGGCTCTGTTTCATCTGAAAACAACAGTGAAGATTTCCATTCAATAAAATAATTTCCATTTGATCAAAAAGGTATTTACTGTGTATACTTTAGTAGTGGATACCAAAAATAAAAACAAATATTAATTCAAGGTATCATTTTACTGGCAACATATTAAGAACTTTTCATGCATAATCACAGATAAAGAAGCTTCTCTTTAGAAAGGTTAAGTAACATGCCTAAGTAATAGAGCTGAGAGGTGACAGAACCAGGATTTGAAAAATAGAACAATTTCTCTTAAGGATCTGGTTTCTGAATTGCTATTGCTACTCTCATATGGTTTTCCTAAAAAAAAATTTTTAAAAAGCAACCACTAATGTTGCATTCTCTGACTACACGCTCATTTTCAATGAAAGAGAGATACAGACATACAGAGGCAAGCCAAAACATTAATGAAAACAGCAAATCACAGATGTAAATAAACTAAAAAAAGCAGCAAAGTGTAATGAATACAAAAGAAATGAAGGAAGTGTAATTCTTACTGGGACAATAATATTCATTCTGCCTTATACAGATCCAAGAGTTATTGCACATGCTTCTAGTTCCCCATTGTGTGTTTAAGCTATTCATTTTCCTTTATCTTATATGAACCCCTCTTTGTAACAGATGCTGCCAATTACCTCTCAGAATCTGTTTTTCCTTCTACAGAAATAGATATCTTGATATTTTATTTTGGCACATGGTTACCTGGAGTAGAAGCTAAATTTCAATGTGTATCAATCTTGGTTTATGGAATGTAAATAGTGTATATACAACTTACAGAAATTTTTCTTAATGGGAAAAGTATGCCCCTTCACTTTCCTCCATCTTGATAGCTATGAAGTAGAGCTGAATCCATATCTTGGACCATGAAGTGACCTTGGGAGGAGAAGTTCCTTATTGGAGGAGCAGTAAGATCTATGCAGTCTGATTACCCTAGAAAGTAGGGCAATCTATTATTATTACCTCTAAAATGTTACCGAAAAGTGAAATAAACTTAATCTTGTATATTCTTGCAATAACAATAGTCAAAATTTTGTAATTGCAAATTTCTGATTCTCATACTGAATCAAATTCTAAACTATCTAACCTCTTTTGGGGTTCATGAAATCAGGGTTTATTAACTTACAAGTCTTCAGTGCTAATTAGGTTCCTAATTAGTTCCTTATGTTTATTAAGGACATGGCATCTGGCCCACATAATTTCTCTCCACTCTAACTCTCACCATCACTACATATAAATTCAGTGTTCCTACACTTGCTCTCCTTGGCACAACCCTATTATGTACACTATACTCAAACACTTTCTACCTATCTATTTTCCCTACAACTGTCTTATGAGAAGGCCTGAGAATAGCAATTAGCATAACTAACTCTTTGATCTTGGTTTCCTAACACTATTTCCCACAAAAAAACATGATTATCTTTTGATAAATGACAAATTTCAAGGTTGAATTAGATAATATGTACCTGTAATATCTTGTACCAGGAAGCAAAAAAGTGCTCAAAGAATGATGTGCATGCTTGTAAGCTAAGTCGCTTCAGTCGTGTCCAGCTCTGTGAGACCCTATGGGCTATAGCCTGCCAGGCTCCTCTGTCCATGGAAATCTCCAGGTAAAAATACTGGAGTGGGTTGCCACGCCCTCCTCCAGCGTATCTTCCTGACTCAGGGATCAAACCTGGGTCTCCTGCATAGCAGGCAGATTCTTTACCATCTGAGCCACAAGGGAAACCCCAAAGAACAATGCAGGCATGTCAAAAGGACTTTGAAGCCAGCTTCAGTTTCCCACTGTCAAATAAGTCGTTGGGGTATCCAAATATATTCAATATTCATAATCCACAGATCCTATATTTGTAAATCAGCCTACATGCTAAAATTTACTTATAACCCCAAAATCAATACTAATGACAATTTCAGTCATTCACAGAAAAACAAAGAAACACACACAAAAATTTTGACTTGTCTGATATACACATTCCCAGCTGAGATCAAACTTGATGACACACCATCTACTTGCTTCAGCTCTCAAACTATAAAAAAGCATCCTTTTCACAGTCTATTCAGTACTATATTTTTCATAATTAGTGCTTTTTGTTGTTCAGTTTACCCTTTAAAAAGACTCCAAGTACAGTGCTGGTATGCAGTCTAGGGTTTCTAGGTGCAATAAGAAGGTGAAATGCCTTAAGAAGATAATGTATTAAGAAGATAATGCCTTAAGAAGATAATTTTTTATCAGACAAGAGTTATGGTAATGTTGGGTGTGAGTTCAATAGTAACCTACAAAATATATTAAAATAGGTCCCTTTAAAAAAAGATTATTGATGATCACTTGATTAAAATGTTATAGTCAGAGGCTCACAGAAACCTGACTTTATATTTCCCCTAGTAATAAGGCTTAAAAAGTCACAATTCAGTGTTCATTGTGACATTATGGAGCATAGAATTACCACAGATAATAAGAATGAATTGTAAAAATAATAACAACACATTTTAACCTATTATATTAAAATAGAAACCCACAAATCCATACAAATATAATTAATTAATTGAAAGTTTGATAAAAAAATGAGATATTTTCATAGTCTCTACTAGAGATTTTATACTAGATATTAATTGAGAGTATGTACAACCTGGTAGGATGCTTGAGAATGTGACATCTTTTCTGTGATATTCCTCTAAAAGTTTCATATTCTGCATCTAATCATGAGACATAATCAGTCAAGCCCCAAAGTATCCAGGTTATAAAATCAAGGAAAGATGGAGAAACTCTTCCACAGGAACACTAATATGACATGACAATTTCATACAGCACAAAATTCAGGACTGGGTCACTTTGCTATAAAAACACTATTGGGACAATCAGCAAAACTTTAATGGAATCTGGTAACTAGATGGTAGTAATGCATCAGTTCTGATTATCTGATTTTTGTCTGTATTGTGATTTTAAAGGAGAACTTCTAATGTATAGTAGAGAGTCAGGAGTGATTAGAGCATTCAGTTGGCAACTTAATCTCAAATGGTTCTGAAGTAAAAAGTAATTTGCAATGTATTTCCAATGTATCTTTAAGTTTGTGATGTTTTCAAAATTAAAGTGCTTTTAAAAAATAGACATTGTTTTAAGTTTTTAAAAATCTACATGAGATATGTTTTCTACTAAGATCAAACCAGTCAATCCTGAAGGGAATCAATCCTGAATATTCACTGGAAGAACTGATGCTGAAGCTGAAGCTCCAATAGTTTGGCCACCTGATGTGGAGAGCTGACTCACTGGAAAAAACCTTGATGATAGGAAAGACAGAAGGTAGGAGAAGAGGATGACAAAGGGCTAAATAGTTGGATGGCATCACTGACTCAATGGACATTATTTTGAGCAAGCTCCAGAAGATGGGAAAGGATAGGGAAGCCTGGTGTGCTGCAATCCATGGGGTCGCAAAGAGTTGGACATGACTGAGCAACTGAACAACTACCAAGAAAAATACTATAACATTGTCCATTGTGTCTTAAATAGTAAGTCAAGGGGCTTTATAGTCTGATGAATAACACATGATTTTTTAAGGTTTATGTGATAATATAAATAAATTTATACTGAATAGCATGAAAATGTGCCCAGTTGCATATAGCAGTTGGTTGGTCTACGATCCTGCAATTCATAGGCCATTTATGATACCCTATCTTTTCACTTATTAACCTCATTTTTATGTCTTAGTAATTTTACTTACAGTACATTCTTCATTCATCTGAGAGAGAAGTTTCTATAGGAAATTCTGAAATATATCAGTGCCACATGGAATGAGAGAAATTTAGTGCTTCCCTGATACAAAGCTTTTTGTAGCAGCTCCAGCCTTTTTTTTTTCAATTTGTGCCTATGCATCCCAAATTCATAGGCTTACTGATCAAATTTCTTAAAACTCCTCTTTCTTCACTAGACAATTCAATATGAGCATTCAGTAGTCAATCTATATGCTCACAGTAGTGTCTAACTTCTATTTGTTAGACATATGGGTTTTGCTCCCAGAGGTCATTTGCAAACAGGATCCAAAGATTTTTTTCAGTAACCAGGAAACAGTAATACATTTGTATCAAACATAATCAGAGAATCTCTGTCAGTTGGGCATCGGGATTTAAACCTTAAAAAACAGGTGACTGATGTTAGGAGTGACACATTTCTAAGGTCTTTTGATTCTTTCACATACTTACATCTAGTGGATTTACTTCTCTCTATTCATTTTTGCTATAGGAATGCAATTTTCAAGGTCCTGAATTTCTTTTTCATCCACAGTGATTGCTATTCTTAGTCCCAAAGGATTGTTCAGTGAAATACTATTTGATTTTGGTGCTCCTTTTGTCATTGAATCTAAATTTACCATAAATATGACTAAATTTACCATTTACTTAAAAATTTATACTAAAAACGTTAGAGTGGCATATATTGAACTCTAAGTGAAAGAATTACCATCATTTATAGTACAGCATAGCCACATCTTGCTATGTTTTGAAAGCTTGTATTTAAGTTATAGGACTATGGCTTAGTGTTTTTTTGGTTTGGGCTGCAGTTGAAAACGCCTTTAGGGTGGCCTGTCCAGCTCACAGTGACCTCTTTTTCTGGTAGGTGTGCCCTCATATGTGATTGAGCCCATGGAGCAAATCAGACCTAAATTTAGTCAAATCTACTCTTTTTCTTATAAATCTTGGGGTTGCAACTGAGGAAAAAATTTCCAGTCTTGGCTGGACTCATAAGTAGAGGAGAAACTTAACAAACGCAGGATGTCTGTATACATGAAATATCAGAATCAAATTGAGAGAGAACAAAGCCGATACTCAGTGAAATTCAGAGGCAGTAGATAGGAACAGAAGAATGTGACCCAGATTCCAGATAGAGAACTGTGTTTGGATTCTACAAGATTCCCAGGATCTTATCTTTTTTTTTTTTTTTGGCAGTTCAAATTTGGTTCTATTTTTTAAGACATGCTGTATAGAATGTCAAATTATTCAGAGCCTCTGAATTTCAGATCAAATGGTAATATCAGAGAAGTAAAACCTCACTGAAAAAAAGATTCAGTTAATGCAAATTCCTGACCACCCCAAGCCAGTCCATGAAATCTGCTATAATGTTAAGAAGGACATTAAGAGTCTAACTTTGAAAGTGTGTGATGAAGAGGAGTATAAGAAAAATTATTCTTACTATTCACAATAGCTATCACAACTCACAACATTTTACCGTAAGAGTTAAAAAAGCTCACATTTCTGTGATTACACACACACATCACACACATAATCATAATATAATATATATTATATATGTATATATATAATATGCATAGTATATACGTACATACATATTTATAGAAAGTATCTAAATATACATAAGTATATACAGAAAGTATATATATATATATACACACACACACACACACAAAGTGGTTATCTTCCAATATCTCAGTCTATCTATCTATCTATATATATGTATATATTCTTAGAATAGAGCTTCACTGACGGCTCAGTAGTAAAAAAATCTGCCTGCCAATGCAGGAGATGGGTTCGATCCCTCGGTCAGGAATATATCCTTGAGAAGGAAATGGCAACCCACTCCTATATTCTTGCCTGGAAGAGCCCATGGACAGAGGAGCCTGGCAGTCTACAGTCTATGGGGTTGCAGAGTTGGACACGATTGAGCGACTAAACAAATGCTATTCTAAATTGTATTATTTATTTAATTTTAAATTTCCAATTGTTTGTAGCTAGTATATAGAAATACCATTTTTATTTGTAGAACTTGTATTCTACAAACATACCATACTCATTTATTGGTTTTAGTACCTTTTTTCTAAAATCCAGGGTTTCCCTGGTGGCTCAGATGGTAAAGTGTGTGCTTGCAATGCAAGAGACCTGGGTTCAATCCCTGGGTTGGGAAGATCCCCTGGAGAAGGATATGGCAACCCACTCCAGTACTCTTGCCTGGAAAATTTCATGGACAGAGAAGCCTGGTAGGCTGCAGTCCATGGGGTTGCAAAGAGTCCGACACGACTGAGAGACTTCCTTTTTCTAAAATCCTTAGGATTTTATAAATTGATAATCATGTTTTCTTTTTTAACTTTAAGCTTTTTAATTTTGTATTGGGGTGTAGCCAATTAACAGTGTTGTGGTAGTTCCAGGTGAACAGCAAAGGAACTCAACCACACATATACATGTATCCATTCTCCCCCAAACCCCACTCCTATTCAGGCTGTGTGCCAGCCTGGATAATCATGTCATTTTTAATAAAGAGAGCTTTACTTTTTCATTGCCAAACTGTATGTATCTTGTAACATTTTTTGCCTAATTATTCTATAAGAGATGTAGAAGTAAAAAGAAAAAGATCTACAGATTGAGGCAGAGAAGAATTCTTGAGTTCTAATTAGATTAGAAATGACCACTAATTAGATTGAGCTGAGCGCTAATCTACACCAAAGTGTTAGGGAAAAAACAAAGGAAAATAAGCAGAATAATCTTCTGGACTCACACAGGCCTGATAATATTCAGTGTTTACATCAGTCAAAGTGGAAAGGCTTGCTAATTCAGGGGACATTTGGTAGAGTCCTCAAAAAATAATGACATTAAAAAGAGTCCAAATTAACCTTAAAATAAAGGCTCCTATGGATTTGCCCCAACGATCTTAAAACCAAGACTCAAAAAGATCAAACTAATTCCATGCAATTAACTACAATCCAAAACAAATTCAACAGTATTAAAAGGAATATCTCAATAGCCAATAATGTGTAGTTCATATTATCTAGAATGTGAATGAGTGGGAAAATATAATTCAAGTCATGGGGAAGGTCAAACAATTAAAACAGTTCCAAGAATTTCACATAAGGTAAAATTAATGGAAACAATTATTAAAACATACATTATAAATAAATTTAAAATATTCAAAATGACAGATGAAAATATGAACATGATGAAAAGAAAAACTGGAGATCCAAGAGTCCCAAAATGACCTTTCAAAGATGAAAAATGTAATAACTACAAAGAAAATATACTGGACATGATTTACAAATCAGAGACTTTAAACAAAGGAAATTGGTGAATATGCAGATATAGTAAAAGAAATGATCCAAAATTTATAACTCAGAGGAAAGCTTAAAATACTGGACAAAATGAACAGAACATTAATGACATGTGGGTAAGTATCAAGTTGTATAATAGGTAATATAATTGTAGGCACAAAAGGATGGTAAAGAGAAAGGACAGAAGTAAATATTTGAAGATATAATGTATAAAATTTGCTAAATTATATGAAAATTAAGAAGATATAGACCCAGAAACTCAGGCAGAAAAAATATTTTTAAAATAATATTTTTCTCTTACATTCCGAGTTTTGGTAATATTGTTGTTTATTTTTTTGCATGCTACAAATTCCATAATACTTTGGTTTTTTCAGACACAAAATATCTTTTAAAAATTAAAAACTAATTAAAAAACAATAAATATTTTAAACATATTCACCTGCAGTTACCATTTCTCACATTTTCCTTCCTTTTTGAAGGCATTGTCTAGGCTGACAAAATTACATATTATCTTGGCTTTTTTTTTTTCTTTACTTTATTGTGTTGGTTTTGCCATACATTGACATGAATCTGCCATGGGTATACATATGTTCCCCTTTCAAAACCCCCCTCCCTCCTCCTTCCCGATTCCCTCTCTCTGGGTCATCCCGGTGCACTACTCCTGAGCATCAAATCTGGGCTGGCAATTGATTTCACATATGATAATTAACATGTTTCAATGCTGTTCTACCATATCATCCCACCCTTGCTCTCTTCCACAGAGTCCAAGAGACTGTTCTATACATCTGCGTTTCTTTTGCTGTCTTGGATGCAGGGTTCTCGTTACCATCTTGGCATTTTCAAGAAGGCCTTCCCATTGTCTTATACTTTCCATTGCTTTTATGATAAACCAATGTAATTACTTATCAGCGTTCTATTGACTGATGTCTTTTTTCCTGTCTCTTTTTAAGATTATTTTAAATATTTTCTTTTGACCTTTTCACTACAGTGTGTCTAGATATGAGTATCAGTATTCTATTCAGTATTCCTTGAGCTTTTTAGCCTAAAAGGTTAACATTTATCATAAAATTTGAAATATTTTTCAGCCAATATTTCTTCAAAAATTTCCTTCACTTATTTCTCCTCTATTTCTCAGATTTCAAATGTATACATATTGGACTAACTGATTTTTTTTTTTAACAAATCACTGAGGCTTAGTTCATTTTCACAAGCTGTTTTTCCAGTTTTAGAATTTTAATTCCTTTTTCATTTTTATTGCTCTCTGAAATTACCAGTTCATTTATTATGCTTATTTTCCCTTTATGTCATTTAAATATTTAAAATAAGTGCTTTAAAGTCCATGTCTGCTAACATTAACATTTCTGTTACTGTATTTTATTCATTTATTTTTCTGATTTGGATAATTCTTGAGTAACATTTTGCACAGGTCTAACAATTTTTATTGTGTTCCAGACACTGTGAATGATACACTGATGAGTATGGAGTTTTGTTGTTTGCTCTTTTTTTCAAGTTTTGAGTTTTGTTTTTGAGGGCAGTTAATTTATGATCAGATCAACTTGCCTTTTTTTAATTTTTTTTTTCACTTTTTGAAGAGGTTTTAGTGTGACACACAGTTCAGGGCTAGAGTAACTCTATTCATAATACATGTCTTTTTGGAGGTCTCAACCAAATGGCAAGGTCTCTCTTTGCTGTCTTATCAGACTTTCTACATTTTCCAGTACTGTAGTAGCACTGGAATTTCTGTTTTGCTAATGATTCCACTAGCTTTTCTCCACTATGCTTTACAAAAATTCTGCTTGTATATATGACCTTAGTGTTCATCCAAAGGATTAATGCTACTGCCATGACAATTTGGGGCCTCTCTAGTAGCTCAGTGGTAAAGAATGTGCCTGCCAATGCAGGAGATGTGAGTCCAATTCCTGAATGGGAAGATCCCTAGAAAAGGAAATGGCAACCCACTCCAGTATTCTTGCCTGGATACCCTATGGACAGGGGTGCCTGGTGGGCTACAGTCCAGGCAGTTTCAAAAGAATTGGGCATGACTTAGCAACTAAACACAATGACAGTTTGGGAGAGCTCTATATCTGTGTCTCTCTGACTTTTCTCTGACTCTAACCACACCAAAGCGAACTCCTTTAGCAGCAACAAATTCATATATCTAATTTCTCAGTTCAGTGAGATCACCAAAATGCATTCCCTTGCACTGTGGTCCAAAATGTACATACAGGGTGAAATCCTGTATGTACCACCCTTTTCTTGGGAATTATATTCCTCCACTGCCTATTGTAAAAAGCCTGAAACTCAAGCTTCCTATAGTTTTCTCCAGGTTTATCTAGGAGTTTATGTCAGGAAGCCTAGACTAGTGTCCATTATTTCAGGATTGTCAGAGCAGAAGTCCACCTAAAAGCAATTTTAAACTATAGGATAGATGGCTTGTTTTCTTCTCACTTCAAAATTGAATTCCAACTTAACCTCCAGAATGAGACTGATTGTTACCTTAAAGAAGATTTAAAAGAAAATATTTCAAAGGTGATTTTACACAAGCCCCGATCTTACATTCTACTTGATCATCAGTCTCCCTACAACTGTTAGTGCTGATATTAACATCAGTTAGAGAATTTGGATTTTCCAAATACTCAAGCTCCAAATCAACAACCTCTCAGTCAATGTGGATTTCTGACTGCAGACTGAAAAGATCACTCTTAGAAATGCTACATTTTCTTCGTTTTTCACTTTCAGATATGGTGGTGGTTTAGTCGCTAAGTCGTGTCCAACTCTTGAGGCCCCCTGGACTGGATTCCATGAGGCTCCTCTGTCCATGGAATTCTCCAGACAAGAATACTGGAGTGGGTTGCCATTTCCTTCTCCAGGGAATATTCTGGACCCAAGAATCGAACCCCAGTCTCCTAAATTGTAGGCAGACTCCGGCATTGCAGGTGGATTCTTTATTGGACTGAGCCACAAAGGAAGCCATATCTTATTTCAAAACAAGTTAATTCCATGTAATTAGAAAGGCCTAGGGCTCCCCAGTGGCTCAGTGGTAAAGAACTGGCCTGCATTACAGGAGACCTGGGTTCGATCCTTGGGTCAGGAAGATGCCCTGGAGGAGGAAATGGCAACCCATTCCAGCATTCCTGTTGGGAAAATCCCATGAACAGTGTAGCCTGGAGGGCTACAGTCCATGGAGTTGCAAAGAGTTGGACATGCCTGAGCAACTGAGCACAGAGGAAGGATAAGCATAAATCATGTTTGACCAGACTTCTGGCTGTGTGATTGTCTTGGTTCCATTCTTCCATGTGCCAGTGTCACTTCCTAGTTGACTTCCTTTATGGGACAATAAGACTGCACCATTTGAAAGTTTCACTTTTGTATACCACAACATACTACAAGGGGAAAAGTCATTTATATAAAAGAATTTCCACCTGGATACAGGTCAAGAAGCAACAGTTAGGACAAGACATGGAACAACTGACTGGTTCAAAATTGGGAAAGGAGTACATCAAGGTTGTATACTGTAACCGTGCTTATTTAACTTATATGCAGAGTACATCATGCAAACTGCTGGGCTGGATGAATCACAAGCTGGAATCAAGATTGCCAGGAGAAATATCAAAATCTCAGATATCCAGATGATGCCACTCTAATGGCAGAATGAAGAGAAATTAAAGAGCTTCTTGCTGAGGGTGAAAGAGGAGAGTGAAAAGCTGGCTTAAAACTCAACATTCAGAAAACTAAGATCATGGCATCTGGTCCCATCACTTCATGGCAAATACATGGGGGAAAAGTGGAAATACTGACAGATTTTACTTTCATGGGCTCCAAAATCATTGAGGACAATGACTGCAGCCATGAAATTAAAACATGCTTGCTCCTTGGAATACAAACTATGACAAACCTAGACAGCATATCAAACAGTAGAGACATAACTTTGCAAACAAAGGTCAAAGCTGTTGGTCTGACCAGAACCTAAGCTACTGGTTCTTCCAGCAGTCAAGTCTGGAAATGAGAGTTGGGCCATAAAGAAGGCTGAGCACCTTCAGAATTGATGCTTTCAAATTGTGATGCTGGAGAAGACTCTTGAGAGTCCCTTAGACAACAAGGAAATCAAACCAATCAATCCTAAAGGAGACCAACCCTAAGTATTCATTGGAAGGACTGATGCTGAAGCTGCAGTTTCAATACTTTGGCTGCCTGATACAAAAAGCCAACTTATTGGAAAAGACCCTGATGCTGAGAAAGATTGAGGACAGGAGGAGAAGGGGGTGACATAGAATGAGATGGTTGGATGGCACCACTGACTCAATGGACATGAGTTTAAGCAAACTCCAGTAGATAGGGAAGAACAAGGAAGCCTGGCATGCTGCAGTCTATGGGGTTGCAAAGAGTCAGACACAACTTAGTGACAGAACAGTTAACAACAAGATCACATGCTCCAACATTAACCTAAGCTCCCAAATAAGGCTGAGTGCTCTGGAAAAGAAAATAGCAGCTCAATGCTTAGGAGGCAACTGTTTATTACAGTTGTAGTCTGATCTTATTTCTTTAATGTTATGTCATAATCATGTTCCAGTCTTCAAAAATTTTATTTATCATATAGATATAATAAACTATACTTCATAAATTCTGATACTGTTGTGAAAACTAAGTAATTTTCTGGAAGCTTCTTTTTTTATCCTGACCATGTCACTGTGAAAGAAGTTAAAGGAAGATAGGTATTAAATACCCCAATTCACAGATAAAATAATTTCGTCATAATATGCTTAAATGGCTAGGTCAAATTCGTAGAGAGATCAAATTAGTATAATGCGAGTTATCACACCAAAATTTCATGCATCAAACAATCCTCACTCTAAAACAGCTATCCATGTATGGAAAGGATAGATAAATTCATAATTTTAGTCAGATAAGTTAAATTTCAAATAAAGACTTTCAACATTTTTCAAATGAATAAAGATATTATTAATCAAAGGACACATAGTAAAAACTCATTTGTATATTTAAACTTTTATTTTAAAATGTTTATACTCCAAACTTATAAAATCATTTGTCCTATTCTTGTGTTAATCTTTATCTATATATTATTATGTTCTTTCAGATACGTATTCATTCATTCCTCTGAAATTCCTTCTGTGTCACTAATTTGATACTCAATCCTTTTTCCCTCTCTGACCTCTTCTTTACTCTCTTCTTCCATTTCCTCTTTTCTCTCCTTATTCCCACCTATTACTTCACTGCCTCAAAGACATAATAAACAGGTGAGAGAAAAATACTGGGGCACTAACGATTAACAAACTCAATCACAGTATCAAGTAAGTGCATTATTATAGTTATATCCCAACCACATCCAAACTAATTTTTTTCCAGAACACAACATACTACAATATGCGTTCTCAATTATATAAATATTTGTTACATAAGTTTCATAACTTTAACCTCATACTTATTTAAAAGTCAAGAAAAAATAAATCAAATAGTTTATACAGAGGATTTATACAATGCCTGTACCAAACAAGCACCTAATAAATATTGCCTATCTTCAATGCGTTATAAGAAAACTACATATTCCTTAACTAATTATACCTGAAACAATAAAAAGAAAAAGAAGAAAACAACAAAACCAAATTTCAACCAAAAAGAAACATCACCCATTGAAAAGCTACACTTTCCTATTTCTAAATGCTATGTGGTGATCATTTTGGCTTGTGAATGGCACTATTTCTCACAGATTTTTTTTTTTTTTTTCCCACTACCAGGTCTATCCCTGTTTAGGAATTTCAGGCGGAAAAAAATCCAATGAGTCCTATGACTGGAGCTGTTTGAGATACAGTTGAGGACTGTGTATAAGAAAGAGATTTGGTAATTACGAGAGTCTGAGAAATAATATTCCTGAACTATTATCAACATTTTAAAAGAATGAGGTACTACTAGTCTTTTGAGCTGTTTGATTCACCCTATTAGTTTATTCAAAGATAAGAACTGCTGGAAATTACACAAGATGAAATGTTTTGCATGAGGCCAAAGACTTTGTAACCTGAAGTAAGATTAAAGAGCTTTTCTATAGAGGATTAAGTTGGATATATCCTGAAGTATTTTCCTGGTCCTCTGACCTGAGACAGAGCCCTCTAGCTCAGCCTCCCACTGGGTTGCTGGTTACCATCCCCTCCCTCTGGGGCAGAATTAATTAGTGTCTTTGGGAAGCTCTTCCAAACTACTGTCCAAAGGACATACATAACAGTGGCCCCTCAAGCATAATCGTCCTGTCAACCTTTTACCACCCCACAGCCTATTTACACAGTTGATGTTTTAACACTTATAGTCCTGCAGTAAATTTAGCACAGCAACATGCAAAGTGCTACTCTCCAGAGAAACCATATTTAATATTTTCCTTTGCAGATTAGCAATACTAAATTTACTTCATCCTTCTTGCTATTTAGTATAGCCTTATATTTGGCAGGAAACCTTAATAGAAATGTTTTCCTAAGCATTTGAAACACAAACAGCATCAATACAATTTCCAGGCAGAGCACCAAATGAGTGTCTGTTGAAATAGAGAATCACAGCTGTAAAGGGATTGAAGACTACTGCACGTACACCATCCATCATATGTCTGTCTGAGGCACAGAAGTGGGGAGAGTTTGTCGCCTTTGCTGCTCCTGGGAGTCTAGAGCCTATCAATCTAGCCATTTCAGCGATGTCCGCTATGCCTTTCACTCTCCACTCGCATTGGAGATCTGGAGCCTTTCTGCAGATGATCCCTGCCCTTCCATCTGCTTTGGCATCTGTGCTAGGAGCAGGAGCAAAGCCTCACAGCTGTGATTTCCCTTGCCCAAGCCTCCAGGACCAACTCTGCAGATGCTCTAAGCACAATATAATTGGTATATTCTTTCAACCACTGCTCACATATTCCTTTGAGTAATACAGAGACGAAAATAAAACCTATCAGAAGTAATCATGAAAAGAAAGGTTTCTTTTCTCTATCCAAAGAGCCACAACAAATTACTAAGGCAAACAATTTACCAAGATTTCTGCTAAGGATGATTCACATCACTGATAGTCTCCTGTGGAATGAGTAGGAAGAAACACTCTACAGTACTAAAGATACGAAAACAGCTACAATCAGAGCAACTCAATTTAGAAATTTTTTGTTCTACAATTCATTGTGTATGTGTGCACATTTACAGAAATAATACATGCATATTGTAGGAACTTGGAAAATATGGACGTCTATTTAAAAGAGGGAATGGAAAACTATAGCCTGTGGTGCAAATTCAACCCATTGCCTATTTTAATAAGTAAAGTTTTACTGGAAAACAATGATACCCATTTTTTTTAACCTATTGTCCATGTTTGTTTTCTTGCTATAGCCAGAGGGTTTCTTAGTTGTAACAGAGACAGGAGATGGCCATCAAAGCCTATAACATTTATTATCTGTCCCTTTAGAAGAAAAAATATAATCTATAATCTGATAACTCAGATATAATCACAGTTACATGTTTACATAATGATTTTTCTCTTTAGGCCCTTAGGGAAGAGAAACATACCCTTTTCTGAAATCCCATTTCAATTCCTCTTTAAGAAGAAATAATCAGACTCTAATAAACAGACTTATGTATGTTTCCTAGTGAATAGAAAAGCCAGCAAACAGCAGCAGAATTAGTCTTCCTTTTTCACATGGGTACTATCCTCTCTACTGTTTCACATCTTCCTTTGAGATTGTTCAGTGGTAAAGTCTAGATTTGGACTAAGGCAGGGAGTGAAATAAGGATAAGAGGCTTATGGTAGTTTTCTGATGGGAAAGACTGACTGAGGGAAACTGGGCCTTATTCTGATTGGCAGTAAATCTTTAATCCAGTTTTCAGTAGATGGGTGGGGCTGTGTTCCCTCTCTGTTGTTTGGCCTGAGGCCAAGCTGTCTACCTAAGCCTCCACCAGAGAGATTCTTAGACACTCACAGCGAAGTCTGACTCAGTCTCCTGTGAGGACACTGCTCCTTTCTCCCTGCTCCTGGTGTGCACAAGGTTGTGCCTTCCAAGAGTGTTTCCCCTGTCCTGTGGAGGTTCTGTAATCAAATCTCACTGGCTTCAAAAATCAAATTCACTGGGGGTTCTCATTCACTTTGCTGGGCTCCCAGGTTGGGAAATCTGCTGTGGGACCTAGAACTTTCTTAACAATGCAAAAATTTCTTTGGTATAATTGTTCTGCGGTTTGCGGGTCATCTGCTCGTTGGCTCTGTGGTGAGGCTAATGGCAACCTCCTCCAAGAGGGCTTATGCCACATTCTGTGTGACCCAGGTCTACTGCATCCAGAACCCCTGTCCCCACGGCAGGCCACTGCTGACCCGTGCCTCTGCACGAGACACTCAAACACTCAAAGGCATGCTGGCTCAGTCTCTGTGGAGCCTATGGGTCCTGGTGCACACAAGATTTTTTTTGAGCCCTCCAAATGTCTCTGGCAGGTATAGGGTTCGATTCTAAACATGATTTCACCCCTCCTGCTTGCCTGATACCTCACTTGGTCAAGAATCTGCCTGTAATGCAGGAGATCCCAGTTCAATTCCTGAGTAAGAAAAACCCCTGGAGAAGGGATAGGCTACTCACTCCAGTGTTCTTGGGCTTCCCTTGAGGCTCAGCTGGTAAAGAACCCACCTGCAATGTGGGAGACATGGGTTGGATCCCTGGGTTGGGAAGATTCCCTGGAGAAGGAAAGGGCTACCCACTCCAGTATTCTGGCCTGGAGAATTCCATGGACTGTACAGTTCATGGGATCGCAAAGAGTCCGATATGGCTGAGCAACTTGCACTTTTCACTTTCACCATCTTGTTGGGCTTCTCCTTTGCCCTTAGATATGGGGTATCTTTTTCATTTGTTTGTTTCAAACTACCACACAGTTGCATGCTCAAAATTCTCCAAGCCAGGCTTCAACAGTATGTGAGCTGAGAACTTCCAGATGTTCAAGCTGGATTTAGAAAAGACAGAGAAACCAGAGATCAAATTGCCAACATCCACTGGACCACAGAAAAAGCAAGAGAGTTCCAGAAAAACATCTGCTTCTGCTTTATTGACTATGCTAAAGACTTTGACTGTGTGGATCACAAACTGTGGAAAATACTTCCAGAGATGGGAATACCAGACCACCTTACCTGCCTCCTGAGAAATGTGTATGCAGGTCAAGAAGCAATAGTTAGAACCAGACATAGAACAATGGATTGGTTCCAAATTGAGAAAAGAGTACATCAAGGCTGTATATTGTCATCCTGCTTATTTAAATTATATACAGAATATCTCATGCAAAATGCCAGGCTGGATGAAGCACAAGCTGGAATCAAGATTGCTAAGAGAAATATCAAAACCTCAGATATGCAGATGACACCATCCTTACAGCAGAGAGTAAAGAGGAACTAAAGAGCCTCGTGATGAAAGTGAAAAAAGAGAGTGAAAAAGCTTGCTTAAAAGCTTTTGCACAACAAAGGAAACTATAAGCAAGGTGAAAAGACAGCCTTCAGAATGGGAGAAAATAATAGCCAATGAAGCAACAGACAAACAATTAATCTCAAAAATATACAAACAAC
>ML660787.1:865047-971383 GCA_007570785.1 Antilocapra americana | reverse complement strand
TCTTCTCCATCACCACAGTTCAAAATTATCAATTCTTCAGTGCTCAGCTTTCTTTTATGGCTCAGCTCTCACATCCATACTTGACTACTGGAAAAACCATAGCTTTGACTAGATGGACATTTGTTGGCAAAGTAACTCTGCTTTTTAATATGCTGTCTATGTTTGTCATAGGTTTTCTTTCAAGGAGCAAGCATCTTTTAATTTCATGGCTGCAGTCACCATCTGCAGTCATTTTGGAGTCCCCCAAAATAAAGTCTGTCACTGTTTCCATTGTTTGCCCATCTATTTGCTGTGAAGTAATTGAACCGGATGCTGTGATCTTAGTTTTTTTGAATGTTGAGTTTTAAGCCAGCTTTTTCACTCTCCTTTTTCACTTTCATCAAGAGGCTCTTTATCCAAAATATACTGGCAACTCATGCTCCAAAATATACAAATAACTCATGCAGCTCAATATCAGAAAAATAAATAGTCCATTCAAAAAATGGGCCAAAGAACTGAACAGACAGTTCTCCAAAGAAGACATACAGATGGCTAACAAACATATGAAAAGATGCTCAACACCACTCATTATCAGAGATATGCAAATCAAAACCACAACAAAGTAACATCTTATGTCATTAAGAATTTCTGCCATCACAAAGTCTACAAATAATTAATGCTGGAGAAGGTGTGGAGAAAAGGGAACCCTCTTACTACTGGTGGAAATGCAAACTGGTACAGCCACTATGGAGAACAGTGTGGAAATTCCTTTAAAAAATGGAAATAGAACTGCCGTACAACCCAGCAATCCCACTGCTTGGCATACACACCAAGGAAACCAAAATTCAAAGAGACACATGTACCCCAGGGTTCAGCACTGTTTACAATAGCTAGGACATGAAAGCAACCTTGATATCCATCAGCAGATGAATAGATAAGGAAGTTGTGGTACATATACACAATGGAATACTACTCAGCTACCAAAAAAAGAACACATCTGAATGAGTTCTAATGAGGTGGATGAAACTAGAGATTATTATACAGAGTGAAGTAAGCTAGAAAGAGAAACACCAAAACAACAAATTAAAGCATATATATGGAATTTAGAAAGACGGTAACAATGACCCTCTTTGCAAGACAGTAAAAGACACACAGATGTAAAGAACAGACTTTTGGACTACGTGGGAGAAGGCAAGAGTGGGAAGATATGAAAAAAATAGCATTTAAACATGTATTGTACCGTATGTAAATGGTACATGAAATGGGATACCAAAAGCTGGTGCTCTGGGACAACCCAGAGGGATGGGATGGGGAAGGAGGTGGGAGGGGGGTTCAGGATAGGTGACACATGCACACTCATGGCTGATTCATGTTGATATGGCAAAAACCACCACAATATTATAAAGTAATTAACCTCCAATTAAAATAAGTTAACTATTTTTTTAAAAAGAGGCTCTTTAGTTCTTCACCTTCTGCCATAAGGGTGTTATCATCTGTATATCTGAGGTTATTCCTATTTCTCCCAGCAATCTTGATTCCAGCTTGTGCTTCATCCAGCCTGGCATTTCACATGATGGACTCTGCATATAGGTTAAATAAGCAGGGTGACAATATACAGCCTTGATGTACTCCTTTCCCAATTTGGAACCAGTCCATTGTTCCATGTCCATTTCTAACTGTTGCTTCTTGACCTGCATACAGGTTTCTCAGGAGACAGGTAAGGTGATCTGGTATTCACATCTCTTTAAGAATTTTCCACAGTTTGTCTGGAAGATTACAGTTTCCTTCAGTTTCAACCTTAAAACCTGGGACACAGAATGGTTACTTGGCCAAGACTGTATCACTTATAAATGTTAAAGTCAGAGTTGTGCTAGTAAATATTTAACTGGTTCTATGGGAGAAGGAAATGGCAACCCACTCCAGTATTCTTGCCTGGTAAAATCCCATGGATGGAGGAACCTGGTAGGCTACAGTCCATGGAGTCACAAAGAGTTGGACACAACTAAGCAACTACATTTTCTTTCTTTCTTTCAATAGAGGAAAAAGTAAAAGACCCTACTTTGTAGCATTTGCCAGTTTCTGTGCTGTAATTACTCCCACCAAGCCTGATTTCAAGCTACCAAAAAACATAATGTCTCCAAGGAAAGTTAGGAAGAGATGTACACAGACTCCTCTTGCAAGCCAATGCAAGTCAGCTTTCAGGACAGCTCTGGTTAAGGCTACAGTCTGGAAGTTAACAATTGAAGTCCAGAGCCTACTATGGCATAATGCCTATATTTAAATATTGAACTAAAAAAGAAAAATCATTTCAATATAAAATAGTGACATATTTTTATAACATAAATATTAGGAGATAGTACAATCCTAAGGCAACACAAAAAAAGAAGACCTAAACAGATCAAAGTACTTGGTTAGAGACGTCATCAATAATTAGTGAAAAGGGATGAAAAGTAAATTTTAAAATCATATTATATGTTACTTCTCACACACAGTTATATACATTAAATGCTTTATCATATACATATATATATATAATACATATATATAGGAGTATATATAATAAAGCTAGTGTGTATATATCAATGTTCAAATGGGTTTCCCAGATGGCACTAGCATCAAAGAACATGCCTGCCATTGCAGGAGACACAGGAGATGTGAGTTCAACCCCTTGATTTCGGAAGATGAGCTGGAGGAGGGCAGGGCAACCCACTCCAGTTTTGTTGTCTGGAGAATCCCTTGGACAAAGGAACCTGGTGGGCTCCATTCCACAGGGTCACAAAAAGTTGGATATAACTAAAGCGATTTATCATGCATGCACCCATATATAAATGTTTACAGATATATATATATATATATTATAATAATATACATATATATAGTACATATACATGACATTGGTTGTTTTATTTTATGAGACTGGTTGATTATGATAGCTATAAATAGATCAGATAGATGTCAGTTCAGTTCAGTTTAGTCAGTCAGTTGTGTTCGACTCTTTGCGACCCCATGAACTACATACAGCACGCCAGGCCTCCCTGTCCAACACCAACTTCTGGAGTCTACCCAAAGTCATGTCCATTGAGTCAGTGATACCATCCAACAATCTCATCCTCTGTCATCCCCTTCTCCTACCTTCAATCTTTCCTGGCATCAGGGTCTTTTCAAATGAGTCAGTTCTTCGCATCAGGTGGCCAAAGTATTGGAGTTTCAGCTTCAACATCAGTCCTTCCAATGAACACCCAGCACTGATCTTTAGGATGGACTGGTTGGACCTCCTTGCAGTCCAGGGGACTCTCGAGAGTCTTCTCCAACACCACAGTTCAAAAGTATCAATTATTTGGCACTCAGCTTTCTTTACAGTCCAACTCTCACATCCATACATGACCACTGGAAAAACTATAGCCTTGACTAGACAGACCTTTGTTGGCAAAGTAATGTCTCTGCTTTTTAATATGGTGTCTAGGTTGGTCATAACTTTCCTTCCAAGGAGTAAGTGCCTTTTAATTTCATGGCTGCAATCACCATCTGCAGTGATTTTGGAGCCCAGGATAATAAAGTCAGCCACTGTTTCCACTATTTCCCCATCTATTTGCCATGAAATGACCGGATGCCACGATTTTAGTTTTCTGAATATTGGGCTTTAAGCCAACTTTTTCACTCTCCTCTTTCACTTCCATCAAGAGGCTCTTTAGTTCTTCTTCACTTTCTGCCCTAAGGGTGGTGCCATCTGCATATCTGAGGTTATTGATATTTCTCCCTGCAATCTTGATTCCAGCTTGTGCTTCTTCCAGCCTAGCGTTTCTCATGATGTACTCTGCATATAAGTTAAATAAGCAGGGTGACAATATACAGCCTTGACATACTCCTTTTCTTATTTGGAACCAGTCTGTTGTTCCATGTCCAGTTCTAACTGTTGCTTCCTGACCTGTATACAGATTTCTCAAGAGATAGGTCAGGTGGTCTGGTATTCCCATCTCTTTCAGAATTTTCCAGTTTGTTGCGATCCACACAGTCAAAGTCTTTGGCATAGTCAATAAAGCAGAAGTAGATGTTTTTCTGGAACTCTATTTTTTTTTTTCGATGATCCAGCAGATGTTGGCAATTTGATATCTGGTTCCTCTGCCTTTTCTAAAACCAGCTTGAACATCTGGAAGTTCACAGTTCACACATTGCTGAAGCCCGGCTTGGAGAATTTTACTAGCATGTGAGATGAGCACAGGTGGCTGAGAAGGTGCACAAGCGTGGCTGAGAGGGGCTACCCCACGCCTGAGGTCAGGGGCGGTGGCCGGGAGGAGCTACCCCACGTACAAAGTAAAGAGCAGCGGCTGCACTTTGCTGGAGCAGCCGTTAAGAGATACCCCATGTTCAAGGTAAGAGAAAACCAAGTAAGACTGTAGGCACTGAGAGACGGTATCAGAAGTCAGACAATCTGAAACCACAATCACAGACAACTAGTCAATCTGATTACATGGACCACAGCCTTGTCTAACTCAATGAAACTAAGCTATGCCATGTGGGGCCACTCAAGACAGATGGGTCATGTTGGAGAGGTCTGACAGAATGTGGTCCACTGGAGAAGGGAATGGCAAACCACTTCAGTATTCTTGCCTTGAGAACCCCCTGAAGAGTATGAAAAGGCAAAAAGATAAGACACTGAAAGATGAACTCCCCGGATTGGTAGGTGCCCAATATGCTACTGGAGATCAATGGAGAAATAACTTCAGAAAGAATGAAGGATGGAGCCAACACAAAAACAACATCCAGTTGTGGATGGGACTGGTGATAGAAGCAAGGTTTTATGCTATAAAGAGCAATATTGCAAGGGAACCTGGACTGTTAAGTCCATGAATCAAGGCAAATTGGAAGTGGTCAAACAGGAGATGGCAAGAGTGAACATCAACATTCTAGGAATCAGCAAACTAAGATGGACTGGAATGGGTGGATTTAATTCAGATGACCATTATATCTACTACTGTGGGCAGGAATCCCTTAGAAGAAATGGAATAGCCATCATAGCCAACAAAGGAGTCCGAAATGCAGTACTTGGATGCAATCTCAAAAATGACAGAATTATCTCCGGTCATTCCAAGGCAAACCATTTAATATCATAGTAATCCAAGTCTATGCCCTGACCAGTAACGCTGAAGAAGCTGAAGCTGAACAATTCTATGAAGATCTACAAGACCTTCTAGAATTAACACCCAAAAAAGATGTTCTTTTCATTATAGGGGACTGGAATGCACCCTTATAAACCTAATCAATAATGGGGGAGTTGGAGAGAGACATATTTATAGCCATATAAGTGTTTATATCAATCTCAACAATCTAGCCTCAAGACAATGTCAGTCAAAGGACACAATTTGGAAATAAAAGTAACTCCAACAATTTAAAATCTTTACTTCCATTTTTCTAGTACAATGAAGAAGCCTTGAAAACCAAAGTGATACTCCTTTCAAATTTCTTTTTTGTTTCTAATGAATTTTTTAATACTGCTGTTGCATCAGAACTCCCAAAATCTCTACTAAACTTACTGTCAGTCTTAATCCACATATTCAGTCTCCTTTCTATTTCTGTCTTTCCTTCTTATGCTGAATTTCCAAGCTCTGAAGAGTTTTTCATGAATTATCTTATTTAGTCATAACAATATTATAGCAAAATAAATATTAGCCTCAGAGAGGGTGACTTGTCCAAAACTTCAGCTGTAAAAAATGGCAAAGTAGCTGTATATAATTTCAAAACCATACTTTCCTGTGTACCACACTTCCAGTTTTATATACCAAGAAATCTTAGAAACTATTTTAGAAAATATGAATTTTTGATTTTCAGATGTTTTCCCTTCTGGATAATTGACTCCATATCATATATATATGGGCTAATGTAGCCCAAACAGGAGGACAAAGAATTAGATTATCCAAAGGATGCTGATTTTCATTATGAACAACACTGGAGCTTACACTGATACTTTATATGAACTGAGCTTGATAGCATCAACAGAACAGACAGAACTCTCTATATTTTATACGTGAGTGAGATATCTGAGGTTTAATGTTAAGGTCACCAATTAAACAGGGTCCTGAAGCTCCAGAATCTTGCTTATGAACAAAATGGGTTATGAACTAGCAGGTAAAACAGGATTAGCATTTATTTTCCTACCATTTCTTAATCTTCTGAAACTCTGATTTTCTAAAAGGATATTTTCCTTAAAAGGCAATTATTTCCCAAAGTAAATATCTGTTGACTGAACCCTAGTTGTTCTTGTCATCATAGTTGTCTTGGTCTAAGTTAAACATAATGGTTTAGGGATTTAGATGATTCTCAGCATTCTAAAGATTGCACATAATG
The DNA here is from genome assembly GCA_007570785.1 of Antilocapra americana. Classification (NCBI taxonomy): domain Eukaryota; kingdom Metazoa; phylum Chordata; class Mammalia; order Artiodactyla; family Antilocapridae; genus Antilocapra; species Antilocapra americana. The sequence goes on along the minus strand of ML660787.1, from coordinate 965,062 downwards.
GAGCCCAAGTGATGTTGCATTATTGGCAATCATACTGGAACTAATAAGAGCAGTTATTGGGCCTATAATCTCCTAGGAATTAACAACCAAACTCTTTTTCTCAATTTGTAGGACATCATCATTACCATTATAAGGCAGTTAAGATGATAATGTGCCACTGTAACTCATACAGTGGGTAATAAAGGGTTATCAGTGAAAGTGCTGAGACAGCAGTCTGGACTCGGCCTATAGTCTTAAATGTTCTCCCTTTGGGGCTGTTGCTGGGAAAAATTTTAAAGTGACAGTAAACAGACACTCGAGATAAATAGGTTTTTGGCTGGTTTGTTTGTTTCACAGGGATAACTTCCTTTCTAGTGGCACTGCAGAAAGTCAGTTCTTTCCAACTCAAATGACAGGATTTCCTGTGAGTCTGCTTGTTCAGTGATTCATAAAAATAACCAAGGATTTCAGAACAAAGCAATGCAATTATAACACACAGAGAGAGCTGAAAAAGTGGTGGTCTTAAAGGAGGAAGAAATATAAAAACTAGCCATGATTGGGTGAGACAAGGGATATGCAAGGTGTAAAGCAGAGAAAGTGACAGAAATGTAATTCAAATCAATAAACATTTGATGAGTCCCTACTGCATTGCAGGCATTATGCTATGAACCTGGCCTTCATGATCCCTTCCTACCTGGAGTTTACACTAATCTGAGAAGATAAACATATGTGATAAATATTTTTTTAAATGAAATACAGTGAAAAGTATAGGATGCCATGAGAACAAACAGCAAGGAATAACTCTAAGCAAATAAAAAAGAAGTCAGTACCACGAATTCCCTGTGATCCAGCAGTTAGCTCCGTGCTTCCACCACAGTGGGCATAGGTTCATCTCTGGTTGGGGAACTAAGATTTCACAAGCTGTGCTGTATGACTAAAACAAACAAACAAACAAAAAACCAAAACAAAGAAACAAAATCAGTACTGAGCAGCACAATAACAGGTGGAGAAAATAAATGGATCAGTAAGAACTGAAGCAAAACCTATAAACCCTTAGAAATTACCAAAATAACTGAAAATTAAAAAATCTACAGAAGTATATAGTACATAGAAGTTCATATGTACTACCATAATAATAATAACAATGGCTACCATTTACTTAGATTCTGCATTATGTCATGCTAAATGCTTTATGTGAAATACTTTAATCTATATGACAATTTGATTAGGTGGCTATTAACATCTCATATTTATAGATATATTAAACTGAAATTCAGATAACTCACCCAATGTGACATAGCAAAATCAGGAGTAGAATTTAAATCAGGCTAACTATATAGTTCACTCCTTTGACCAATGGGTTATATTTCAATTTGTTGTTGTTGTTATTGTTTAGTCACTAAGTGGTATCTAACACCTTTATGACACCATGGACGGTAGCCCGTCAGACTCCTCTGTCCATGGGATTTCCCAGGCAAGAATAATGGAGTGGGTTGCCATTTCCTCCCCTAGGGGATCTTCTCGACCCAGGGATCAAACCAGCGTCTCCTGCTTGGCAGGCAGATCCATTACCATTGGGCCACCAGGGAGCCCTGCTGTATGTCAATACCCAGAGTTAAATGGAAAATAACATGCTAAATCCACTAGCCAGCTTAATGAACAGAATCAAGAAAGATATAAGGGACTAGAGCAAAGACTAGAGAACAGAGGAAAAACAACAATATTTGGGCATATAACTATATGACCATTTTATTACCAATCTGCTACCAAGGTAGGATTGATATTCAAATTTAGCTGACTTTATATAGGTTACAAAGAGATCATGGTAAATAAATATAACATTAATTTAGCATACCTACAAAATGTAATTCCTCAACACTTTGTTTTTTGAATAATTTATATTTGGTTCAATGACATCTGCTCCCAAACACATTTGAAATATTTTATTCAATGGTGGTAATAATAGAAAAATTATTTATCATCAGGAAAAAAAATACTAATGATAGGGAAACATCAAAACTTCTGATTGAATAGGGCTACAAAAAAGTGACAGAACATGATTTATTTCTGAACTTTGTGGAAATAAAGGCAAAGAAATACACAAGATACAACACATAGTCTTACTGTCTGTCATAAAAGCAGTTCATTTGATGAAAAGAAATAAACTTCTTTTGCAATGTAAGCATTAAGAGGAATTTGTCAGCAGGATCTTCACACAAGACAAATTGAGCAACATTAAGAATCCATTAATAATTTCTGCCATAATTATCTTTTTAGCTTATTTTCAAATAATCTTTCTTTTTAGATTTATGGGAAATAACTTTTGAGGTATCTGTATAACATATAAGCCACAGAGTTAAGCTGCTGGTGACTACGTCTCTACCAACTTGTGCCAGATAAGTGATTCAAACCATAAGACCCCCCCAAAAAAAAGAAACTGCACTGCTAAACTGCCTGGGAAGGGAGAGTAGATTACATGATGGCATAACTTAGAATCAAAGTTTACCTATACCTTCTGCTGTTGTTCCCAGGGCATCTCCCTACTCTGAGATCCCTTCCCACCTTTTTCTTGAATTCCATGACATATTCCAGGACCTTCTAAAATAGTTACACTTTTGTTAACTTATCTCGAGGTATTTCCTTAGTTTGTAACCCAAGTACTTAATTAATATAATTGCACATTTAGGAATCATAGGTACTATTTATAGAATACCTGAATCAGTGTTGTTATCCCTAGTTAAGAAAAATGCATTAGAAATTTTAAATACTCTGCCCAAGTAGGTTTGAATTCAACTGTGTATTTGAGTCCAAATCCCATAATCGAATTCCAATCCAAGGACATTCCAGAGCAATAAACAGGGTCCAAACATAGAAATGATGAGTTCAGACAGAAAAAAGACAAAACCAAAACAAGAACATATGTACATTTAATTAAAATTGGGAGAGGCAGCACAGTAGGTGGATGTGCTGTCTTGGCAAGCAGGAGAGTCAGACTCTAGCTGTGCCTTAGCAAATCATCATCTATGTGAAGTGACCTGCCTAGAGCAAAATTCTGAAACCCTTGGTAACTCAATTCCTTCATGTTTAAGATATTTGCAAATGTTATGAAAGAGTTAAAGAAATTAACCATTTTAGTTTGCCTTTTCCTTTGCCTTTATCTTTTCTAAAGTATGGTATAGTAGAAAATAGAGAAAATAAAGTCAATCAAACATTTTGCTCCTTTGATCCTGTCAACAATCTTGTCAATAACCAGAAAACTCACTTCGTCAGCCATTGCCATCCCAAAGTTCAGTTCCTTGATGCAGACTTGAGTTTAGGAGTCCTTTAAGTCAGTCATGACTCAGGCAGCTATTACTTAAGTATCCTCAGAAACAATGGACTGGAAGGCTTTCCATCCTAAGCTTGGTTTCTACTATGACCGAGACTGCTAGGCTCAACAGCCTTGCTAACAGCTAAGTCCTGCGTAACTGAGATCAAAGTTCTAAATCCCTGCCTATTTCCTAACTTGTCCTGCCGTTTCCCACCAGAGAGGCCAAAGTACATGCCTACACCTCTGCTGCTAAGTCGCTTCAGTCGTGTCAGACTCTCTGCGACCCCATAGATGGCAGCCCATCAGGCACCTCTGTCCACGGGATTCTCTAGGTAAGAATACTGGTGTGGATTGCCATTGCCTTCTTCGATACCTCTAGGCATGATGCTCCTATGACTGCCCAACTATAACACAATAATAGCACAAATATGCAAAGATTAATGGATCACTGCATCTCCCGATGGCACATCCATTCTCCCACATTGACTTCCTTGTATATTGTCTCTAGCCTAAAACAATTCTGTCTTCACTCCCTGTTTCTCTGCTGGTATTTCTTATACCAAAGTGTATCATTCCTTCTAACCGAAGTCACTCCTTGATCTTACTTTTTTTTCTCCTTCCCCACTGGCCTACAGATACCGTCCCAGCACACCCCAAAGTAGAAGTCATCTACTTTATGGTAATTTTACATTTTGAGCCTTAAGTTCTTCACTTACTTAAAAGGAGACAAAATAGTAAGAACTATCTCTTCAACTCTGAAATTTGCAACTTTGCATTCTATACCTAATAAATTACTCCAAACGTTTCTTTTGACTTTGTGTCTTTTGAAGTCATATACTTTCTACTCAATATTACAGACTCTTAGTGGTTGGGGAATTTTTCCTTCATCTTTACACCTGGTGTTCCCCTCTCCTTCCTCTAACATCAGTCTTTCTCCCATAGCTAGAGTAATGCCTTATACCTAACAAATACTCAAAGCTCATTCAATTAAATCAAAGGGATTTTCCTTAGCCAGGGAAATCATATAACAATACTTCAAAAAGAAGGTCAGGAGGCTATTGAAATAATATAGGGCTAGGTTTGTAGTGATAAAGGTGATGAAAAATAGATTCTGGATATTTTGAATATAAGATATGAGAGAAGAGAGTGTGATTGCCATTAGAATGTTCCACATACACTTCTCTTCTCCATTCTTTGGAGCACATTTTCTCTGTGATCAAGTGTTTGTTTGCTTTAATTCTGACCAATGAGAGGAAGCCCCTTCTGGGTTGAGAATTTAACTGTTGGTGGCTCTCAAGAGCAACTTGTTTTATCTGTCAAGACAGACATTGAAAGCGTTTGAGATGGTGGCCCCTTCACCAAATGAGAAATGTCCCCCAGCTAACTAATGATGAATGTAGCATGAAATAGAGAAAAAAAAAAGAGAGAGAGAGAAAGAGGGAGGAAGGAAGAGTGTAGGGAGGAGAGAGAGACATAGAGAACTCTTCCTTGTTTAAAGCACTGAAACATGGAGAGTGATTCTTACAGCAGCAGAGCTTAGTTATCCTCAGTGATAATAATTTCCCTAGAAGTACAGTATTGCTGTAATAAAATCTAAAATACATGGCACTTGCTTTGACTAGCTGGTAAAAAAAACAGAAAAGAGTGATATATTGAAGGGTAGAAACATGGTAGTTTATGTTAGTACAAAAAGTACAGCATTTGGTTAAAATGTTAACTGTAGCAACTTGAAATGCAGATAATATACTCTAAAGACTTGTAACTTTACAAGAAAAACAGCTTGTCTATATATGTGGTGGCTGCTAACGGTGGCATTTGACAGAATATTACTAATACAAGAATAATTGGGGAAAATGATCAGTTTGTAAGCAAGAATGTAAAAGATTAGGATATGTCCGAAACAGGGGCATTTCTAGCACTGGAAAAAAGCAACTGTAAAAGAAAATAATAATTTAAAAATTTATAAAATATGTTGGATGATAAAGACCAATCAAATCTCACCCTGTGGTAAGGAATAGACATTTTTTATAATTCTGAATAAATTAACAAGTTGAATTAATGTGGTATTGAAGAAATTCTAGCAGTTCTATAAAATGCCCCCTTGAAAGACGTTAAAAAGTGACATTTTCCCACCCAAAGTTTCTTAGGCTCAAGATAATTACATTTAAGTTGAGAAAGAAAATACATAGGTATGACAAAAAGAACCATAAGCTTGGCTATTGGTGCGTGTTTCTTACTGGATTCAAAGAGATAAAAAAGCAAATACATTTCTGAGTCTGATATTCTGAGAAAAAAAAAAGAAACAAAAAAAAACCCCTACAATCTGGATTAAAAGGGACTACAACTGCTTAAAAGCTAATATTACCCATAGGGCCTTAAACTTCTACAGGTAGGAAGCAGGCAAAGAAACCTGCTCAGTCATCAACAAGAGCATATTCTCCATTGCTCTTTCAAATACAGCCAAGGGGGATAATGAGAAATAAGAAACCCCAGAGCCTCCAGCTAAGAGCCATAAAGACTATGTAATTTGAGAGCTCCAGGAAGCTGGTTAAAGAATTTCATTAAGCAACATTCTTCCTTCCTAGGACAAGAGATCTTAAAAATTTTTTATCAGTGGGATTTTATACATTCAGCAGAGCAGTAAAATTACTGTGCACCTCCTAATCTTTCTCTTTACTAATGGAAATATTTACTGTGATTCTTTAGTTGAATATTAGTTTTCTGATGCTATAAAGCTTTTCTTTCTAGTTCACAGGACCCTGGATCTAGAGAAGCCATATATACGCCTCTTTTAAAAACAAGCATATATAAACTAATGATCTCAGCTTTGACCTTGAAGGAACGAGTAATGCTTTTTTGTTATTCTTCTTGAAGAGGAAGTAATTGATTTCATGTGCAAGAAGGAAGGTGAATCAAGTAGTTGGCAGTAAGTAGAAGTATTATTAGTCATCTGTTACAATTTTCTACTTCCACTAATTTCTTACCACTTCCAGACTGTAAGTATAATACCCCTCTTAAATTTTTTTAACAGTATGTAAGGGGAAGCAGAGAAGAATAATGAGTTTTCACTAATGAGCTGTGAGTATAAGTAATGCATATTCTAGTGGCAATAATTCAATCTTATTGTCAAGAATTTAATAAGAAGGGTGAGACCTTCTAAAGCTCTCTTTTTGCCTCTGGCATGAAGATCAACAATTTTCAAATAAGTGGCTACTTCAACTGTCTCGGTCTCTGAATGATTACAACACAGAATCTCCCACTTAGGAGAAGGTGGTGTGAGAGTGAAAAGGTGGTGTGAGCAAAAGATTAACCTTTGTTATTTAAGCCACTAAGATTGCTTATTATCACAGCATTGATATACATATTCTGACCAATACAGGAAGCAACATTTCCATACTAGTATATGTTGCAGTAAACTGTGTTCTTGTAACTATGTCAAAATTATATTATTTTTTGTTACTGCTAATAGATAGTTCAATTAATTAAATCAGTGTAAATGAAGTATTAATTTCTTAAGAGATTTTAAAATTTTTACTTAAATTTGTATTTACTAAATGTTTTCTTGAGCATCTCTTTCTTAAAAAAGAAAAATGAAATGATGAAGTGACAAAATAACTACTAACCCATGTTAAACAGATAGGTATTTGATCGCTTTATTATAAAAGAAACTTTTTTTGAGCAATTCAATAATGTTAGAGTAATTTCCTTTGGAACAGACATAAGCTTAGGCTGACGTGCAGTAGTTTTTACTTTCAAAATACTAAACATACTATAAGTATGTTTAATATTATACATATGTTTTAAGATTTAAAACAAAATAGGGATTAAAAAATATTTGAAAAGTGAAAAAAAATAAAATAAAAATAAAACAAAATGGGAAATTCTGGTAAAATCAAAGACAGATCAACATAACCACAGATTTTAGGTATTCCCAGGACTTAGGATCATGCATTTATTTCAATAAATACCATTACTAGCAGGAAACGGATGAAACTACAAAGACTAAAACCCTTTGGGGCAGCCAAAATTATTTGAGTCTCTTAAAAACAATGTTTCCTAACACTATTTCTCTTATCCTAGTGAAATGTGACAGCTTCTTCGCATTCCCTAGGGCATATTTAAAATTCTGTGTTTGGAGATCTAACTTTTAAAGCCTAAATCATCCTTGATCCAGAATCCAACAATGCATCTTTTTCATTCAATCCAGTTTCAGGCAAGGGTAGATAATGAACTTGACAGGACTGATTTTTTTTTCCCTTTAGATCATAATGTTCACGTTTCAGTGAGACTATTAGGTGGTTTATTTGAAGGTTTAGGTAAAGCAAAGTTACTTTAATTATTTGGATTTTATTAACTGGACATGGAACAACAGACTGATTCCAAATACGAAAAGGAGTATGTCAAGGCTGTATATTGTCACCCTACTTATTCAACTTATATGCAGAGTACATCATGAGAAATGCGGGGCTAGAGGAAGCACAAGCTGGAATCAAGATTTCCGGGAGAAATATCAGTCACCTCAGATCTGCAGATGACACTGCCCTTATGGCAGAAAGTTAAGAAGAGCTAAAGAGCCTCTTGATGAAAGTGAAAGAGGAGAGTGAAAACGTTGGCTTAAAGCTCAACATTCAGAAAGCTAAGATCATGGCATCCAGTCCCATCACTTCATGGCAAATAGATGAGAAAACCTTGGAAACAGTAGCTGACTTTAATATTGAGGGCTCCAAAATCACTGCAGATGGTGATTGCAGCCATGAAATTAAAAGACACTCGCTCCTTGGAAGGAAAGTTATGACCAACCTAGACAGCATATTAAAAAACAGAGACATTACTTTTGTGTGTGTGTGTGTGGTGTTTTTTTTTTATTAGTTTTTTTTAATTAGTTTTGCCATACAATGACATGATATCACCATGGGTTTACATATGCTCCCCCTCCAGGACCCCCCTCCCTCCTCCCTCCCCCCGGGAAATCTCGTTGCACCAGCCCCGAGCATCAATCCTGGGCTGGCGATTGATTGGACATATGGTAATTAACATGTTTCAATGCCATTCTCCCATATCATCCCACCCTTTACCTCATCCACAGAGTCCACAAGTCTATTCTATACATCTGCGTTCCTTTTGCTGTCTCGGATGCTGGGTTCTCGTTACCGTCTTTCTAAATTCCATATATATGCATTAATATACTGTATTGTTGTTTTTGCTTCTGGCTTACTTCACTCTGAATAATGGGCTCCAGTTTCATCCATCTGAGTAGAACACTTTCTAACACCATACACAAAGATAAACTCAAAATGGATCAAAGATCTAAGCATAAGACCAGAAACTATTAAACTCCTAGAGGATAACATTGGCAAAACCCTCTCTGACATAAACCAAAGCGGGATCCTACATGACGCACCTCCCAGAATATTGGAAATAAAAGCACGAATAAACAAATGGGACCTAATTAAAATTAAAAGCTTCTGCACAACAAAGGAAACTATAAGCAAGGTGAAAAAACAGCCTTCAGAATGGGAGAAAATAATAGCCAATGAAGCAACAGACAAACAATTAATCTCAAAAATATACAAGCAACTCCTGCAGCTTCATTCTAGGAAAATAAACAACCCAATCAAAAAGTGGGCCAAAGAACTTAACAGACATTTCTCCAAAGAAGACATAAAAATGGCTAACAAACACATGAAAAGATGCTCAACATCACTCATTATCAGAGAAACGCAAATCAAAACCACAATGAGATATCACTTTACACCACTCAGAATGGCTGCAATCCAAAAATCTACAAGTAATAAATGCTGGAGAGGATGTGGAGAAAAGGGAACTCTCTCACACTGTTGGTGGGATTGCAAACTAGTACAGCCACTATGGAAAACAGTGTGGAGGTTCCTTAAAAAACTGCAAATAGACCTGCCATATGACCCAGCAATCCCACTGCTGGGCATACACACCGAGGAAACCAGAATTGAAAGAGCCACGTGTACCCCAATGTTTATCGCTGCTTTGTTTACAATAGCCAGGACATGGAAGCAACCTAGATGCCCATCAACTGACGAATGGATAAGAAAGCTGTGGTACCTATACACAATGGAATATTACTCAGCATTAAAAAAAAAAACAGAGACATTACTTTGTCAACAAATGTCTGTCTAGTCAAGGCTATGGCTTTTCCAGTAGTCATGTACGGATGTGAGAGTTGGATGGTGAAGAAAGCTGAGCACTGAAGAATTGATGCTTTTGAACTGCGGTGTTGGAGAAGACTCTCGAGAGTACCCTGGACTGCAAGGAGATCCAACCAGTCCATCCTAAAGGAAATCAGTCCTGGGTGTTCATTGGAAGCACTGATGTTGAAGCTGAAACTCCAATACTTTGGCCACCTCATGCGAAGAGCTGACTCACATGAAAAGACTCTAATGCTGGGAAAGATTGGGGGTAGGAGGAGAAGGGGATGACAGAGGATAAGATGGTTGGATGGCATCATTGACACAATGGACATTGGTTTGGGTGGACTCCGGGAATTGGTGACGGACAGGGAAGCCTGGCGTGCTGTAATTCTTGGGGTTGCAAAGAGTCAGACACAACTGAGTGACTAAACTGAACTGAACATCCACTGGAGTGTCTACAGCTGGTATATGTTTTTCTTAAAAAAGACGACTATTATCTAGATAAGACATGAAACATTATCCTCTACAATCCTCTATCACCTAGTCCTTACTCCTAAGGATATCTTATTTCTTTCAACTACTTGAAAAAGGACAATGATAATGAGTTAGCCTTCTAGTCAGACAGGCCTTGAAAAGTTTATCAATTTCCCAGTCTCTTTCTTCTGTTAAATGGTCATATGGGCATTATTCCACGTACCATAGGTGTGGCCATATGAGTTTTAATGAAGTGATACATATGACATAGTGGCATATAGCATAGTGATAAGTAAGGGTTCATCAAATGACAAATGCTATTAGCTCATGATGGGATAAAAAACAATACAGAAAGGTTAAAGGGTAATAAATTTGTATCGTCATCATAATAAGTAACACTTTGAACTTTTGGTTGATAATTATAAGTTTTCTGAGAACAAGGAGCACAGTTCATAACAAATCTGGGTGTTTAATATCATGTCTTATACAAAGCAGGTATTTAATAAATGTTTGGACAAGTGACTGAGTATTCACAAATATGGAGCTGAAATTTATGTTCATCTTCCATTTTTCTTGCCAGTTTTTGTGTGGGCATGTCACTTTTACCTTAACTCTATGGATTTCATAAAGGTTTGGTGTGGGTGCAAATAGGAAAGTGCACATATGAGAGAAGGATTGATTGCTTACTTTGGACCTCTGTTTTTACTTGTTGGCTATGTAGTGATGGACAGCACAAAATATTTTCTCATATTTAGAAGTTAGTCACACCACAATTCAAAGTTTAGGGCTTCTAAATTTATTCTCAATTGGCAAAAAGAATATTTTCATTTTTCAAAAGAACTTGAAATGCTCAAACAGTTGCAAAACAACTCTTGGAAGGAAGATTTTAATGAGTCAAATGTAAATATATGTAAATAAATTAAACCCACACAAATTAACTTTCCATGCAAGTGCTTACAATTAAGAGAAAAGTGTTCAAAAAGAGAAATTCTGGTTTTGCTCAGTTTTAGTTCGCCAAGAGAATAAATTATGTCCAAGATTAAACTGAACCTATTATGTGGAAACTTAGAAATATCACTCATTTCCTTGGGCATCCACTCAGGGTGTAGTTTTCAATCTAAGGGTAAATCCAAACTTCAGAGGTTCCAATCCATGTTTTAGATTTTCTTCTCCCAGCTTGTTGCAGCAGCTAATGAGAGAACAACATAATCAAGAAAGCTAATCCCAAGAGGTAAAATCAGAATGCTTATGTGTAATCCTAATCCTCTCTCCTCCAACTTGCTACCATATATTCCTAATATCTATAGGTACCCCAGCTCTAGACAATCTGTCCTCAAGGTAATCAACAATCAGTTCAGTTCAGTCACTCAGTCATGTCCGACTCTTTGCGACCCCATGAATTGCAGCACGCCAGGCCTCCCTGTCCATCACCAACTTCCAGAGTCCACCCAAACCTATGTCCATCGAGTCGTTGATGCCATCCAGCCATCTCATCCTCTGTCGTCCCTTTCTCCTCCTACTCCCAATCCTTCCCAGCATTAGGTCTCCTCCAATGAGTCAACTCTTTGCATGAGGTGGCCAAAGTATTGGAGTTTCATCTTCAACATCAGTCCTTCCAATGAACACCCAGGACTGATTTCCTTTAGGATGGACTGGTTGGATCTTCCTGCAGTCCAAGGGACTCTCAAGAGTCTACTCCAACACCACAGTTCAAAAGCATCAATTCTTCAGTGCTCAGCTTTCTTCACCATCCAACTCTCACATCCATACATGACTACTGGAAAAGCCATAGCCTTGACTAAATGAACCTTTGTTGATAAAGTAATGCCTCTGCTTTTCAATATGCTATCTAGGTTGGTCATAACGTTCCTTCCAAGGAGTAAGTGTCTTTTAATTTCATGCTCAATCACCATCTGCAGTGATTTTGGAGCCAAAAAAAATAAAGTCTGGCACTGTTTCCATTGTTTCCCCATCTATTTGCCATGAAGTGATGGGACTGGATGCCATGATCTTAGTTTTCTGAATGCTGAGCCTTAAGCCAACTTTTTCACTCTCCTCTTTCACTTTCATCAAGAGGCTTTTTAGTTCCTCTTCACTTTCTGCCGTAAGGGTCGTATCATATGCATATCTGAGGTTACTGATATTTCTCCCAGCAATCTTGATTCCAGCTTGTGCTCCCTCCAGCCCAGCGTTTCTCATAATGTACTCTGCATCTAAGTTAAATAAGCCAGTGCCAATATACAGCCTTGATGTACTCCTTTTCCTATTTGGAATCAGTCTGTTGTTCCATGTCCAGTTCTAACTATTGCTTCCTGACCTGCATACAGGTTTCTCAAGAGACAGGTCATTTCTATCTCAACATAGAGATCAATTTTTAATAATCTGAATCCCTAAAATTATCATCATGCCTACAGATTTCTTCTCAACATTCACTTTGCTTTTGTCTATCCTGACTTTGAGACTTCTAAGAATCTCCTTCCTAAACTAAATCTAAACTCAGATTACATTTTGAAAATCCTCATGAATGGCAGCTCTTCATAACAGTTAATGCTTTGCACACAATAGTTAACAGAATGACTAGAGAGAAACAAACCTAAGGATCCTTCTTAATACAGACATTTGGGTCATAGCAGCATCTAGGACCTGCAACAGTTTGAAAGCACAAATGATGATATCAATGTCATCAACACCAAGAAGAGACAATACTTCTATTTATTAGATAATCCCTGTGACTTTCTCGCTCTTAGGTGGCCTAGTGGCACTCTCCTTCTGCAGATTTCATTAATACTGGTGATTAGGCATTAATATTGGTTAGGCAAACTAACGTAAACAAGTGTATGAGTTCCCAAAGTTCAAAGCTCAACTTTATTTACCAAAAAACTTTATACAATGTGGATCAAATGCTCTCTGCTTCCTTCCCCAGCTTCTCTATAGAAGTGGACATCAGGATGGGTACAGGGTCCCACTCCTGCATCACTTTCCAATAAGTATCTAACTACACTCCAGTCAAGCATACCTCTCCATGGGATGAGAGCTTAGGAGTTCTGATGACTCTTTGCTTCCTCAGTAAACCATACTTCACATTTCAGTGGTGTCTGTCCCTCTCTTCTGGTTCTGCAAATATTTTTCCCATAAAGACCACCAAGAGTAACATCCCATCTATTGCAAAAGTTACCCACAGCATCTTCAACAGATTTATCATATCTTCTGTAACTTTGTATTTTCTGTTAATTCATTATAAACAAATTATTAAGCACCCACAAGTGCTTAGTAAGGCCACGGATTAGTACACAGCACACAGTACTATAGCATTCAAAAATCCTCTGTGGTCTGAGAACAATCTACATTTTTCAACTTCATCTCTCACTAGTGAAAGGAAACTAACATATACAAACATCTATTATAAGCCAGGTGCCATTTGTTAATATTTCATAATACTTAGTGTTATCATCTTCATGTTACCATTCTTATAAGCTGATTCTCAATATCTGCCGTTTTTCTCAACCCAAATGGCCAAAACAAAAACAAAAGAACTCTAAAGTTTTAAAGGTAATTTTCCTTATGTGTTTTCACTTACCCAGTAAGTGGCAAAACAGAATTCAGATACAGGTTTGCCTCCGTACAGTGCCCATGAGCTTCCTACTATACCATGTAGTGCCTATGCCTGACACAGAGTAGGTATTTGATATTTTTGAATAAGTGGATGAATAAATAAATGAAATTTAAAAAAACATTTTCCCATTTTAAAACTGCTTTTGATCTGAGGCCTTTGGAAAATTCTACATTACTTTCTGTATAAAAGAAATTATAGTAAACATAAGTTCTCCAGCAATTTCTAAGACATATATTTAAAGATCATTTTTCTCTAGTGTTTTGGTGATCTCAGAAATTGTTTTCAAATTACCCCGTGTTCCGATCTTCTTCCTTTAATAAATGGATTGCCAACTACCACAAAACATTAGGTTTAAAGTGAATAAAAATGCTGCTTGACTCATAGGTTGACTGAGCTGCAGAAGTGTGAAGGCAATGTGAGGCCACTGATGAATTTTATTTACTGACTAAAGGAAAAAAAAAATCATCACTTAATTTATAAGGCCTGACCTAGATGAAAGCCCCAAGAGCCAGGCTCTTACTTGAGAATGCACATCGGTGTCTTCAAATTCGATTAGTGTGATTTTCCAAGACATAACCACGGCTCCCAGCAAAGTGTCCAGCCACTGGAAACACAATCAATCATGCCGGGCATCATAAGCTTAATGCAAGCCCCCTGAGTGCATCATGGAGAGACAAGGAGAAAACAACAAGGAAAAAAGAAAAGAGGTAAAGCCTTTCTAAGTAAACATAATTCACAAACAAAATTTCAAATGCTCTTCTCCCACTTGGTAGAAGATTTCTCACTGAAGATAAATAGTGGAGATTTGATACCTGAGTAAATCTCCTCTAGAGATATCCTTTGACAAAATAAGAGGCTAAACAAAGAAAAATAAAACTAAGACATAACTTCTCATATTGGCATATAAATAATATAGTCAGTACCTTAACCATTCTCCCTCACAGATGTAAAGCACCTTCAAGAGCATTATCTCACAAGTAAACAGAGTAAGTAAATAATTTGTCTGTAGTCACAGGACTCTATGGAAACACAGCTGGAACTCAAATCGAAGTCTCTGGTTAACCAATCAAAACTTTGATTTTTTTATCATGCAAGGTCCTAAGATACAGAAAGTACTTACTATACTAGCTTGGAATGAGTACAATGAGAAAAGTGCAAATTTCCTGCTGTCAATGAGCCTGTACCTAAAATGATGGACCCTTAGATCTGGACAGCATTGACAGATGATATACATCAGACCTTTGATATTTTGTTGATGAAGAAAATAAGGTCACATAAATTATAAGATTTATTTAAAGTTACACAATTAGTCTCTGTCTAAAAGTCTGGTGGAAAATTCAGTTGTTCTAACCCTCACTCTTTTTCCCCCACTTCACCATAATAAGTCATTTTCCTAGACTCCAGGCAAATCTGAGGTGTGGATGTATCTTCCAAGTGATGTTAAGGAGTACTGCCCAACCCATATACACTTTGATTTACAGGAAGGCTAAAGAGCCTCCTGGATGGAAAATGCAGTCACATCCTCAGCTAGACCTTGATATCACTGTGATCTGACAGAAAGGATGTGCAGCCAAAGAAGCCAAATTGCCAGTGGAGACTGAAGAACGCTTCTTTACAATCCCAAATCAATATCCTATGTGAAGAAGGTACCAGACACAATGACCCAAACTGAGTAGAAGGCTTACTTGTAGAGGGTGAAGCACTTCCAAAGTGAGCAGTGGCTAAGATTCATTGCAGAATGTCCTTCATGCCCTAAGGATCTCCCAAATAACTTGAGAGAACATGGTGCTCTGAAATGGGGACTGAAGTCCTGTTATTACACAAACAGTGGCCAATAAGATTCAAATTATACTATTAGCATGACACTGTTAGTACCCTCAAACTATTAATCCTTGAGTAACTTCAGTTCACTTTTCTAAAAAAAAAAAAAAAATCTAAAATAAGATCAGGACATATTTGGAGAAGGCAATGGCTCCAGAAACTTGGTATCATGGAATTATGGAATGATTTCATTGTGAGCAGAGCTGATCAAGGCTACAAATATCCGAAAGACCAGTTCATAGACTAAGTGGTAAAATTAAAGAGCAAGGCCAAATAATGGAACTCCATAAGCTACAATATTTCTTTTGAATTCTTGGTCGTATTAATGAATCCTGACTTTTCACTCAGACTGGAAAAACACCATAAATCTTTTAAGATTTCATATATAGGCCTTTTTCTTAAAGCATTATGTCACACATAATATCTAAAGCAAATTTAAATATCAAGACATCTTCTGAGATGATTAGAGAATCCCTGGGGAATACAAACTAGGTCTGGCAATTGAATGAGATATGTGAGTTACATACTACTTAATGAGTTATCTATTTGTAGTCTATTGCTTTAACACTATTTTTAAGAGATAACTCTATACAGTGGTAGGAAATAATTTTATAACTGAAGAAAATATTGGAGATAATTAACACCTTTATTTTCTATCTGGAGTGGGTACCAGAATTATACATGAAACTCTAGAAGTGTCTATAAGCCACCAGGTCCATGGTACCTGATTTATAAAAGCCTCAGTGATGATTTAGACATGCATCTCTGGTTGAGTAGCCCTTACTGAATCTGTCCCCCTCTAAGCATACAGTCATAGCAAATGAGTAATCAGACAAAGCTTGAAATACCTTAAATGTATGTAAATTCATTTTCACACAGCTCTAATTATTTGAGGATTTTTCTATATGTTAATTAATGTTCTATTTCCATGTATTTGCTAGCTATGTATCTTGGATTAAGACCAATATAGAAACAGTCTGTTCTCTCTACTTCAAGTCATCCCAACTTTTAAAATTTGCATATAAGAATACTATAATTTGCAAAAGTAATCTGACTAATGTCAGAACTGTAATTAGGACTCAGGCCTTCAAATCTTAGTCCACTGCTTCATCCACTATGCAGGCTGAATTCTAAATTTCCTCTCCTCACTAAAATGCTATAAGCTTTTCCTGTTTCTTAAGGCTGTAATTTTCAACCCTATCAAACTCAATACACCTTTGTATATGATATTTTTACTCTCTTAAAATGAAATTTGTAGATAATACAATCTATCTACACACATAACATTTTTTCAAAATAAATTTAATTATGCAATAAATTAATATATTTTAAAATATATATTTCAATATAAATGTTGAAATTGGTAGAATCAGTGGGAAACTGCAGATGCACAGTAAATTAGGTGTATGTAATATCATGAGCAGCATCTCAAAGAGTGACATGCTTTTTTTAAATGATTGCTAATTCCAGGCAAAGAACAAAATAAAACATGGCTTTCCCCAATTTTCACAATAGAATTCCTAAAAATCACTTATCTTTAAATTTTGCATTTATTTATAAAGTGGTTTTGTGTCTCAGATCAAAATTATATATGGAACATTCTGAAGTTGTGAGGAAAGTAAAGTCACTCAGTTGTGTCTGACTCTTTGCAACCTCATGGACTGCAGCCTACCAGGCTCCTTTATCTATGGGATTTTCCAGGCAAGAGTAATGGAGTGGGTTGCCATTTCCTTCTGCAACTTGAAAAAGTTGTGAGGGAAGGAATTCAATTTACCATTTGGGGCTCTTAAACGTTAAAGGTATCTGGCATCCCAAGAGCTACCCAGTAGCTGCCAGTAGTGCAATCTCTAAGAATTAGAATAATCAGTGTTGCCCCAACAAATTTTCAAGGGAAAGGAACTACCCTCACAGAAAACCACAGTATGAATAATTATTATAAGAAGTACAAAAGATCTCCCAATACTGATTCTATGTAAACTTATATCAATACTCAAAGAGAACTTAAGTATAAGCAAATATCTATTTTTTCATGTAAAGGAACATTTAATGGACCTTTACAGGCAAAACACACAAAGTAGGCTAGTGAAACTCAAATCTTTTAACTTGAGCCTCAGAGTCATTCTCAATAGTAATTTGCTAAAATTAGATTGGTGATATGTACCAAGTATTGGTGGGTTTTGTTAGAGTTAGACAGCTGCAGTTTGATGTATTTCCCATTTTTATTAATGAATAAAATTATTGTTGTTTTATATAATACTTCTTGATAAAGTTAGAATTCCTCATGACTAGTATCATTATATATCCTGAGTTGCCTTCCATACTAACAAAAATATAGTAGTTCCAACTTTACCCCTCAAAAACATCCCCATTTTCATCATAAACTTCTGTTTATTATTACCTTACTCCAAAACATTACATTTGCTCTAAGATTTATTGAATAATTTTTACTCATGATCTAGAACTTCTGAAATAAATCATTATCCCTTCAATTTGCCTTATAACATCAATATCCTTCTTTAAAATCTAGTCATGTTCTGCAAACTATGGTACCCATGATTTGCTTCATAACATCAATATCCTTCCTTAAAATCTAGTCATGCTCTGAAAATTATGAATTACAAAAAATAAAATTATTGATAACCCTGATATTAGAAAATGTATTTATTTGACTTAATTGATTTGCAAAATTTACATTAGAAAATATATTAGGACAACTGATCTGGGTTACTCATTCTGCCTATGATTCAGAGGCTTAACATTTCTTCATGATGGCCTGAAACAGAAAGTCTACAGGCCATATTTTAACTGCAAAAATATATTTATTCTAACTGCAAAGATATATTTATAATGAGATGCAGAGGGTTCTGTTAAGGAAACTCTATGCATGAAATGTAAGGAGATAGACACCTATGAAAAGTAAGAAAGGAGAACTGGGAGGATCACCCTTCATGGTGCATTGTGTATGATCATTTTATTATAGAAGTCAAGAGAAATTGTCCTCTGTGAAATTAAATTATGATTACTGTCTCCAAGCTCAGCTTTCAAATTCATCAGTTTTCTGGGTCCCATGTTTACTAAATCTGAGGAGGCAAAACCTTTTCCCAACCCACCATGCCTCCTCTCCACTTATTTGATACAAATAACTTTAGCAGACAATATTTGCTGGGTGTATTTATTAGTATTCACCTGCTGTTATATCAAATTACAAAGTACTTAGCCGTTTAAACAATATAAATATGTTATCTTATAGCTCCACAGGTCAGAAGACCTACATAGGTTTCACTGAACTAAAATCAGTGTCAGTAGGGCTGCATTTTTGTCTGGAGCCTCTCACAGATAATCCATTTTCTTGCTTTTTCCAAATTTAAGATGAAATACATTCCTTGATTTACAGCCCTTCTCTCTTCTCTTCAAAACAAGCTGAAGTGGATTGAATACTTTCCATATTGTACCTCTAACACCATTCTTCTGTAGTGACATCTCCTTCTGACCACAGTTGGGAAAGATTCTCTGCTTCAAGGTTTCATGTGACCATATTAGGCCCACCAGATAATCCAGGATAATTTCCCATCTCAAGGTTCTAAACCTTAGTTACATCTGCACAGTGACTTTTTCAACATGGGTTAACATACTCACGGGTTCTGAGGATTAGAACATGTACATCTTTGAGGGGCCTTTATTCTGGCTATCACAGAATTAAACCAAGTTAAATAATTTAGAGAGAAATTCTGTTCTCAATGGTATGATAAAAACTATACTTCTTATTCATTTTATAGAATATTAATGTATTAAATGTTGCCAAAATTTCATTGGGCTGATCCCTAGAATTGTTTTACCCAAGCTATTGGCTAGTAGATATATTTTCTTGAGTGTAAAATTACTTGATCAATAAGAATATTAAATCAAAATGGGATATGAAATGAAAGCTAAAATATATGCCTTCTCAGAAAAAATATTTTAAAAATTCACTCAAACATTTGATAACATATTTTACAGAATTATAGAATACTAGAGATGGTTATTTAACCACAGAAATTATAGAACACAAACTCATTTTAGACATAAAAAGCAAGACCAAGAGAAATGGTATAACTTACTTGATGGAAGTTACAAAATGAGTAACTCACAACAGAGAAGGAATTAGAACCCAAGTAACCTAAATCTTAGTAAGACTTCATAAATTCCTACATACTTTTTTAAGTTGGAAAAATTAACTTATTTACCAGTGCTAAATGAATTATATAAGGTAATGTTTCAAATACAAATATTTCCTTTCAGTTCAGTTCAGTTCAGTTTACTTGCTCAGTCATGTCCAACTCTTTGCAACCCCATGGACTACAGCTTGCCAGGCTTCCTGTCCATCACCAACTCCTGGAGTTTAATCAAACTCATGTCCATTTAGTTGGTGATGCCATCCAACCATCTCATCCTCTGCCATCCTCTTCTCCTGCTGCCTTCAATCTTTCTCAGCATCAGGCTCCTTTCAAACGAGTCAGCTCTTCGCATCAGGTGTTCAAAGTATTGGAATTTTAGATTCAACATCAATCCTTCCAATGAATATTCAGGACTGATTTCCTTTAGGATTAACATGGATCTCCTTGCTGTCCAACAGATTATTAGGAGTCTTCTCCAACATCATAGTTCAAAAGCATTAATTCTTCGGTGCTCAGCTTTCTTTATAGTCCAACTCTCACATCCATACATGACCACTGGAAAAACCACAGCCTTGACTAGATGGACCTTTGTTGACAAAGTAATGTCTCTGCTTTTATCTGGGTTGGTCATAACTTTTCTTCCAAGGAGTAAGCATCTTTTAATTTCATGGCTACAGTCACCATTTGCAGTGATTTTGGAGCCCAAAAAATAAAGTCAGCCACTTTTCCCACTGTTTCCCCATTTATTTGCCATGAAGTGATGGGATCAGATGCCATGATCTTAGTTTTCTGAATGTTGAGCTTTAAGCCAACATTTCCACTCTCCTCTTTCACTTCCATCAAGAGGCTCTTTAGTTCTTCTTTGCTTTCTGCCATAAGGGTGGTGTCATCTGCATATCTGAGGTTATTGATATTTCTCCCAGCAATCGTGATTCCAGCTTGTGCTTCACCTAGCCCAGCATTTTTCATGATGTACTCTGCACAGAAGTTAAATAAGCAGGGTGACGATATACAGCCTTTATATATTCCTTTTCCTATTTGAAAGAGCCTGTTGTTCCATGTCCGATTCTAACTGTTCCTTCCTTACCTGCATACAGATTTCTCAAGAGGCAGGTCAGGTGGTCCAGTATTCCCACCTCTTTCAGAATAATCCAGTTTGTTGTGATCCACACAGAGGCTTTGGCCTAGTCAATAAAGCAGAAATGGATGATTTTCTGGAACTATCCTGCTGTTTTGATGATCCAGTGGAAGTTGGCAGTTTGATCTTTGGTTCTTCTGACTTCTCTAAAACCAGCTTGAACATCTGGAAGTTCATGGTTCACGTCCTGTTGAAGACTGGCTTGGAGAATTTTGAACATTACTTTGCTGACATGTGAGATGAACTATCATCTCACGATACAATTGTGTGGTAGTTTGAGCATTTTTTGGCATTGCCTTTCTTTGGACTGGAATGAAAACTGACCTTTTCCAGTCTTGTGGCCACTGCTGACTTTCCAAATCTGTTGGCATATGAGGTGCAGCATTTTCACAGCATCATTTTTTAGGACTTGATATAGCTCATCTGGAATTCCATCACTTCTACTAGCTTTGTTCGTAGTGATGCTTCCTCCTAAGGCCCACTTGACTTCACATTCCAGGATGTCTGGCTCTAGGTTAGTGATCACCCCATCGTGGTTATCTGGGTCATGAAGATCTTTTTTGTACAGTTCTTCTGTGGATTCTTGCCACCTCTTCTTAATATCTTATGCTTCTATTAGGTCCATACCATTTCTGTCCTTTATTGTGCCCATCTTTGCATGAAATGTTCCCTTGGTATCTCTCATTTTCTTGAAGAGATGTCTAGTCTTTCCCTTTCTAATGTTTTTCCTCTATTTCTTTGCATTTATCACTGAGGAAGCCTTTCTTATCTCTCCTTGCTATTCTTTGGAACTCTGCATTCAAATGGGTATATCTTTCCTTTTCTCCTTTGCCTTTCACTTCTCTTCTTTTCACAGCTATTTGTAAGGCTTCCTCAGACAGCCAATTTGCTTTCTTGTGTTTCTTTTTCCTGGGGATGGTCTTGATCCCTGTCTTCTGTACAATGTCATGAACCTCCGTCCATTGTTCATCAGGCACTCTGTCTATCAGATCTAGTCCCTTAAATCTATTTCTCACTTCCACTGTATAATTGTATGGGATTTGATTTTATTTTATGAAGACCTACAAAACCTTCTAGAACGAACACTCATAAAAGATGTCCTTTTCATTATAAGGGACTGGAATGAAAAAGGAAGAACTCAAGGAACACTTGGAGTTAATAGGCAAATTTGGCCTTGGAGTTCAGAATGAAGCAGGGCAAAGGCTAACGGAGTTTTGCCAAGACCTTCTTCCAATAACACAAGAGAAGACGCTATGGACATCACCAGATGGTCAACACTGAAATCAGATGGAAGTTCTATATGGTCAGCTAAAACAAGACCAGGACCTGACTGTGGCTCAGATCATGAATTCCTTATTGTCAAATTCAGATTTATATTGAAGAAAACAGGGAATGCCACTAGACCATTCAGGTATGAATATTTCCTTTAGGTTCCTAAATTAAGTCATTAACATGGGAAAGAGAAATTCTGTGTGTATTTTTTTATGTGTTTTCAGTGTTCAGTATTATTTTGGCACTAAATAAAATCCAAATCAGAGCCATACTGGAATACCCCCATCTGTCTCCTATTAATTGCTGACTCATCCTAGACCATATTAAGACTTAACTGCTCAGTAAAAAACATTAAAATTTAAGTTTATTGGAATTGTGATGGTTGGATATTTCCAATCTGTGTATGGAAGACAAAAGGCAATGCCAAACTAACATGTTAGAAGAAACAATTAAAAAGGAATTAATCGTGGT
This sequence comes from Antilocapra americana, assembly GCA_007570785.1. Taxonomy (NCBI): domain Eukaryota; kingdom Metazoa; phylum Chordata; class Mammalia; order Artiodactyla; family Antilocapridae; genus Antilocapra; species Antilocapra americana. The sequence continues at coordinate 942,666 of ML660787.1, read as the reverse complement.
AAATGATCATTGACTCTGATAGGAGCCAAGCATTTAAACTTCCTGGTCAATTTATCTCCTTTCTATCTTATTATTAACCCATTCTATTTTTCTGTCTCATGATAATTCAAGTTTATATCTTAGTATTCAATAATATATAGATAAAATTCATACAGTTAAATCAAACATGATCAGATTCCACAAATAATGGAAACAAAGACTTAGAGAACTCTTTAAAGATAAATTCCATACAACTACTAGATGACTTTACATTCAGATCTTAAAATTTCATTATGCCATTCATCCAAAAGCAAACATGTGACAGTTAATATGACCCTACAAGCTCTTTTATTTCTAATAACAGGAGGTAGTTTGTAAGGAACAACAAAATGGGGTAAGAGTAGGGAGCAGAAGTAAAAAATACATTGAGTGATTCCAATAAGAATAAGAGGATTGAAAAAGCGAGAAATAGGTCTGAGGGAAAAAAATAAATAAGAAACATCTGGAAAGAGAAAGAAAACTGTTTAAAACCATATTTGTTGTTGTTTTAGTTGCTAAGTTGAGTATGACTATTTTGTGACCACATGGACTGAAACATGCCAGGCTCCTCTGTCCATGGGATTTCCCAGGCAAGAATACTGGAGTGGATTGCTATTTCCTGCTCCAAGGGGTATTTCTGACCCAGGGATCTAATCTGCATCTCCTGCATTGCAGGCAGATTTTTTACCACTGAGCCACCAGAGAAGACATATGGATCTAGCTAAATCAGTAAGGTAGAGATGAAAAAAAATTAAACAAAATGCATAGCAGAAGAAAATTCAAATTTAAAAGTCTAAAATAAAAAATATACAGGAATAAGATCCTAGAACAAAATGTAAAGTACCAAGAACAGAAACATCGTAATTACTCAAAGCAGAATTCATTTTGTTTACAATTAATAATTGATAGTTTGCATTCTAACTTTGGTAATATTATAAAGAAAAAAGTCTTTATGATGCTTAGTCTCATCTCTTCAGCATGATTATAAATAACTCTCTTGTGCCCAAGATTAAGAAATAATGGCCAAGACTAATGAAGCTATAGATTTCTTTTTGCACGTTATTTCTTTTTAAAAATGTATATCAACTCTATTGGTACTTATTGAACCAAATATCTTTAAGATTTTTGCTGATTTGCATTAATTTACTATGCCTTACTGTACCTTCTGCTATGACTAAACAAACATTCTCTGGTATTGTAAATCATTTACTCAGAAGCCAAATTTCTGCATTCATTTCTAATCTACTTTTACTATTTCTCAATACATTGTTAATAGAATAAGTCTGTCTTCAAAATTCAGTTTGATATGTCCTTCCTATAATCAAACTTTTCATAATTCTTACTAGACAGTAGATGAAAATGGAATTACTTTAATAAAAACATATTCTGGTTTCACAAGTTTTCCTCTCTACTTGCCCACACAAAACATCCATTTTTCTTTATGGTGCTCCCACTTACCACTGATAATGAGAATTCAAACTAGTATACAAGCTACAGCTACCACACAGTGTCCTTTAAGTTCTTCAGTGTTCTTTAATTTCTTTATGAGTCCTTTCACCCTTAGTTCCTTGAAGACACCAAATTTAACCTATTTACAGAAAGAATAATATCTTCTGATAGTGGTTTTCATTTCTATAATTATTCACTGTTTTCTTCATTATTTTCTTACCATTCTCAGCTTCCTTTTCATCTTTTTTCTATGAGTTTACTGCCTCTCCTCTTCATAATTGCCTTTCTACGTCTTTTTTTAAAGACTTCAGGTTCCAGTTCCAGTCAAAATAAACTAATTTCTACCCTTACAATGACTCTGAATACACCTAAAGTTCAGAAGACAATTCACAGAATACCTATGTTAAGATTCCTAAGGGTAAATAATAGCAATTAGGCTAGTAAAGGGGTTCCCAGGTGGTGCTAGTGGTAAAGAACACACCTGCCAATGCAGGTTTGATCCTTGGTCAGGAAGATCCCCTGGAGGAGGGCATGGCAACCCATTGTAGTATTTTTGTCTGGAGAATCCCTGGACAGAGGAGTTTGGCAATCTATGGTCCATAGGGTCACAAAGAGTGGGACAGAACTGAAGCGATTCCCCATGCATGTGTGGACTAGTAAAGGAAACTAGAACACAAAGTGTCACTGACTCAGAAGTTAGTTTTTCTTTCCCAAGTATCCCCCAGCCTGAACTCAAAGGCAGCAAAAAGTTGGAAATGCATACCAGATTAAGACAGAAAGAGTCTCAAGAGAAGCCCTATATTTCTTGTCAAAAGAATTAAAGGATACTAATAATGAAAGAAAGAATGCAAGGAAAAAACCCTGGATTTTTTTGTTTCTTCTTTTCTCCTGCAGCCCAACAATCAGGAAATCTCATGGCAATGCTAACAATAATAGCCATAGTTTCTGGGCAAGCACAAACCACCAAAAAGAGTGGAAACCCTTCTTGTGGGTCAGTTGAATTACAGTCACTAGAGCATTTGAAAAATCCCATTTTTTTTCCCCTTTATATCTTCTCTCCTCATGGCTTTGGATGAAAATATAGCTTCAAGAAGTATGTGACAAAGCAGATAAACCAAAGCCCTGACTTTCCAGGCAGAGGAAAAGAAAAAGGAGTACCTAGGAGCCAAAAAATGAAGGGGATACTTGGTGGAGAAAAACCTAAAGAGAGTGACTCTGAAAAGTTATAGATGAATTCCCGGTTAAACTATCCTTGGTGAAAGGATATCCTCAAGGAAATAGCCTCAAGGAAACAATCCTTGAGCTATCCTTGGTGAAACTGACCCCAAGGAGCATATCAAAATTGTAAGAACGTAACTATGGGATAAAGAACTTCCCAGATTCAAGACTAGCCACTACATAGCAAACATATGAAATATACCTAAGTACTACTGAAAGGTTTTGAAAAGTAAATTGACATTGAACAAACAATTTATAGAAGGAAGGTATGGACTTGCAACGTGAATTTAGCTGGGTCAAATGCATGTTAAAATAAGAACAGAAATAAAAACTATATTCTTTGTAGAATTTAAACAAGATCCAGATTCACTTAACAAAATTCAAAGTGTATAGAATATAATCCAAAATTACTCAATATACAAAGAATCAGGAAATTTCAATGTATGTCAAAGAAAAAGACAATCAGCTCATACCAACTCCAAGACATAGATATTGGAATTTTCAAAGACTTAACACTTTAAAACAGCTATTATATCCACACTCCCATCAATGAGAATGATCAGTCTTGAAATAAAGGGAAAGACAGAATGTATCATCATAGAAATAAAAAGTATAAAAAAGAACCAAATTGAAATTTTGGAACTGAAACATAAAATAACTTCTTTAAAAAAAATCACATGGTTGGCAGACTGAAGATAATAGGGGAAAGAATGAGGGGTAAACAAGATAAGGCTGGACATTAGAGTATTAAACTGATAGAAAAATTGCAGTCAAGGTGTTTTCTCATCTTAGTAATGAGTCTTGGATGAAAGTAAAAAGACAATAAAGCAGAGAACCAAAGCCAAAATTCATCTTGAGTTCTCAAAAAGACATCAAATACAAAGAGTAAGCATAATGGAATTTGGTAAGGGTGATAAAATTGTTCTGTAGCTTGATGGTGATACTTACATGGCTTCAAGCATTTGTCAAAACTCATAGAACCATACACCAAAAAGAGTGAGTTGTACTGTCTGGATATTTTAAAATAAATATTGAGGGAAAAAAATACTTGGAAAATTCCCAGTATTTATAAATTAAACAATAAAGTTGATAACAAATCATGGTTAACAAAGAAATAATAAAGGAAATTATAAAATGCTATCAATTGAATGGTAATAAAAATACAAGATATCAAAATCTGTGAGATACAGCTAACATAGAATTTAAAGGAGTATATATGGCTTTAAATGTTTTTTTACAATGAAAAATCAAAAATAAATTATCTAAGAAGCTAGAAAATGAAGAGCAAAATTGAAACTTAATAAGTAAATGAAAGGAGATAATAAAGGTCCGAGCTAAAATGCATGTAACAGAATATTGAAAACAATAGAGAAAAATCAATGATACCTAAAGCTGGTTCTTGGAAAAGATTTATAAAAGTGATCACTGTGTATTTAGATTGATCAAAATTTACACTTAAAATAGATAAATTTTACAGGTTGTAAAATATATCTCAATAGTGTTTTAAAAGAAAAAAACCTGACAAGAAGAATTAAGCAATATATTATTTGTAAATTGCACAGAGGTTCACCCCAGAATTGCTACAATAGAGTAAGAAATAATAATACCAAACTTTTTTGAGAAAATTTAAAATGATTCTTGATGTTTTTAAATATTTTAAGGGAATAGATGAACAGTTTCTTAACATTATTTAAAATATATTGCAAAGTAAAATTCAGCCTTAAGATGGAGTTAATGATATTCCAGATTAACACTGACCTTGCCATCTCAGCTATAAGCTCCCAAAAGATATTGGTAGATCTCTTGGCATTTCTCCAAGAATTTGCTACTATTTCTATGATAATAATATCATTTTCTATTTTGATTTGTTTATACTATTGTCTGTCTTCTAGATTAGAATATATTTATCTTAAAAACTGCATGCTAAGTCACTTCAATCGTATCCAACTCTTTGAAACCCTATAGACCATAGCCCACCAGGCTCCTCTGTCCACGGGATTCTCCAGGCAAGAAAACTGGAGTGGATTGCCATTTCTTCCTCCAGGGATCTTCCTGACCCAGAGGCTGAACATGCATCTCTTTTGTCTCCTGCATTGGGAGCAAGTTCTTTACCACTAGTGTCACCTGGGAACCCTGAAGCTGAGACTATTTTTTCTTAATGATTTTTCCATCTTTAAGGAGGCTTTCTGTTCTTAGAACTGAATGAGGATGGCCTTTTTTCCAGTTTGCAAAGGGAAAAGTAATTATTTGAAGAACTAAATATTTTTTCCAATTTTAAAGTTTCTCTCTCTCAGAAAAAAAAAATCTTATAAACCTTAGGGCACTGATACCATATTCCTCTAGCAAGGACTAGCATACAACAAAATCACTGAATAATTAGAAAAGAATGTTTTTTAACAATAGTAAAATAACTACTACAAAGAGCAGAAGGTCTTCCTTAGATTTATGTCTTGTCTTTCTTATTTTTATGTGTTTGTACGTATTTCCTATGACATTTTGGAGAGAGGATTCGAAATATAATGGTTAGCTTTGTGCTTTTATACCCCTTTATATAGTTACTCTTCAGACAGTTTAAAATTATGTTTTCATATATACAAAAGTACAGTATAATTGTGGTAATTGTGCCATCTCTCTCCTTTTCATTCACACCAATTGGACTTCCCCTGTGGCTCAGCTGGTAAAGAATACACCTGCAGTGCAGGACGTGGGTTTGATCCCTGGGTTGGGAAGATCCCCTGAAGAAGGGAAAGGACACCCACTCCAGTATTCTGGCCTAGAGAATTCCATGGACTGTATAGCCCATGGGGTCACAAAGAGTTGTGCATGACTAAGCAACTTTCACTTTCTTACATCTATGTATCAGATTCCATAGCACACTAATATGTCAGATTAAATTTTCCCATGGTCCATAATACCCACAGATAACACTTGATCTACTTAATGATTCATAATAACCAACACACATGGCTGTTATATGTTGCTAATAATAGAAAAATAAATCAGTATGCTTTCCTTTGTATACAAGTTTCTATATATACATATATAAGATATATATAGAAACATTTCATTATAGGGGCTGGATTACAAAAGTAGGAAGTCAAGAGATACCTGGAATAACAGGCAAATTTGGCCTTGGGGTACAAAACAAAGCAGGTCAAAGGCTAACAGAGTTTTGCCAAGAGAACACATTGGTCATAGCAAACATCCTCTTCCAGCAACACAAGAGAAGACAATACACATGGACATTACCAGATGATCAATAACAAAATCAGATTAATCATATTCTTTGAAGCCAAAGATGGAGAAGTGATACAGAGTCAGCAAAAACAAGACCAGGAGCTGAGGCTCAGATCATGAACTCCATATTGCCAAATTCAGAATTAAATTGAAGAAAGTAGGCAAAACCACCAGAACATCCAAGTATGACCTAAATCAAATCTCTTACACTTACACAGTGGAAGTGACAAATACATTCAAGGGATTAGATCTGACAGACAGAGTGCCTGAAGAGCTATGGACAGAGGTTTGTGGCACTGTACAGGGGGCAGGGATCAAGATCATCCCCAAGAAAAAGAAATGCAAACAGGCAAAATGGTTATCTGAGGAGGCCTTACAAATAGCTGTGAAAAGAAGAGAAGTGAAAGGCAAAGGAGAAAAGGAAAGATATACCCATTTGAATGCAGAGTTCCAAAGAATAACAAGGAGAGATAAGAAAGCCTTCCTCAGTGATCAATGCAAAGAAATAGAGGAAAACAATACAATGGGAAAGACTAGAGATCTCTTCAAGAAAATGAGAGATACCAAGGGAACATTTCATGCAAAATGGGCACAATAAAGGACAGAAATGGTATGGACCTAACAGAAGCAGAAGATATTAAGAAGAGGTGGCAAGAATACACAGAAGAACTATACAAAAAAGATCTTCATGAATCAGATAACCACGATGGTGTGATCACTTACCTAGATCCAGACATCATAGAATGCGAAGTCAAGTGGGCCTAGGAAACAGCACTATAAAGCTAGTAGAGGTAATGCAATTGCAGTTGAGCTATATGAAATCCTAAAAGATGATGCTGTGAAAGTGCTGCACTCAATATGCCAGCAAATTTGGAAAACTCAGCAGTGGCCACAGGACTGGAAAAGGTCAGTTTTCATTCCTTTCCCAAACAAAGGCAGTGCCAAAGAATGCTCAAACTACCACACAATTGCACTCATCTCTCACGCTAGCCAAGTAATGCTCAAAATTCTCCAAGCCAGGCTTCAACAGTATGTGAACCATGAAACAGTCCTTCTGTCTCTCCATGGCCTATGTGTAAGAGAAAAGAAGTCTTTGCCTATATGGGAAAAGAAAGTTAAAAAATAAAAATAAAAAACTCCCTAGACCCAGAGAAAAGAAAGCTATCTCTTGTGAGGATGTCAAGCTCAAAGACTTTCAGGTGAGCTCTGGTCTTCACCTGGAAGATCATGTTTATTCAAACAGGTAAACACAGTGAGCATCAGAGAGGAGACCAATAAAAAGTATCTAAAGAGCAACAGGATGATTAGAGGCCTTCATCTTCTCTGCTGCCAAGTGGATGCCTTTAGCCGTCTTTTCCCTATATACCCCAGCACTTCCTGGCAATGGAGCAAATCTAAAAAGACCAAGTGTTTTCCTGAGGCATCTAAGAAGAGTTTGGGTTATACAGAAAGTCACTGACATTGTTGATTACAGTGAGATGATAAAATGAAACTGAATTTCCTTCTGTTACCCAGTAGATTATAGTTCTTAGGAAAACCAGAACAACTGCAGACAATTTCAAAACCTATATATATTTATTTTGTGTGAGAATTATTACAATGTGAAGAAATTGGGAGCCCCAGTTTGTTCACTGATTGTCTTTCTGGCAAGTCTTGATTTTTATATGCTTCCACATCCGTCATAACATTACCCAGAGTAAACATTAATGCTTGAATAGTAGAAATACATATGTCCTACCCATATCCTTGTGGAGCTTTAGTTTACCAGTGGTCCCCAACAAGGGCTAGCACTAGCTTCCTATAAGGTATTGGAAATGTGAGAAAACGTTTTTGCTTTTCACAATGGCTAAGAAGTGCTACAACATTTAGTGAGTGCGAGCCAGGGTTGCTAAATGTCAAAAATTGAAACGCAACATTCTACACTTAAATAAAGCATTGTCTCCCCCAAGTTGCCAATAGAGCTCCCACTGAGAAATGGAGGCCCTGTAGTAAGAGATGTAGGGAGGCAAATTACAGAAAACATAACAAAAGAGAGAAATAAACTTCAGAAAACTCCTTTACTCAATAATGCACGCTACTGCTAACTTTTGATCTATAAACAAATGGCTCTCTTAAACTCCCTCTAAGGAGTGTTGTGGGGTGTAGTAATGGTAGTGGCCACAGGGGAGAGAAGTAGAGGTGAGCAGATGATGGAGATGGTGCAGGAGGTAGGTTAACTTCTTACCCTGTAAAATAAAACCTCTGGATAAAGACGGTAGCCATCAGACTTTAGTGGAAACCAGAGAGAGTCTTTATAACAGGCTCGTATTTCTACATGGCAACAGAATGGTAAAAGTCATTAACAGTATTTAAAGCTCACCCAGCAATTTCCATACTTTGAGCCAAAATGTATGTAGAAAGACTGTCAAGATCTTTTTATATTTCCTTTTTAAACCACATGTTTAAAACACATGAAGTAACTCTTCAAAATCTGAGACTGACATTTGCTTCAGAAGCTTCAATGTGACTGACTTCGCTCCCTCAACTTCATATGTTCAACTACCAACAATATCAGGAGATGTGAAAAATGACTCAGCTTTATATAACACATCTTGGAGATACGGAATATTCTCTATTATGTCCAACAAATATACACATTTTACTCTCTAATAAATATGAACCCATAGAAAATTAAAAAGGAGTTTAACCTTACCTTCTCTACCAGCCTTGCCAATTAATTTTAATAAATTATAAGTAGAACAAACACTATACTTATGGAGAAACTAAAAGAAATTTCATCCTCTGAACTAGGATAAAACAGCCATATGCCTTTAGGTTCTTGTTTTCCTTATGGTTTCTCTAATTAGTCTGTAAAATCCTTCACTGACCTTGAACTACATTTTTTCTTTTCTGCAAGGTGTTTGGTTGCACATGAAAAACAATTGTATCCACTACAAAAAATAAACATTCACTCATGTAATGAAAACTTAAAAGAAACAGAGATGAAAGGAAATAAAAAGGTACATAAAAAGACATTGAATATATTTTGATCCCTATTTTACATTTCCTCCTTGTTTTCTGTGGGGTTTATACAGGATCTCAGAGAACATTAATAAGTATTTGCATTCTCCCTGCATAGAAAGGTAGGGAATAGAAGGCAAGACCAACTGGCTTGGAATCAGCTTAGTAACACACGTGGTTCTAACCAATTCAAATCTCGTCACACAACTTGCTGTTTTAAACTCATTTGAACTGAAAAGTAATCTTCAGAATTGTATTAACAAAACTGACTAAAAGAAGAAGCAACTTCTCAGTGTGGAGGTATTTGCCTTGTTTTGGTCACTTAAAGGGCTTCCCTGGTAGCTCAGTAGGTAAAGAGTATACCTGAAATGTGGGAGAGCCGGGTTCCATCCCTGGGACAGGAAGATCCCCTGGAGAAGGAAATGTCAACCCAGTCCAGTATTCTTTCCTGGAGAATTTCATTGACAGAGGAGCCTGGTGGGCTACAGTCCATGGGGTCAAAAAGAGTTGGACACAAATGACTGAGTGACTAACACTTGGTCTCTTAATATTAAAACATCTACAAAAAGTCTCTCTCTTTCTCTCTCTCTCTCTCTCACACACACACAACACAAAGCCACTTTGTACTTTTCACTTAGATGATATAAGATCCTTTGATTGTTCCATCTACAAAGATTAAAAAAAAAAAAAAAACTGTGGCCAGTCCTTATTTAAGTGTCCACATTATATAACTACTCTAAAAACATAAAAGGCAGACTTTCATCCAGGAAAGCAAAATCCATCAAATTTATTAACTTTTGTCTCTTAATATTTCATCTTTGAGAAAAGAACATGTTAAAATAAAACTTATCTCATAACAAAGAGTGTTGATATATGGGACATTTGATCAACAGTGTTTCCTACTGGAAATTTAAGGCTTCAGTTCAGTTCAGTTCAATCGCTCAGTGGTGTCCGACTCTGTGCGACCCCATAGACGGCAGCCCACCAGGCTCCTCCGTCCCTGGGATTCTCCAGGCAAGAACACTGGAGTGTGTTGCCATTTCCTTCTCCAAAGCATGAAAGTGAAAAGGGAAAGTGAAGTCACTCAGTCGTATCCGACTCTTAGCGACCCCGTGGACTGCAGCCTATCGGGCTCCTCAGTCCATGCGATTTTCCAGGCAAGAGTACTGGAGTGGGTCAATTTAAGGCTTAGAAAATGTAAAAATGTTTATGAAACCAAAACATGTATAAATATATTGTCACTAGTCTTTATCAAATGAACTAAGAAGTAATTTTAATGATTAGAGACTAAAGAAATGTTATTTTTGTTTCCGTGACTCTTTGTTTCAGCAACTTAGTCTGTGCACTAAACTAAAGAGGGAAATTTTTTATTCTCTCCTAAATAACAGTTCACAGTTGAGCTATAGACAGGAGATGGGTGAATTCTTTAATCTAGGAACAATTCCATTTGCCACTGTCTGCATAATTTAGGCAGAGGAATTTATATACATCATACCACTAATCCCATTGCCTGGGATTCAGTCAAATGCCCACACCTAGCTATAAGGAAGGCTAGAAAGAATAGCCTTGAGCAAAGCATCCATGTGGCCAGGTAAAATTAGATGGTCAGTTATTGAAAGGAAGAAAGCAAGTCTGGATACCAGAGCCAGACATCCTGGAATGTGGGGAGTAATAGCAACCTCTGACAGGACAAGAATGGCTTCTGTGACTGCCTCCAGAAAATTGGAGTCCAGGGTAAGAGAGAGATTTGCTTTTTATTGCATCCATTTGCATTTTCATATTGCATCTATATTGTTTACCATAGTTTCAGTTTGATTCCATGTGCACTTTTATTTCATCATTTCACTTAAAAAAATTTGGCCTTAAAAATAATGTAAAAGAGACTTTTAAAGTGTTAAAGTAAATAGAAACATGTAATGGCTTTTTCTAAAGATTTTTACATTCTTAATACTAGTTGAAGCATGCTCTTTGATGCTAAAACATACAAATATACAGGAATGTATGTGCTTTAAGACTATTCATGCATTGTTAAGCTTTTTTAGTAAAACAGTTTATAGCAGTCTGGAGCCAAGCTGCCAGGTCTAAAAACCTGGTGGTATGACGATACCACCCATTAGCTCTGTGACCTAGGACAAGTTACTTAAACATTCAGTCAATCCAGCTTCCTCATCTGTGAAAAAGGTTAATAGTATTCATTATTATTATTGATAATTATTTATTGTGATATTGCAGCAAGTAAAGATAGTTGTCTGCCCAACTACTGCTTTCTCCTTCCTTATTTACTTATAACTTCAATAATTCCTATATGGCAAAGTTATGCAATTGAAAATATTAAACTGTTTTCTACTCTTAGTTTTAAGCTGTTCTGGCCAATAACACAAAGGTAGAAATCACTAGATAGGCCAGTTGTTAAGTTATTGTTATTTATCTTGAAGCTAAAATATAATATTTCTTAAAATTCTGTAAGTATTGGAAACCATCTACCAAACATAACAGAAATTTATAGTGCTAGAATAAGTTCTCTGGCTCCTCTATATTTGTTGTACTGATATTTTATATTCAGATTGTAGCTTGTAAAAGTGAGACACTTTTCATAAGATCTGGTGACTGTGTCTATAATCAGTTTAGTCCAGTTCAGTCACTCAGTCATGTCTAACTCTTTGCGACCCTATGGCCTGCAGCACACCAGGCTTCCCTGTCCATCAACAACTCGTGGAGCTTGCTCAAACTCATGTCCATCGAGGCAGTGATGCCATCCAACCATCTCATTCTCTGTCATCCCATTCTCCTCCTGCCTTCAATCTTTCCCAGCATCAGGGTCTTTTCTAGTGAGTCACCTCTCTGCATCAGGTGGCCATAGTATTGGAGTTTAAGCTTTAGCATCAGTCCTTCCAATAAATATGCAGGACTGATTTCATTTACGATGGACTGGTTGGATCTCCTTGCAGTCCAAGGGACTCTCAAGAGTCTTCTCCAACATCATAGTTCAAAAGCATCAGTTATTCGGTACCCAGCTTTCTTTATTGTCCAACTCTCACATCCATACCTGACTACTGGAAAAACCATAGCTTTGACTAGATGGATCTTTGTTGGCAAAGTAATGTCTCTGCTTTTCAATATGCTGTCTAGGTTGGTCATAGCTTTTCTCCCAAGGAGCAAGCATCTTTTAATTTCATGGCTGCAGTCACCATCTGCAGTCATTCTGGAGCCCAAAAAAACAGTCCCTCACTGTTTCCACTGTTTTCCTATCTGTTTGCCATGAAGTGGCATGCCATGATCTTAGTTTTCTGAATGTTGAGTTTTAAGCCAACTTTTTCATTCTCCTCTCTCACTTTGATCAAGAGGCTCTTTAGTTCATCTTCACTTTCTGCCATAAGGGTGGTGACATCTACATATCTGAGGTTAGTGATATTTCTCCCAGCAATCTCGATTCCAGCTTGTGCTTCATCCAGCCCAGCATTCCAGCTTGTGCTTCATCCAGCTTGTGCTTCATCCAGCTTATTCCAGCTTGTGCTTCATCCAGCCCTCCATGATATATTCTGCATGTAAGTTAAATAAGCATGGTGACAATATATACTCCTTTCCTGGTTTGGAACCAGTCTGTTGTTCCATGTCCAGCTCCTACTGTTGCTTCTTGACCTGCATACATATTTCTCAGGAGGCAGGTAAGGTGGTCTGGTATTCCCATCTCTTTCAGAATTTTCCATAGTTTGTTGTGATACACACATTCAAAGGCTTCAATGTAGTCAATAAAGCAGAAGTAGACGTTTTCCTGGAACTCTCTTGCTTTTCAATGGTCCAAGGGATGTTGACAATTTGATCTCTGGTTCCTCTGCCTTTTCTATATCCAAGGGGAACTGGAAATTCACAATTCATGTATGGTTGAAGCCTGGTTTGGAGAATTTTGAGCATTACTTTTCTTATGTGAGAGATGAGTGCAATGTGCAGTAGTATGAACATTATTTGGCATTGCCTTTCTTTGGGAAAGGAATGAAAACTGACCTTTTCTAGTCCTGTGGCCACTGCTGACTTTTCCAAATTTGCTGGCATACTGAGTGCAACACTTTCACTGCACCATCTATTGGGAATTGAAATAGCTCAACTGTAAGTCTATCATCTATACTAGCTTTGTTTGTAATGATGTTTCCTAGGCCCACTTGACTTCACATTCTAGGATGCTTGGCTGCAGGTGAGTGATCACACCATCATGGTTATCTGATTCATGAAGATCTTTTTTGTATAGTTCTTCTGTGTATTCTTGCCACCTCTTCTTAATATCTTCTGCTTCTGTTAGGTCCATACCATTTCTGTCCTTTATTGTGCCCATTTTGCATGAAATGTTCCCTTGGTATCTCTCATTTTCTTGAAGAGATCTCTAGTCTTTCCCATTGTATTGTTTTCCTCTATTTCTTTGCATTGATCACTGAGGAAGGCTTTCTTATCTCTCCTTGTTATTCTTTGGAACTCTGCATTCAAATGGGTATATCTTTCCTTTTCTCCTTTGCCTTTCACTTCTCTTCTTTTCACAGCTATTTGTAAGGCCTCCTCAGATAAATTTTGCCTGTTTGCATTTCTTTTTCTTGGGGATGGTCTTGATCACTGCCTCCTATACAATGCCACAAGAGCTCTGTCCATAGCTCTTCAGGCACTCTGTCTGTCAGATCTAATCCCTTGAATGTATTTGTCACTTCCACTGTGTAAGTGTAAGAGATTTGATTTAGGTCATACTTGGATGTTCTGGTGGTTTTGCCTACTTTCTTCAATTTAATTCTGAATTTGGCAATATGGAGTTCATGATCTGAGCCCCAGCTCCTGGTCTTATTTTTGCTGACTCTATATCACTTCTCCATCTTTGGCTTCAAAGAATATGATTAATCTGATTTCATTATTGATCATCTGGTGATGTCTATGTGTAGAGTCTTCTCTTGTGTTGCTGGAAGAGGATGTTTGCTATGACCAATGTGTTCTCTTGGCAAAATTCTGTTAGCCTTTGACCTGCTTTGTTTTGTACCCCAAGGCCAAATTTGCCTGTTATTCCAGGTATCTCTTGATTTCCTACTTTTGCATTCCAGACTCCTATAATGAAAAGGACATCTTTTTTGTGTATTAGCTCTATAAGGTCTTGTATGTCTTCATAGAACCATTCAACTTCAGCTTCTTCAGCATTACTGTTTGGAGCCTAGACTTGGATTACTCTTTTATTGAATGGTTTGCCTTGGAAACAACAGAGATCATTCTGTCATTTTTGAGATTGCACCTAAGAACTGCATTTCAGACTCTTTTGTTGACTATGAGGGCTCAGTTCAGTACAGTTCAGTCACTCAGTTGTGTTCCACTCTTTGTGACCCCATCGACTGCAGCACACCAGGCCTCCATGTCCAACACCAACTCCCAGAGTTTAGTCAAACTCATGTCCATTGAGTTGGTGGTGCCATCCAACATCACATCCTCTGTAGTCCCCTCTCCTCCTGCCCTCAATCTTTCCCAGCATTAGGGTTTTTTTGAATTAGTCAGTTTTTAGGTAAAGAGGCTTATGGAAGTTTCCTGATGGGAGAGACTGACTATGGGGTAACTGGGTCTTGTCTGATGGGTGGGGTCTTTCTCAGTAAATCTTTAATCCAATTTTCTGTTAATGGAAGGGGCTATTCCCTCCCTATTCTTTGATCTTAGACCAAACTATGGTGGAAGTAGTGAAGATAATGGCAACCTCCTTCAAAAGGTCCCTTCCATGCACTGCTGCCCTCAGTGCCCCTGACCCTGAAGCAGGCCACCACCAACCCATGACTCTGCCAGAGACTCCTGGACACTCACAGGCAAGTCTGGATCTGTCTCTTGTGGGGTCACTGCTCCTTTCTCCTGGGTCCTGGTGTGCACAATGTTTTGTTTGCCCCCTCCAAGAGTCTGTTTCCCCAGTCCTGTGTAAGTTCTGGTGACTCTATGGTGGGGTTAATGGCAATCTTCTCTAAGAGGGCTTATGCCACACCCAAGTCTGCTGCACCCAGAGCCCTTGCCCTTGTGGCAGGCCACTGCTGACCTGTTCCTCCGCAGGAGACACTCAAAGGCAGGTCTGGCTCAGTCTCTGTGGGGGTCTCCTGGTGCACACAAGGTTTTGTTTGAGCCTTCCAAGTGTCTCTGGCGGGTATTGGGTTTAATTTTAAATGCGATTTCACCCCTCCTATTATCGTGCTGGGGCTTCTCTTTTGTCCTTGGACATGGGGTATCTTTTTTTGGTGGGATCCAATATTTGCCTGTGGATGGTTGTTGAGCAGCAAGTTGTAATTTTGGAGTTCTTGTAGGAGATGAGTGTACATCTTTCTACTCTGGCTTGTGTCTATATTACTTCTAAAATAATTAAGTGTTCTTTCATTTAATACGTTAATACTATATTTGTGATTCAGGTTTTAATTTACCCTAAAAGTTTATTGTTTACTCTTTGAAAGCAAAACATCCTTGGTTTCCAAAGGCAACAATATCACATTTTTAATATCTACCAATAAATTATAGGACTAGAATCATGTTTATTTATTATCACATTTATTACCATATTTCTTCAGGTAAATATAAAACTTGTTTTTAATATTGTTTTTATATTCTCTTTCCCTAGTATATCAATCTTATTTTTCCCAGACTGAATAAATTCAGCTATTCCTAGAAGGTAATTTTACTTCAAATATAAAGGATATTATAATTTAGAAACTCGAAAGAAAATAAGAGACCAAGTCTTTCTAAAAATGAGTAATCCTTAGTAAATTTGGATTTGATGAAAGATGTTTTGTTTTAAACTCTCATGATTTTTCTTTGTTCTAGAAATTAGGGATAAAGTAACAAGCAAAATATATATAGGTTTTTCCCCACTACCTGAAAGTAAAGAAATCTTTTATAAGCTGAAATGGTGTAAACAAGGAGGCAATTACTATAGGGCATATCTTGCTAATAAATGCACAAAACAGATGAAGATAAAGCACAGACTTGGTTCAAAGTTTCTGTGACTTGATGCTGGATGTAGCTCCCTGGGAAGGAGCTTGGCAGTGCCACCCACTCTCACTGCTCAGGGTAAGCACTACCTGTATAACAGATAGGCTTCCTATTAAACAAACACTAAACACTTTTTCAATTTTTCCCTTTTTCCAAAAAGTGAAAATCCTCTTTGAATTTATTTCCATTAGCAAAAACAAGTACTAACGTAGGTCTTTTGTAAAAAGCAAAGTAATATAAAATGAACTTCTGAAAAGTCAAGCCACCTGTAGTTCCTACCCTCATAAAGTTTACATTTTAATGTAAGATAAGGCATTAAATACTTAATTATATAATAATTTAATTACCATTGTAGTATAAACTAAGCAGAGAAAGCATATGATATCAAAGGAGACCAATGAAAGCAGCCACAACCTAGGAACCAGAGAAAGATTTGATAAGTAAATGATGTTTAAATTGATATCTCAAGGATCAACTGAAGGACAATGGAGGGAGAGGGAAAAGTGGGGCAAATGTTCCAGAACAGGTTGTATGCTTAAGAGCAATGACACTGGGTAGAGCATGGTGCAACTGAGGAACTGAAGAGCCAGATTTCAGTAGTGAAGAAGCAAGTTGTGTGGGATAATTTTTATTTGGAATTCATTTTAGAATTTATACTAATTAGCACTTCACCTATTGTAATAGCTAATATTATGTGTCAATTTGGGTTGGGCTAACAGATGCCAAGATAGCTGGTAAAACATTATTTCTGTGTATGTCTGTGAGGATGTCTCTAAAAGAGATTAGCACTGAATCAGCAGATTGAGTCAAAATCTTAAACAACAAAGATACTCATCATTCAATTCAATAAGAGCTTAAACAGAACAAAAGGTTGAGGTTAACATTGGACATGGAACATGGAACAATTTGGAGGGTTCCAAATTGGGAAAGGAGTACCTCAAGGCTGTATATTGTCACCCTGCTTATTTGACACAGATGCAAAGTACATCATGTGAAATGCCAAGCTGGATAAAGCACTAGCTGGAATCAAGAATGTCAGGAGAAATATCA
The DNA here is from genome assembly GCA_007570785.1 of Antilocapra americana. Lineage (NCBI taxonomy): Eukaryota > Metazoa > Chordata > Mammalia > Artiodactyla > Antilocapridae > Antilocapra > Antilocapra americana. The sequence goes on along the minus strand of ML660787.1, from coordinate 925,719 downwards.
ATAACCTCAGATATGCAGATGACATCACCCTTATGGCAGAAAGTGAAGATAAACTTAAGAGCCTCTTGATGAAGGTGAAAGAGGAAAGTGAAAAAGCTGACTTAAAACTCAACATTCAAAAAACGAAGATCATGGCATTTGGTTCCATCACTTCATGGAAAATACATGGGGAATCAATGGAAACAGTGACAAACTTTATTTTCTTGGGCTCCAAAATGACTTCAGATGGTGACTGCAACCATGAAATTAAAAGATGCTTGCTCCTTGGAACAAAAGCTATGACAAACCTAGACAGCATATTAAAAAACAGAGACATTACTTTGCCAACAAATGGCTGTCTAGTAAAAGCTATGATTTTTCCAGTAGTCATGTATGGATGTGAGAGTTGGATCATAAAGAAAGCTGAGTGCTGAAGAATTGATGCTTTTGAACTGTGGTGTTGGTGAAGACTCTTGAGAGTCCCTTGGACTGCAGGGAGATCAAACCAGTCAATCCTAAAGGAAACCAATCCTGAATATTCACTGAAAGGACTGATGCTGAAACTGAAGTTCCAATACTTTGTCTATCTGATGTGGAGAACCAACTCATTAGAAAAGAGCCTGATGCTGGGCAAGATTGAAGGCGGAAGGAGAAGAGGACGACAGAGGATGATATGGTTGGTGTCATCACTGACTTGATGGACAGTTTGAGCTAGCTCTAGGAGATGGTGAAGGACAGGGAAGCTTGGTATGCTGCAGTCCATGGGGTCGCAAAGAGTTGGACATGACTGAGCAACTAAGCACAAGCACAGCACATGCCCATTGGTGTTTATGGTTTAGAGCCTCGGTCTCAAATTCATTATCATGTCTTAAAGACCTATCCATCCAGACTCTCAAGCCTTTGGTCTGAACCATATCATTGGTTTTTCTGGCTTTCCAGGTCACAGAAGGCAAATCCTGGGATTTATTGGCCCCCAGAATCACATGAGAGCCAATTACTATAATAAAACTCCTCGTGTGAAAGAGACACATGTACCCCAATGTTCATCGCCGCATTGTTTACAATAGCCAGGACATGGAAGAAACCTAGATGTCCATCAGTTGACAAATGGATAAGAAAGCTGTGGTACATATACACAATGGAATATTACTCAGCCATTAAAAAGAATACATTTGAAGCAGTTCTATTGAGGTGGACAAATCTGGAGCCTATTATACAGAGTGAAGTAAGCCAGAAGGAAAAAAAACAATACAGTATACTAATGCATATATATGGAATTTAGAAAGACAGTAACGAGAACCCTGCATGCGAGACAGCAAAAGGAACGCAGATGTATAGAACAGTCTTTTGGACTCTATGGGAGACAGCAAGGGTGGGATGATATGGGAGAACAGCATTGAAACATGTAAATTAGCATATGTGAAATCACCAGCCCAGGTTTGAAGCTAGATACAGGGTGCCCAGGGCTGGTGCACCAGGATGATCCAGAGGGATGGAATCAGGAGAGAGGTGGGAGCGGGGTTCTGGAAGGGGAACACATGTATACCCATGGTGAATTCATGTCAATGTATGGCAAAACCAACATGATAATGTAAAGAAAATAACAAATAAAAAATAAATAAAGTATCAAAAAAAATAAAATAAAACTCCTCATATCCATATCTATGTTTATCCTATTGGTTTTGTTTTACACCTGTATTATAGACTATCACTTATCATGACTGTCATATCAGTCAGAATAGGATAGTTAACGTAGAATCAAAACCAAACTCCCAAATCTCAGTGGATGAAAGCTGTAGACTTTTGTTTCTTATCCTCACTAAACATCTACCAAAATTAAACTGGTGACCTTGCTCACTTTGTGATCTAGACTGATAAAGCTCTAACTGTAGACAGCAGTGAACTGGCAGGCAGCAAAGAGAGCTTTGAAGGGAATCAAATTGATGGTAAAATGCTTGACTGCAAATAGCAAAATGACTACATGTTAAATGGCCAGGACTGGACACATGTGCGTGTGCTCAGTCATGTCCGACTCTGCGATCCAAAGGACTGTAGCCTGCCAGGCTCCTCTTTCCATGAAATTTTCCAGGCAAGAACACTGGAGTAGGTTGCCATTTCCTAATCCAGGGATCTTTTCAACTGGGGATCAAACCCATGTCTCTTTAGTCTCCTGTGGTGGTAGGTTGCCACCTGGGAAGTCCCATTGGACAAGTAGTCCTACCCAATAATAGGATGCAAAGAAGTTCAATCCTGCCATGAAAGCATTTTAAAAAACTTGGTAACAGTGGTAATGATTACCATACCACTGTTTTGCTTTTTTTTTTTTTTTTAATGGCTGTATCAGTGATTTTTTAAGTAGAGGGTTAAAACAGATATGTAAATGCTTGGGGCAAAAAAGACTGAAATTAAGTAAAATAAAGAGAAAGATTAACAAGATACTTTACGGTGAAATTATGCATAGTTTATATGTTATTTTATATACTTCTCTTTATAGGTTATTTTATATACTTCTCTGTGTCTTCTAAATTTTCTCCATTTAATATTTTATTAGCTAGGATTCTTTGTAAGGAATAGAAAAAACCCTCAAAATAAGAATGCTTGAAACAAGAAAGTCGTTCAAACCCTGGAGGCAGTCATTAAGGGATGTTAGAGTTCCCAAATGCAAGGCATCTAGAGTTCATCCCAATTTGTTGTTCAGATGTGCAAGGCTCCCTTCCCCTATAGTCACCTCATAGTTCAAGATGTTTGTCAGTCATTATCTATTTTGAAGCAGAAAAGAAAAAGGGGAGCAGATCCTCCCTTTTAGGATGTTCTTCATAGATTAAGTGTGATACTTCTGCTGAAATGACACTTAACTACCTTAACTGGGAAGTTTAAAAATAAAGCATTTACTTTAGATAAACATATACCAACCAATATCAAATCTCTTATCTCTAACATCAATCTCTTTTTCTAGTCTTTCTCCCACACTGAGTTTGGGATATCTTCCCAACTTGCATATTTTCAGTGGTTCAGAAAATAGTTCAAAATCATTATCTTTGTATACATTCTTATTATCCTCCTTGTCTTGTCTAGTGATGTGATTATATATATACTAAACCTCTAATTCAGTAAAAATAGAATGTCCTTTATTTTCAATAAAAGTATTAATCTGCTTTGGCATTTCCTTGCACTGGTACTAAAATAAATATTATAAGTTTTAATAAATTAGTGTAACCCAGTTTAAATCAGTCTTTTTCAGAGAAATATTAAGATAATTTACAATCTATAGTACAAAATGGACTTGGATAAAGAGAGAATATATACCACCATGGAGAGGTAAAGGAGTGTTGGATCTCAAAACTGACTTCTTTTGCAGTCTATTTCACCTAGTATTTGGGCATTGATTTCTGTCCCTCTAATAGATTTAAGGGACTAGATCTGATAGTTCATCCGCCTGATGAACTATGGATGGAGGTTCATGACATTGTACAGAAGACAGGGATCAAGACTATCCCCAAGAAAAAGAAATGCAAGAAAGCAAACTGGCTATCTGAGGAGGCCTTACAAATAGCTGTGAAAAGAGAAGGAAAAAGCAAAGGAGAAAAGGAAAGATATACCCATTCGAATGCAGAGTTCCAAAGAATAGCAAGGAGAGATAAGAAAGGACTCCTCAGCAATAAATGCAAAGAAATAGAGGAAAACATTAGAAAGGGAAAATCTCATCAAGAAAATTAGAGATACCAAGGGAACATTTCATGCTAAGATGGGCTAAATAAAGGACAGAAATAGTAGGGAGCTGACAGAAGCAGAAGATAGTAAGAAGAGGTGGCAAGAATACACAGAAGAACTGTACAAAAAAGATCTTCACGACCCATATAATCACGATGGTGTGATCACCCTCACTCACCCAAAGCCAGACATCCTGGAATGTGAAGTCATGTGGGCCTTAGGAAGCATCACTATAAACAAAGCTAGTGGAGGTGATGGAATTTCAGTTGAGCTATTTCAAATTCTAAAAGATGATGTTTTGAAAGTGCTTTACTCAATATGTCAACAAATTTGGAAAAGTCAGCAGTGGCCACAGGACTGGAAAAGGTCAGTTTTCATTCCAGTTCAAAAGAAAGGCAATGCCAAAGAATGCTTTAACTACCACACAATTGCACTCATCTCACATGCTAGCAAAGTAATACTCAAAATTCTCCAAGCCAGGCTTCAGCAATACATGAACCATGAACTTCCAGATGTTCAAGCTGGTTTTAGAAAAGGCAGAGGAACCAGAGATCAAATTGCCAACATCTGCTGGATTATCGAAAAAGCAAGAGAGTTCCAGAAAAACATCTATTTCTGCTTTATTGACTATGCCAAAGCCTTTGACTGTGTGGATCACAATAAACTGGAAAATTCTGAAGGAGATGGGAATAGCAGACCACCTGACCTGCCTCTTGAGAAACCTGTATGCAGGTCAGGAAGCAACAGTTAGAACTGGACACGGAACAACAGACTGGTTCCAAATAGGAAAAAGAGTACGCCAAGGCTGTATATTGTCACCTTGCTTATTTAACTTATATGCAGAGTACATTGTGAGAAACGCTGGGCTGGAGGAAGCACAAGCTGGAATAAAGATTGCCAGGAGAAATATCAATAATCTCAGATATGCAGATGATACCAACCTTATGGCAGAAAGTGAAGAAGAACTAAAGAGCCTCTTGATGAAAGTGAAAGAGGAGAGTGAAAAAGTTGGCTAAAAGCTCAACATTCAGAAAACTAAGATCATGGCATCAGTCCTTTCACTTAATGGGAAATAGATGGGGAAACAGTGGAAAAAGCAGCTGACTTTATTTTTGGGGGGCTCCAAAATCACTGCGGATGGTGATTGCAGCCATGAAATTAAAAGACACTTACTCCTTGGAAGGAAACTTATGGCCAATCTAGACAGCACATTAAAAAGCAGAGACATTACTTTGTCAACAAAAGACCATCTAGTCAAGGCTATAGTTTTTCCAGTAGTCAAGTATGAATGTGAGAGTTGGACTATAAAGAAAGCTGAGCGCTGAAGAATTGATGCTTTTGAACTGTGGTGTTGGAAAAGACTCTTGAGAGTCCGTTGGACTGCAAGGAGAATCAACCAGTCCATCCTAAAGGAGATCAGTCCTGGTTGTTCATTGGAAAGACTGATGCTGAAGCTGAAACTCCAATACTTTGACCACCTGACTCATTCAAAAAGACCGTGATGCTAGGAAAGATTGAGGACAGGAGGAGAAGGGGATGACAGAGGATGAGATGGTTGGATGGCATCACCAACTCAATGGACATGGGTTTGGGTAGACTCCAGGAGTTGGTGATGGACAGGGAGGCCTGGCATGCTGCGGTTCATGGGGTTGCAATAAGTCAGACACGACTGAGCGACTGAACTGAACTGAACATCCACTGGAGTGTCTACAGCTGGTATAAATCATTAGTCTTGATCTTGGCATTGGCAACACCAGATAATCGCTTCCAAGGCACACAGCCACCTTCTCTGTTGACTAGGTCTTCACCTTACATCTAGCTGGCACTATAGATCCCTTGAAGCCAGGAAGTTATTTCAATTTAATCCTATATCCCCTCTGAAAATGGCTTATATTTTAGTATAATTCTACTTTCAGACGTTCTAGAATTTTGAATTTATAAAGAGAAGCTTTAGCATGTACAAATCCCTTTCTCATTCATCAAATCTTAGTTTAGAAGGCCATAGTGTCACTAGGAACTCAAAAAAAATTGGCTTTAAATCTCAGAGCTAAATAATGATTTATTTATTTGGGGCATCATATTCTTAATATATGTGTGAAGAAAGTACAAGATGCAATTATTTAAGGAGAAATAAATATAAGTCATTTTAATAACTTAGAAATATTGCCCCACTATATTCATCTCATACCATAGTTCCTACATATAATAAATACATGTAGTATTTTTGATCATTTATTCTGTGACAGGCACTGAAGTTCTTCATAAGTAACAATTTCAATCTCTGAACAATCTTATGATTATTATCACTCCTATTTTGTAGATGAGGAGACTGAATCACAGATAAATTATCCACCCAAGTTTGCAAGGCAATGTTCAGAGCCAATCTGGCTCCAGAGTATTAATACCGCACTGCTTTCCACTAAAATATGTTCCATAAAAATACTATCTAAGGGCTGATGTGTTCTAAATTTAAATATATAGCCTTAAAATTTCCCCCAAACTTCAGACTAAAATATTAAGTAGCTTCTTAATTTTTACTTGGATCTAATAGTCATCTCAAAAAATAGCATACCTTAAATAAAACACAGTTTTGCCTTGGTATCTGCCTATGGTTCCAGGATCCCTGCAGATACCAAAATTTGCAGATGAGTTCAAGTCTTTTATACAAAATAGTATAGCATTTTCATATAACATACATATCTTCCCCAAAACTTTAGATTATCTCTAGATTATTTATAATACCTAATACAATGTAAATGCTATGTAAGTAGTTGCATGCACATAGCAAAATCAAGTTTTGCTTTTTGGAACTTTCTGGAATTTTTTTCCCAATTCATATTGCTTGAAAGAATGTATGATTCCAAGAGTTAGAGCCAGAATGTAATCCTCTCAGTAGCTTTTGCTATAAATACAATTGAGGTATTCTGAGAATGAAAGTATCATTTATGGAAATCTACAAGCAAAGAACTCAGCTAGAGAAACAACCAAACCACAGAACATCTGTGACTGAAAATTTCCGGTCATGACCCACTCAAATTCTGAATTCCTTCTATACTTTTGACAGTCTGCTTCAAGTTTAATTCTCTTTTTTAGTCTTTTAGATTTGTTTTGGTTGGTTTGGTCTATTCAAACAACAATGCATTTATATTCCAAGAAATATTTTTCAGGTATAATTCATTTGAAGTTTTCCCTTTTGATTTATGAAAAAATCTGCAGAAATCTACAAGTTTTTACCAACAGTTCTACCAACTTAATACCAACCTTAGTATGTGAGGGATAACTTTAGATATAATGATATAACAATATCCACAGATTTAAAATACTGTGGGCTTTCCCAGAGTCACCCATATATCTATATAGGAAAACTTCTCAAAGACCTAGTTGTTTTCTTATTGGATAGTCAAGAATAATACAAACCCACTGGAGACCTAAGGCTGTTTGACTGTTTAATTGCACAGTGCTTATTTTTGGTTGCATTATGGGACAAAACAAGAGTAGCCCATATTAGGAACTCAAAAACTAACTCTTTCTGCTGCATTATCTATATTTATAGCTTCCTGGTTGGCCAGAAGAACATGATATCTCATTTATCAAGAGACCTCTCTTCTGATAGGAGAATTTCAAAGAGAAATTCAGTCATATCACTATTGTCTTAACCAAATTACTAATAATGTAACATGAGTGTAATATGTAAGAATTTAATATGCTAAGGAATATCAGCCATACAAAGACCTAGATTCCAAACTTTTTATACCAATTATTATCTATGTGATTGCTATCATTAGCCTTTTATAATTTCTTCATTGCTAAAATTTAAAAGTTGGAATAAATAACCTCTAAGACTTCCCACTATCAAAGATCTGCAATGCAATGACAAGTAATAGCCATAACCAATTACCATGGACTATAAATTGGAAATACATAGTATCATTGTGCTACACTTTATCAGCTAAAATTAGTTTGGCATCTTTGTGGCTCCAATATTTGCCTCTCTTTTTTGTTAACTGGAAAAAAAATGACCATCCAGTAAGTATTTTTCATAAAATTCTTTTCATTATGAATTTATTTATATCAATTAATTGGAAGATTCAAGGGTTCAGTGGAATATTTTATATTTGGCAACATAATGACAAGTAGTCAATTAAATATATGCAATGTTAAGATTATATATACATGTCAAACACACATATTTTAAGAATTCAAGAAATATCAAATGATACCCAGAAACTGCAAATAAGCAAGCAAAAGAGCAGAAAATCACCTTTATAAAGCTGAGATCCTTTTGCAGAATGACAGTCTAAAAAAGATTAGGCCAGAATAACAAATAAAGTACTTCTTTGGAAAAACTAGCATATTTATTTAAACAGTGACAAAAATAAAATGTAATAAACCCTCAAGTTGCCTTAGGTCACAGCATGTGGTTTACAATCTAATCTAAGAAAAGAATTTGACAGATTCTACAGGTTAGTCATGATAGAAATAATTTTCATGATTTAGCTGACAAGTCCTTTAATATTTTCATTGTAGATAAAGTAGAATGGAGAGATATATTACACTGCCTAGCATGCTCTCAGTCTGACTTTATTCTATAGCTTCAGTTTCTTCTCTAGTTTTTTTCCCTTCTCATTTGACTTTGTTCCCATTGGAATTGAACAATAAATCACATGGTTTGCTTCCCAAAAGGCCAGAATAGGATTGAAGTAAGATTCATATTAATTTCCCTTGGTCTGTGACTGAGAAAGCATTGAAGCTAGGGAGCACTCTGCCTTTATGCAAGATTCAAATAAATTCTGATTTCTGTGGTGAGAATCACACCAAATAGCTCATGGAGTCAGCTCTGTCACTAGCTATGTGACCTTAGGCAATATTCTTAACTTCACTGAGCTTTATTATCCTAATGTGAGAACTGAGGATAAAAATTGTACTTTTCACAAATTTTTATTGAAACTTAAATGAGAACATCCTACAAAGCACTTAATAAGTTGTTGTGTATTTATTCTTTCAACAGATTTTACTGAGTTTCTACTATGATCCAGGATCTAAATTATAGAAAGCTCTCAATTAATACAAACCATTATGTTTATTATCAGCAACATTAGACCATCAATGTCAGTAGAGAAACATTTCAAATAATTATTCATACTGTGATTTTAGGAGTCCTTTTTTGATGATAGAAGAATGGTAAGCAAAACTTACTTTTAACCTACTTAAAAAGGCATGCCTAGAGGAAAAAGCTATGATGATCATGGTGTTTTTTCTAGATCTCTTTATTAAAGAGATTAGTTCTGGATTAGTTCTGATTTGAAAGCAAAAGCAGATTTGCTGTTCCATAATTAATATTTATTCATTTGACAGATTTTTTAAAAGTAATCAGGCTATTAGAGAAACAAGCACAAGTTTAAATATAGTAAGAGAGACAAAACTGGTATGTAAGAATCAAAGTGTACAATAAATGCCACACTGATAACACAAAGTACTAAAGACAAAAGCTATATAATACTGTATACTAAAAATAAGCCTTATAATAGCTTTAGTCTCTATGACTCTAATCTAAATTTGAAGCCTAGTACTGAACCTTCCCTCTCACACAATGTGACATCATAAATCAAATCAGTTCTTCCAAATGGAATTCCCAGAGAGCAAATAGAGTGCGGCAGAACTGCCATTCTTGGAAGCTACTGGTGTTCAGACATTTTATGACTTTCCTCTTTAAACTGATTGTGAAGCCTCCATTTCAGTGAATTTCTTTGGTTCTGCTCCTCTTTCTTTGTAACAAAAGGATAGTTATTTTGAGTCAATCCCTTGATGCCAAGTGAAAAGAGAACAATCTTGTAGAGGAGAATTAGACACATTTAGAAGCTAAATATGGCACCTCTGTTAAGCAATCTTGGAAAATTTCAAGGCAAAGGGATTCATAAGGAAATTGCAGTTGAGAAGAGAATAACATCCATCTGAAAATTAGAGAATAGGATAAGAGGAATAGTTATAAGTACAAGTATACAATTAGATAATTGAAGAAAAATGTGTATAGTGCCTTGAGCTCTTTAGAAGAAAGTACCACAACATAGAGAAGTATTATTAGCTAATGACGAACTTTCCCAGTATAATCAGTAACTGAAGAAAAGTACAAGAAGAGATCACAATGTAGAAAAAATTCATTTAAACGTCAGGGCATAAAATTGTTTAGAAAAAGCATTCAAAATAGCTTAGGTGAGAAATGGGTAGTTACACTTGCTCCCACTTACAAGTAAACTGTGATCACATATGAGGCCACCTGAGAGCAGTTTGTATTTTTCCTGTACCCAAAGACATGACACCTATACTCCACTACAAGTGGAGTATACTCCACCTGTATACTCCACTAGTGTATAGGCACCACATTTGTGGAAAGGTACATCTCAAATCACAAGTAGCTAGAGAATATAAATTAAACCATATACAAATAGAACATATGACATTCCTCCATAAAACATTTCTAAATAATAACATGAGAATTTAAAGTTCTGTGAAGTACTTCCATAAATAAATCCACGTTAGCTGTGTCAGAGTCCATGCTATTCCTAAAGATATAACCCCATTTCTCATTCAATGGCTTCCTTGGTGTCTCAAACAGTAAAGAAAGTGAAAGTAAAGTCGCTCAGTCCTGTCCGACTCTGCAACCCCATGGATTGCAGCCTACCAGGCTCCTCTGTCCACGGGATTTTCCAGGCAAGAGTACTGGAGTGGGTTGCCATTTCCTTCTCCAGGGGATCTTCCCAACTCAGATATCAAACCCAGGTATCCCACACTGTAAGTAGACTGAACCACCAGGGAAGTCCAAACAGTAAAGAATCTGCCTGCAATATGAGAGACCTGGATTCTCAACAAAACTATACTATGCCCCTGCCCTATCTAAATTAATTAATAAATCCATATATTCTACTCTCTAAACATTTTAATGTGTTTATATCTGTAATGAAAATGAGAGTAAATACTTATATAGCACTTACTCTGTGATAAGCCCTGTCCTAAGCACTTTACATACATTAACTCATTTAATCCTGTCAGTAAGTACTGTTGTTACTACTCCTATTTTACTAGAGAAGACATGAAGGATGAAGGCAGAATAAAAGGAATTAGATAATTTGCCCAAGGTAGCCTAACTGATCTGGTAGAAACCAGGATTTGAAGCTAAATAATCTGGTTTCAGATTCCAGGTGGAATATACATACTTAATACGTTGATTCTCAGAAGTATAATTGAAGACGCTTCCACAAGTATGTACTTTCAGTCTATCTATATTTAATCAGTTCAATAATATGACTCTCTTTTAAAAAAGTAACCTTAGTAATTGACATTACAATACCCCTTCTTTTTGTTTTCATTTTTAGCCACCCAAAATTTCATTATTATCTTTCACCCCTTCCAGACAAATAGTTTTAGTCCTTTAAAATTTTAACGTCTTATTATTCCTTAGTACATGCCATCTGAGTTTTATCTTCTTCATGTGTCTTTCCCAACATACCTAATTAGAAGAATTTACCTTTTTTGCCAGTGCCACTGAACATTCTCACAAAAGAAAAGAAAAACTGGAGTGCAAAGTAATTTTCTTCTCTCTTTCCTTGATATTATAAACTAAGTAGTTTCATTTCAGGTTTGAGATAGTGTAACACAGTGACATAGAATGAAGAGGAACAATAAGAGACCACAAATGGGAAGGGGGAGAAATTCCTATTTAGAATGGAATATGATCTTTAAAAGGGAGAATGACAATAGGATACAAAAAAGAAAAAGTGTATAAACAGTTCTAAATACTGGCTCCATTTTCTGTTCCATGAATTCCACCTCTCTATTCAAAGGCCAACTCGAATATAATGTCTCCAAAATTACTAACATGACAGCGTCTAAGAATACCCTCTCCTTCATCTGCCTCCTAAAGCATTTTATGCACCTTGTGCCTAACTTTTCATCATAGTATGTTTCAGGTTACATTACATGCGATGATCACTTGCCTGATCCAACTGGACTTACCAGCTTCTTCTCCCGTAGTGCCCAGAGCAGTGTTGCAGAGTGCAAAGCATGTGGACTTTGAGAAAGGACTAGGATTAAATTACAATTTAGTCACTGACTAGATGCAAGATCTTCTTTCAATACCTTCAGTTGTACAGTGGAGGTTACAATAACCCTCAGGATTATGGGGGAAATTTAATGAGAACGCTTGTATAAAGTTTCTGATATATTGTAGACATTCTGTAAAAGGAAGCTGTTAGTTTTTTCATTGAAGATATACTGTGGATTCTATCAAGAAGAGGAGAAGAAAGGAAGGAAGAATTGAAGGCATGTCTCAACTCCAGTCACTATCCAGTGTAGGGCTCCATTCTTCGATGAGGTTGAGCTCAGAGAAGAGATGGGTACTAGGAAGAGGGACCAATAAACCTCATTCTGCATCATAAGTCCAAGCCCTTACTGGGATAAGTGGGAGAAACGGAATTCCGAAAATGAGGAGTCACTATCCAATGTTTGTTTGTGGTGAAAGAAATTGAGAAGAGTAAAACAGAAGCCTGGCTTGCAGACTTCCTTCCATATTCTAAGTACATGAATTAATTCCAAGGAGGTGGGGTGTAGTAAAGCTATAAATATGTATATCCAGATAGGCTTGGAAACCAAGGTCTTTTCGAGCCTGTATCTGGGAGCAGTGTAATGTAACTGCAACATGAATCTGAGGAAATCAGGCACAGGAGAAATAAGATCAAGACTTAAAGCTGAAGTATCTCTGCCAGAATCAAGCACTGTAAATTCCAAGAATTCCTGAGATGGAATCAGAGTTTAGAAAAGAATTCCATTTTTATTCATTTTAGATAGTGAACCCCTTTAAATCTCTGGCACTTCTGAAACCTTGGAGAGTGCCAGAGATCTGACTTCCCAGCCTACAGATTGGGAATCCACTTAAACATCAAAGAGCTTTCTATGTTCACCATGATATCAAACTAGAATCCAACAGGGTTGCCATCAATGCCCCAAACTTTCCCAAATCAGCCTAAGATTAAACCAATAGACACTTCCATACAGTATACAGAACCAGATTATAAGGAGCACTAAACCTCTCTGTGGCCCTAACAATTGCTGGCACAGCCTCAGGACAAGTTCTTGCCACCTCTCCCAAGAGAATTTGAATTATTATGTTGAACATCACACGTGGAAAGAAGTGTTTGGAAGGGAAATGATAGCAAACAGCTGAAGGGAAAGTACTGATGAAATGGTTGAAAAGAGAAGAGATAAATAAAAGCAGTGAAGCAAGATGAAATTGTAATTCTTATAAATTTTCTATGGCAATTGGCATAAAATATTTTAATATCTTTGAAGTAGAATACTTAATTTGAGGTCATGAAATGAAATTAACCAGCTACCCCAAAGTGAAACTGAATATGTGATCAACAGCTCATTTGCCCTGTGGCTGGAGGAAGGCAAATGAAAATGCCAAGACATGATTAACCCAAACTGAACTGGGTAGGAAAAAGACACTTGCCCATTTAATTTGATTTGTGGGCTTATCCACTGCATGAGGACCTTTGCACTGCTTTTCTATTTTAAAGGAACTTCTAAAGAACAACTCTCACAGCTGTGTTGATGCTTTGTTTCCTAAAGGGAAATATCAGAAGATGGTCTCTTTAGCACTATTTTAATTTTGCTCAGTTTGAAAGTACTGTACATGTGTGAATCTCATGATCATGATCTTAATTAGGATCATATTTAGATTTAGACTTAAACTGGAGTAGATAATCATTTCCATTACCTTGTATTAAATATAAGGAATCAAGTTTTCAAGAACTATACAAATACAGGATCTTATTAGTGTTTTGTTCTTTCTATCTCTGCCTGTTTTTTTCTCCTTTCTGAAACCCATTATTATGAATGTTTAAGAAGCAGCAAGAACATATACACCAGTAATTTTTTGTTTTTTGAGGGGTGGACAGGGGGAATAAAGACAACAGCTTCAAAACATATTTCTAGTTTGACTGTTCTCTAATGAAAGTTGCATTCTCTTTCACATGGTGGTTGCCACCAATGAGTTGCTCTGTTTCACAAGTTCTATTTGGTCCAGTATTCTATTGAAATAAGAGTCATAGATTTCCTTGAAATATTGAAGGATTTTACATAAGCAAATTTCATATGGCTAGAAAAATATAATTGTTTCTGTCTTGATAAGATGTAAAGAGCATTCTGCCTGTAATAATCTACTCAAGAAAATATTTCTCTGGCTTAAAAATCACATGTAACTAGTAAGTGGTAGCTACCTCTGAGGGGTTTTTTTGGTGTATTAATATGTGTTTTCCTTTTAAAGGTAATGAAAAATGAGTTCTAGGGGATTCTTTTCTTGCTATAGAGAGGACTGATACAAAAGAGAAGTCCAGTAATGCCCCTCAGTGGCAAAAGCATAGCATAGCGAGTTCCTTTCACAGTGAGAAGAAGCAAAGCCATTTCAAGCTCACTGAATCTCTCCATTTATTAATTAGATGTTTGGGAAAGTAATAGCTAAAATAGAAGCAATCTGCATTAAGTCCAGGGACATAAATGATTAATAAGAATATATTATGTTTAAATAAACCCAACCACTGCAAAAAAACTTACGTATATATTCAGAAAATGCTAACAGCAGAATTTTAGAAACATTTCTTTTTAATATAATAACAGCTAACTCATAATTTAGAGAAATCAATGTTCTTGATCATGAAAAAAATCTTTAAAAGGTTACTGATGATGTATACAGTGAGAGATATAAATATATTCCTTCTTTATTCCTTAGAAACTTAAATATTAAATATGTAACAAAAAAAAGTTAACTCATTAATCCATCTTTACAAATGTATTGACTGTACATCTCTGTCAATGGTAGTCCAGTCTGATCTAGCACTTTGACTGAGAGGAACAAATTATCTTCTGGAGGCTGCATCTTCTTTGTACAGCTCTTACTGTGAAAAATTTCTCCCTTACATTGAGATGCTATCTTTCTATCTGAGACCTCTTCTCATTGGTCTGACAACTTCTACCATACCTGTTCATGCCAAAATTTCTAAACAATAATAATTTAAATATTTTTAGATGATGCCTTTGGTACATCCTATTCTTGTCCCTAGGTCATACAGAATCTATTCCCTGAAGTTCAGGGTCTGAACTTTCTTCATTAAAGAGTTTCAAGTGTCTTTATATTCAATCTCTTTTGAATGTGTTTCAGTTTATTTAATTATCTCTTAAATCATTATCACTGCAAAAATCTAAGCATTCTCAAGAAACGTGGGCCTATACCCATCTTAATCCTACAATCTATTTATTCAATTAATGTATCCCCTAAGTCTATATTAGGTTTGGGGACATCTACATCATGTTGTTGATTTCTAGATATATGATTGTCATCTAATACTTCCAGGCATTTTCACACATTCTACTCAGAAGCTGCAACTTTTCCATCCTCTGCAAGTACAGCTATAGTTCTTGTTTCTGACCCAAGAACAGGACCTCACATTTACCCCTGTTAAATTTTATTAGTTTTTCAGCTCAAAATGTTTCAGCCTGTCAAGATCTTCTGGGATCCCAGTTCTTCCATTCAACACATTCTTTATCCCTCCCAGCCTTGTCATCTACAGATTTGATGAGACTTCTCTCTACAGTTTAATCCAAGTCACTAACTCTAAAATGAGTGAATCCGACAAGACCATAGACACAGCCTGGAGGTGATCAACAGAAATTTCTCTCCAGATGGATGTTTATCTATAAATCAGGTCATTTGGTTAATATTATGTCTATTTTTAATTTATCTAATTGTAAGGACATTCTATTCATATGTCCTTCTATCCATGAGAATACATGATATACTTTGAAAAATGAATTATTGAAGTACATAAATACTCCATGTCAAATATTTTGTCATCAATTTAGTAGCTTGGTTACAGAAAGAGGTGAAGTAAATCTGCTTCATTTATTTAGTGACCACATGGTGATCCATAGTGACTATTACTTGATAAGATTCTAAGATGAAGGAATTCATCCAGTTAAATTATTGTCTCATGACAAAAGTATAAGAGCTGAAAGGAGATAGGACAGTCAGTAATCTAAATCTTTTTTAAAGATAAATCTTAATCTATTTTAAAACAGTGAAACCTATTCTTCAAGTAAAGATATATTTTCATACATGTATATGTATTAAAATATACATATAACCTTGTTTTATAAAGGGTAAAACTTTTTCTGATTAAAACTGGTATTGGGGATAAAGTACCAAGAGCCTCATTGATTTGAAGCTACAGACTCCTCCAGCTAGTTATCAGATTTACCTGAAAAATCCTTAGAAAGTCTCAGAATACAGTTTTAAAAGCACTGCTTTAAGCCATTTTTAGCCACTTTACCAATATGAATTAATTTTAAAGTCAGCTTTCAAAAAAAAACAGGTACTTGTAAGAAGTATCTTAAAACAAAACTACATTTTGACAAAACAGAGGAAAGGGAATACAGGATAGAATCTAAAAACAGGGATCATGTCTAAACTATCCAGCCCTTAAGGATTGGTAAGGTAAGATTCCTCTAAATTCTCTCACCAACCACATAAAGTTACCAGTCTAGCATATCCCTTCACATTTTAGGCACAGACTTGATTCATAGATGAAGGGAAAGCATTCATAAAACTACAAGGCAAACGTAATGCAAATCTTCGCATTTTCACTAAAACAGGAGCACGAGCTTCTATTAAGACTATAAATGAATTGGAACTGTTTGCCAGTAACAGTATAGAATATTTAAAAATAATTATATACTTTTTAGAATTCAAAGACAATCTTTTGCAACATTCACATAATACTCATTTAATAAACATTTATTGAGCATCTACCATGTGTCAGGCATCTAATTAAGTATGTTTGAAAATTGTAGCATCACTCAGCATCACAGAAGCAGTGAGACATATGAGGATACTGAGATTCCAAGTAGCTAAGTTTCTTGCCCAAAGTCACAAACAAGTAAGAAGTGCTAGGATTTAAACCAAAAAAAGATCTTGTCCCAGCTCTCAAGAAGTTCCCTGTATAGTCAAAGAGATGTTATGTAAATAAATAACTACAGAGATTATTGCATTTATAGATTCATACTGACAGCTCTCCTGTTTTTACAAGAGCTTTCTTCACCATGCTTAAGACAAGCATGAAAACAGAAGAGAGAGCAGGAAATCTGTTTCCACACTCAAGAGAGACAGATGTCAGTTGCTATCCTATAAAGAAAACAGAAAGCACACTTCCTTCACATTCTATGTGTTTAAAGGACTATCACCTAATAGTCAGCTGTACTGAAGTTCACTCACAACATATGCTTTTAAAATGGCTTGCCAGAGAACTACTTTCAAGATTCCACTCTTACACATCTCCAAGGCTTCTCCTAATTCTGTGGTTCTGAAAATGCTAAAGAGACTTTAAATTATGTTTATGTCGATGGCAGCTCTTAAGACCTTGATTAATTTTTTTCATGGCAGCAGAGAAAAAGAAACAGGACCTGCATTTGGCACCGATACATGCCTGGCTTCCAAACTGTGCCAAAAAGCCTGACTTGCAGCATTTGTAGTGGTTTTCAGCTGCTGCAGACCACTTCTCTGCAGCTTAGCAGATGGTTAGAGCAGTAGCTAAAGCAACAGAGGCCATTTTAAGCTCCAAGAAATGTAGCAGGTGCTGCAGGTTTAAAAAGAAAATTATTCCTCACTTTATATTTCATCATTCTCTTTTATCTTCGTGTGTGAGAGATTTTTTTCCCTCTCCTGCTTCTGTTTACACCTAACATAGTAGTAGAGTATGAACTTAAGAAAAGGTGACAAATGTGCAAGAGTAACTGCATATCAATGAAGGATAATACTTCTGCATATCTTAAGCAGAATGCTGTGTGTTAAGATATTTTCTACTTGGGGTTTATGGTATTTCCTCCTATGAATGCATAATTTCACCTTAACATGTATCCAAAATTTGACGTGGGCGGAATCTCATAGTATTTGAGATCAGAAGTATTTCAATGAATAAGTACAGGATAATTTAGGAAAGTAATTTTAAAGAAATTAGATATAAAATGAAGCTCATGTAACTAGTATTAGGACCCCTGAATTGCCACCTGTTTTGTGCCTGCTATTCTTGAATAAAAGAAATTGTCCTGGTACTACTCTCTCCTGGTTCTCCTCCTTCCTTTCAGGCCACTCCTCCTCTGGGTCCTCATTTTCCTGCCCCTCATCAATTTTAATTTTACACAAGGTTCCATCCTGGTGGCTCAAATGGTAAAGAATCTGCCTGCAATGTGGGAGACCTGGGTTTGATCCCTGCGTTGGGAAGATACCCTGGGGAAGGGAATGGCAACCCACTCCAGTATTCTTGCCTGTAGAATCTCATGGACAGAGGAGCCTGGTGGTCTACAGTCCATGGAGTCTCAAAGAGTCAGACACATCTGAGTGACTAACACACACACCCTTGTGTTTCAGTGCTTGGTGTTCTATAAGTTTTCCATGGGTAACTTCATCTAAATTCCTGGCTTCAACTATTACCCATATGCTGATGATGGCTGGGATAGTCTTTGTTTCAGATCATAATCAGCCCACTCAAATCAGTGAATCACAAGCTTAACCAACACTTTCTTCTCCTCTCCTTCTCCACAGTTTCCAGATGACTGTGTAAGTGAGGTGCATCAGCTTCTATCTGGTCCTGCAGCCAGAAACCTGGCAGGTAGACCATAGTTCTCCCTCCCTTCACTCAGAACCAAAACATCACCAAGGTTTGTCACTTCTGCTACTGAACTATCCCTGGACATTTTTGTCTTGTACTTTTCATGTCTACTGCCGTTCCTCAGGCCCTTACTATTTCTTGATTGGATTATGCTACTAGCCTCTGAACATGACTCCCCTGTTAGCAATTTACTCACTTTATACTGTATCTAAAATCCTATCCAAACATGTTAGTTTCCTATCTTCTTTCCTAATTTCTCCTACCCTTCATAATTCAAGCCTAGTCAACCTCTCCTCCTTCCTTTCCTAACATTCATGATCTATATACTTAAGCTACACTGAACTGCTTATAGTTACCTTAAATTCTATCTTAATATATACTCACATACTACTTCTCCTGTCTAGAACTAGGCATCTCTCTTCTAGGTAGCCTCACTACTAGGGAGTTCTTCCATCACAGTGGTTAACTGTACATACTGGTAGAAGGCCGAATCACAAGCTGGTAAACCATATACGTTCTGGGAACAGACAGATCCTAATTTAATATTAACTGTGCCTCATACCAGTTGTGTGAAACTGGGCAAGTGTGCTCACCTTCTACATGCCTTTATGTTTCTCATAGTTTCTATAGTTAGGAGTTATTGTACAGCTGAAATATGTATGACACATATGAAATATCTGAAGCAAATTCTGCCATAGTCAAAGCACACAGTAGGATTTCCCTGGTGGTCCAGCTATTAAGAATCCACCTGCCAATGCAGCCATTATGGGTTCAATCCTTGGTCCAGGAAGAGTCCACATGGTGCAGGGCAACTAAGCCTGTGTGCCATAAACACTGAAGCCCACGCACCCCAGAGCCCAGGCTCTGCAAGAGGAGAAGCCACTGCAATAAGAAGCCTGCGCCCCTCAACTAGAGAGTAGCCCTCAGTCACTGCAACTAGAGAAAGGCTGAGTGCAGCAACAAAGACTCAGTGTAGCCAAAATAAATTTTAAAAAAAAATTTTATATATAGTTCAGTTCAGTCGCTCAGTCACGTTCAACTCTTTGTGACCCCATGAATCACAGCATGCTAGGCCTCCCTGTCCATCACTAACTCCTGGAGTCCACCCAAACTCATGTCCATCAAGTCGGTGATGCCATCCAACCATCTCATCCTCTGTCGTTCCCTTCTCCTACCTCCCTCAATCTTTCCCAGCATCAAGGACTTTCCCAATGAGTCAACTCTTTGCATCAGGTGGCCAAAGTACTGGAGTTTCAGCTTCAACATCAGTCCTTCCAATGAACACCCAGGACTGATCTCCCCTAGGATGGACAGGTTGGAACTCCTTGCAGTCCAAGGGACTCTCAAGAGTCTTCTCCAACACCACAGTTCAAAAGCATCAATTCTTCGGTGCTCAGCTTTCTTCACAGTCCAACTATCACATCCATATATGACTACTGGAAAAACCAGAGCTTTGACTAGATGGACCTTTGTTGACAAAGTAATGTCTCTGCTTTTTAATGTGCTATCTAGGTTGGTCATAACTTTCCTTCCAAGGAGTAAGCACCTTTTAATTTCATGGCTGCAATTACCATCTGCAATGATTTTGGAGCCCAGAAAAATAAAATCTGACACTGTTTCCACTCTTTCCCCATCTATTTCCCATGAAGTGATGGGACCTCTGAATGTTGAGCTTTAAGCCAACTTTTTCACTCTCCTCTTTCACTTTCATCAAAAGGCTCTTTAGTTCCTCTTCACTTTCTGCCATAAGGGTGGTGTCATCTGCATATCTGAGATTATTTCTATTTCTCCCCGCAATCTTGATTCCAGCTTGTGCTTCTTCCAGCCCAGTGTTTCTCATGATGAACTCTGCATATAAGTTAAATAAGCAGAGTGACAATATACAGCCTTGATGTACTCCTTTTCCTATTTGGAACCAGTCCGTTGTTGTTCCATGTCCAATTCTAACTGTTGCTTCCTGACCTGCATACAGGTTTCTCAAGAGAAAGGTCAGGTGGTCTGGTATTCCCATCTCTTTCAGAATTTTCCACAGTTTGTTGTGATCCACACAGTCAAAGGCTTTGGCATAGTCAATAAAGCAGAAATAGATGTTTCTCTGGAACTCTTGCTTTTTGATGATCCAGCAAATGTTGGCAATTTGATCTCTGGTTCCTCTGCCTTTTCTAAAACCAGCTTCAACGTCTAGAAGTTACTACATATAGTAAGCCGCTGTTATTGTAATGATTGGTTTACTTTTTGTGAGTTCCTTGAAGGCCAGATGAATGATCTACACCTTCATATCACCATGCCAGATGCAGGGTGACTACTCAACAGATGTTTCCATGAATGGGTTAAGATGGTTCTTCACTAAGTATTTGTGAATCATCAAGGATAGTCAAGCCTCTTTTATAAGAAATATTGTTAGCTTCTTCTGTGTACCACTAATTTCATGGTAGATCTAAAATATCTAAGATGATTTTATAATTTTTCAAAAACTATGTTGTCTCAGTATAACAGGATTGAAAAAAGTCTGTCTGGATATCTCTTGAGCCCTCATTAATTATGTTTTATTCTGCCTAGCAATAACTTAACCCAAATTCCTAGAGTTAATATATTATGCCTCATTTCATCATTTAGCTCATAATTTATTTTTAAGCATGTATCATATATTCTGTTTACTAAATACCTCATTATGGAAAATATTCTTCCCTTCTAACCATAGTCTTTATATTATATAAATTAGATATTGCACAAGAGGATGTGGTGAAGAATGGTATTTGAGGGTGATAAAGTCACTCTGAAAAAGAAGATGACCATACTCAGGTCCCCAAAACATAATGTGAGACTGCATAATATAAAAACATCAATGCCCTAATGATAACATACAGTAAAATAAAAAACAATAAAAGTAATAATAAGTGCCTTGCACACAATCAACCGTTCAGCAGTATCTGTGAACTGAATTCAAATGTCGAACCCTTGCCATCTCAAATGATTTGTGAAAAGTCCATATCCAAATCCATAGTAATAATAATGATCATACATTGCATGTACACCATTTTTCATTAAAGAGTTTATTTCAATTGCTGAAATCCACTCAACCGAATGTAGTCAACAGAACACAATTTGTCTAATATTAGCTTTCATTGTATGTAATTAAGGTGTTGATGCTGAACTGCTGGTGTTTATCACATTAGCCGGAAAGGAAATAAACCTTTCCAATAGAATGTTAGATTGGATTAATCATTGATATAAGGAGCATCATAAACTAACACCTTGTTCAAAAGCAATCTATTGACTAAAACATTAATTTATTGAGCAAATGCAGAGGTTCTATTATGCTCCATGCTAGTCTAATTAAATATAAACTACATAAGCTAATTAAGATAGCTAGAAAAATACATATTTCAGTTTATTAAAAGAAAATTTTGACAATATTTCAATGGACATCTTAATATGAATTCCTCCTCTACACCTGACCAAGAAAATACTAATTTTCACGATCATCAGTATCCTCATTTACCCACTGTCTATGAAGAGCTTCATCATCAAGAAAATAACCATATAGTACTGTAATTAGAATGATGATAGTGGTCCAGGACATTCGGGACAGTTGATCAATCATATTTTATAGTTGCCACAGTTCTTCATATTTTAATGTCTCTATTCCCTTTGCCTGAAAGACCAACTGGAAAACTGCTAATCTTACTTCAGTGCTCAGTTCAACTCTCATCTCATGTGAAACTTCAATTGAGTAAAGCTAAGTTAGTGCCTTTCTATTTTTTCACTCTTTTCTTTATCTGAATTAGAGACTGCTGAGGCATTTTGCGTCTATTTAAATTGTAAGACAGGACATACATATATTACTATTTGTGTCCCAATTAAACTGTTTACTTATCTTTGTTTACCACATATGCAACAGAATGCCAAACAAACAAAGGACATGAAATCAATAGTTTTGAATAAATAACCAATGAGTATGCTTTCTGTTAATAATAAAGTTTATGTTTCAGTGTAGTCTTAGGTTCCCAAAACGTAAGTGGAAAGAACAGAGATTGCCCATAAACTCCATACTCCAACATATATACAGCCTCCCGCATTATCAACATCTTATGCCACAGTGACATATATTATAATCAATGAACCTACATTAACACTGATTGGGCTTCCCTGTTGTGTGTGTGTTCAGTCGCTTCAGTAGTGTTTGACTCAAAATCTGGCAAGAATACTGGAGTGGGTTGGTATGCCCTCCTCCAGGGGATCTTCCCAACCCAGGAATCAAACCTGTGTCTCTTACATCTCTTGCATTGGCATGAGGAGTCTTTGCCACTAGTGCCATCTGGGAAACACGGGCTTCCTGGGTGGCTCAGTGGTTAAAAAAATAAAAAATCTGCCTGCCAAGCAGGAGACATACAATACACAGTCTTGTCCTTTTGACTTCTTCTACTTAATCATACATATTTAAAATTTTTCCATGTCTTTCCATACCCTGATAGAACTGAATAATAAGCCATTGTTTGGAAGTATTGCAGTTTATTTATCCATTCAACTATTGAAGAATATCTTGTTCTTTCAAGTTTTGACAGTCATAAATAAAACTTCTATATATATCCTTGTGCTGTTTTTGTGTGGATTTAAGTTTTCAATTCATTTGAGTAAATACCAAGGAGTGTGATTTCTTGATCATATAGTATGAATGTGTCTAGTTTTATAAGAAACAAACTGTTTTTCAAAATGACTGTACCATTTTGCATTCCCACCAGCAATAGATGAGAGCTCCTGTAACTCCACATACTTGCTGGCATTCTTGTTGTCAGTGTTTTGGATTTCGGCCATTCTAACAGCTATGCAGTGGTATTATCTTAATTTGCATGTACCTAATGACATAAAATGTGGAGCCATCTTTTTAAATACTTTTTGACATCTATATGACTTCTTAGGTTAGGTCTTTTGCCCATTTTTAATTGGGTTGATCATTTGTTATTGTTGAATTTCATGAGTTCTTTTATATTTTGGATAACAGTTCTTTATCAGATGTGTCTTTTACCAATATTTTCTCTCAGTCTGTGGTTTCTCTACCCATTCTAAGTCACTAAATTTTTGTTTAATTCTATAGGACTTATTTTGCATATTCCCTGGAATATGGCCTCACAATTAAGGAGTCTGGGGCTGTGCTATTCTAACGTTTCATGGATCTACCTTCACATAATTATTCCATAACTAAATAGTTCTCAACAGTTACAATTTTGCATCTTTTATCAACTTCATGATTTGAAGAGTCATTTCATTTATATATAATCTCGCTCCCATCTAAACTATTGATCAAAAGAAATGGAGGATTTAAAAAAGAAATACAGCCATAGGACTTCTCTGGTGGTCCAGTCATTAAGACTTCACATTTCAATGCAGGGGGTGCAGTTTTGATTCCTGGTTGAGGAACTAAGATCCTACATGCCTCATGGCCAAAGAACTAAAGCATAAAACAGAAGCAATATTGTAACAAATTCAATAAAAAGATTTTCATAAATAAAACAGAATAAACAGCCACAACCTTTACTGGTTGCATGCAGCTCAGCATCAACAAGCCTACTAGGTTCTCTTCCATTCAGAAGTGGCTGTTTTAGCTTGTTAATTATGTTATCTGGAGATGCTATTCCTTCTTCTGATGATTTCTTTCTACTCAGATTAATCAAGCATAACAAATGGGATGTAATCAAAATTCATCTTTACTTTTTACTCACACTGCCCCTTTAAAATTTATTCAGTAGAAAGTTTCTTTTTCTCTGACCCTAAATAAAAAATCTCTAGGGCCCATGACTTTCTATAGTTATACAACCACTTTAAATCCAAAGTATAGTCTATATTCAAAACTTAGAACACCCTGTCCTATATAATCAATACACTGAACTTAATTTAGAATAGAATTGTTTCCTTTTCTGCAGCCAGAGCTGACAAGCCTTGGAGAAGGGAAATAGTGGATTTCTTCTCACTTTTTCTAATTCTTCTCCCATAGTGTGTTAACCTTGACAGTAGGCTTCTGTATTCTTGTAACACAGAGAAGAAGGGAAAACAGGTTAAGAAAAGCTAGAACTGGCACTCTTACAACTGAGTCTTGTGGCATCTGGATCTGTGGGATGTTTAAAACTGACTGTATCATGGGACATTGCTGGGAGCCATCAGGATGCCCCCTCACTCGGATGACAAAGTCACGAGACTGAGAAGGAAACTGCAAAGTGGGTTTTCCTTGGGGGCATCCCAAGGCAAGGCCCCTCCTGGTATTTCTCTTGGGAAGTTCTGTTTATGCTAATCTGTTTATGTTTTAGCTCATCTCAGATCAGTCCCAGTTAGAAAAAATTCATCCTGAGATAATTCCCTCAGACCTTATTTCCCTCAGAGGATCCAGGAAGGCAGATTCCCTTTCCCGAGGACTAAGGAGGAATAAGGGACATTTAAATAGATTACTATACCTCCTACTAGTTACTGGGGAGTTTACCAAGAGTTCTCTGGGAGTCATGGTAAAGCCACCACCAGAAGGGCTCGTACTTGGGTCACCTTTCCACATCCCACTCCCCTCGACCACTCCACGGAGGAGGCTCCCTTCCTTGAAAAAACCAGACTGGAATGGGACTTAGGAATGCTCATAACTGTGGCCAGCATAGTTAGAGACACTGATTGCTTTAGGATAGTGTAGACATAGGAATTCCTTTTAGTAGTTGTAAGGTTAATAGGGTTTCATTGTTAAAACAGTGCTGCTAAACTGTCTCTTTGTCTTCTTTCCTCTTTCCTTGTAAAAACCAAAATAGGTTAATAGAATAAAACAGTTTCAAGCTTAAGCCCTCTTTCTAGCTTCTACATAGCTGCACCTTGTCGGGGAACATTTGGCAGGAGGTTTCCTGTGTCAATTCCTGAATATTCAGAGATGAGTGGAGAGGCACACCTTTTCCGGAGACTAAAGAAATGCAGACATTCTTAAAGTATAGCAACCATTTACAGCCTTCTTCCCTCTCGGACGGATATGGAAAGGGAGTTTTTTACAACCGCCTCTTTTTGAGATAGATTCTAGCCCTATGTTTCCTGGATAAGTTGCAAGATTTTTATCTTTGCTGAAAAGGCTATCTTGTAAGACAGTGAATATTTGCCCACATTACGCTAAATAAAGGTATGCTAGAGACATTCAAATGGTAAACATACTATTGTTAAGTCTGATTATGCAGAGATCCGACCTTTTGCAAGGAAAATGAGCTTAATGTTAAAGTTGTTGATGGTAGGCAAAAAACAAAAGTTTGCATAAAATAGTTGTGATGTAATGGGGATATTCTTTGGCTCTAAAACTGTAAGCTAACAGAAATAAAGTGAGAGACTTCTCCATTGCCTTTTGGAGAGACTTCTCCATCACCCCACAAAACTACCAGCAATAAAGAGAGACTGCTTCATCACCACACATCAACTCAGCTCAGTTCTTCCACCGACGCCACTCATCCCTCAAGACCCCCGGACCCCGCCAGGGCTGGAACTCGGCAGGACATGTTTGTTTACTGAGAAATCCTACTTAATCTTCACAGGGAGATATGACAAAATCATTCATCATAAGGGATAGTTACAGCAGTATCTAAGCAAAGCAAAGGATGATAAAATAATGCTGCAAAAGATCTGTATGTGTCTAGTGCCTCCTTTACTAAGCCTTTCTTTGGCACATCTTTAATTCTATATGTTTATCTAAAGTATACTCTGCTCAGAAAAAAATGATCTTTGATATGTGCAATTTATAAGATTTTTCAAAAAATAAAAGCCTCTGACAGAGTCATCTTGAATGACTATATATCTGAGTTGTATGTGCAAAAAATTATGTACTTTTTTATACTAAATTATACTCCTATAGGAAAAAGTTTATTTCAAAAGTCATCACAGCTTCAATTCAATTTTATTACAGGTTATTTGCCTACAATTAAAGGGAAAACAATCTTCCCAATCCAAATCAACAAATATAGACCTTGATTATTGGTCAAAAAGGAGACAAATGATCCCTTGCCCCAAGGATACATTGGACAAAGATTCCTCAAAAAAAACCTGGTTTAGTGTTTCAATATAAAAATTCAGTGGCAAATGTCTGAAGCCGTTAATTCCCATAATGCCTCACTGGATAAGAAATGTGCTCCAGCATCCCTAACCAAATAGTCACTGTGTAACACACACCAGATACTAAATTCAATTTTCTGCTTGGGTAAAATGGAATAATAGTTGGGCTCCTGTTTCTATGTATAGCTAAGACTACTGATGACACTGAAAAAGGAAGTTAAAATTTCAAAACAGAGATATTATTGATGATATAGTAATCATCATTTAAGAGATCCATAAATTTCAGATATCTTCAAGTAACTAGTCCTCAATCAAAAATCATAGCTGATACTAACTTTTAAATTCCAGGCATTCAAAAGCACTCTATAGCAGGCCAATTCAATCATCTCCCATCCTCTAATAGCTTTCAAAATGTTTAGGACATTGCCCATGAATTATAAAAAAAAAGCAAAACATAATTTAAAAAACCAAAACCTATTCTCCTGATCAGAAGAAATGTATCAGTCATATGAATAAAATTCATAAATCTGCATATGTCAGCTATAAAATCTCAAAGACATTGTGTTAATTATTGCTCAGGTCTGAAAGTGTTAATTTCTCATTCCTGTCTGACTTGTTGCAACTCCATGGACTGTAGTCCACTAGGCTCCTCTGTCTATGGAATTTCCCAGGCAAGAGTACTGGAGTGGGCTGCCATTTCCTTCTCCAGGGGATCTTCTTGGTCCATGAATTGAACCTGGGTCTCCTGCATTGAAGGCATATTCTTTACCTTCTGAACCTCCAGGGAAGCCCCATTGCTCAGGTCTAGGTAAATGATGATTATATTCAAGTTTAATTTGGTGTTCAGAAAGTAATAGATATTGCTTTTTATAAACCTAGATAGTTTTTTTTATTAATATAGCACTTTTATTACTGGAGTATAAAAAAAGAGTGCAAGAGTCATAGCTATCTTTGCCTCCATACACCCTAATCTTGTTATAGAGTTTGTCTATAGCCAAAATGCAGCTGTACAGCTAATTTCAGACCTACCAGCCTTGACAACATTCTCTTTCATAAGCATCTGGTGATTAACCACTTGAAAAAGTGTGATTGAATTCCAGATGGAGTTGACTTCATATAGCTCCAGACTAGTCAGTTTAGGAGCAGATATCTTCAGTGCTACTGACTACTGAATCACCTATTTATTTAAAATTATATAGTGCTGGAGGTTTATGTTTTTTTGTTTCTTTATCTCTGGCTGCACCGGGTCTTCCTGAGGTGCACAGGCTCTTTGTTGCTACAGGTAGGCTTTTCCTAGCTGCAGTGAGCGAGGGCTACTCTTTAGTTGCAGTGTGCAGTCTTCTCACTTCAGTGGCTCCACTGTTGTGGAGCATGGGCTCCAGGGCACACGGGCTTCAGTAGATGCAGCTTGAAGGATCTAGAGCACAGGCTCAGCAGTTGAGGCACATGGGCTTAGATTCCTAGAGGCAAATAGGATCTCTCCAGACAAGGGATCAAACCCATGCCCTCTGCATTGGCAGGTGGATTCTTAACCACTAGACCACCACGGAAATCCTGGAGGTTTTTAATGAGTCGAAGAAAGCCTATTGTTCTTTTCTTTAACTATAGTAGTACTCTAGGAGTAGTTTAGGAGTAATTATAATAAAGACAATATAGTGTTGGGCAGCACTCTCCAGCACTGACTGTATACAACTGATATGTAGTCATATATTTACTCACATGTTCAGAGAGAGAATTCCTAATAAGATAATAAATGTTCCACTATTTTCTTACTATATTGAGAAGATGAGTTTGTGACCAGAAAAATTTCAAAAGATGTCACTGATAAGATAAAAATTGTTGATCTGATTAAAATAATTAAATGTTTTCCCCTCTGGGGAACTCAGCATATACTGCTCAAAATGAATGCTTTCCTAAATAATCTGTCTCTTCCAAACATTTTCAAGAGTGGTAAAGGCAATGAGATGGCAAAAGAAAAGCAAGACATTAAAATAAATTTTTTCCTCCTAGAATAAAATAATCAACTTACGACACTTAAAACTGTTAGCTTTGTAACCTTACAACTGGAGAGATCTTGTTCCTACTTTAGAACTTATGCAATATTTTCTGAATACAATTTTACATTCCAAGTAAATCTCAAAAATACCCACAGAATCACAGAATTTTGAATTTATAAAAATTTTTACACTTATCTATGTTCATCATCTCTGATGTACAAGACTATGCATATTTTAGAGTAAACAGAACACTTCAATTTCTGGCCAGATCTTAATACTATGATAACACACACAACACCTATAAGAGAATGTTTTTTCACTATAATTTTTAATTTGAAATTAAAGTGATCTTAAAATTTAAGTGGATTTTCTTTAACTTTCATCTTTTAAGAAACCAGTACTAAAAACATGTATTAAAATGAATCCACCATAAGTAAAAGCTCAAAAACTAAAGCCAAATGCACTTCTGTACAATATATGTGATAATTCATTTCTTTATTAAATCTATCATGAGCAATAACTTTCTTTAAACTACTTTTTCTTTTAGATTCTAAGTAGATAATATTCTCTTGCTGCTTAACCATTTTATTTAGAATATGGTTATTGGGCTTTCACACACAATCTGATAAACACATTTGGTACAACTGACCTCCTATCATCCAATATGCAACCAAAAGTACACATAGCTAAGAAAAAACAAAACACACAATTCACATCAGCAATAGTTTCAATGATTAGTGGACTGAACTGCCTTTCAGATGGAAAGAAAATCAATCATTTTTCATACAACTAATTTACCACATGTAGAAATACTTAATAAAATCCATTTGTTATATATGAATAATTATGTGATCCTACCTGAGAAACACATATGTAAATCAAACATTTCTAAATAGCTGTGCAAATACACTGAAATAAACATTAACAACAAACAATAAAACACAATAATGCCTCATTAAATCCTGACCCACAATGAGACAATAAGTAGTACAATTAAGTCTCTCCACTCATTAAATTAATTTATCCCCATATAAATAAAAAAGCACACAAAAGATTACATTGCTGACAGTCTAGGCTCCCTCACAAAGACAAAAAGGACCTGAAGGAACCACTTATAATAACACTCCTGGGAATCCAAAGCTATCACTCCATATCATTCTAATTCCTACTTCTATACTTTTCACCTCTTCATTCTCTTACCCTAAAATATCTCCTCCCAATGCCAACAAATCTTTCAAGCACCACCTCTTCTATGAAACTTTATATCATATTCAATTCCCAGAAAACATGCATTGAAGAATTTGAATATATTAAAATAATAATAATATTTAAATTTTATTGAGCACTTTGTTTACAAGAACCCAAGTTAAAAGCTTTATGTACATAATTTTATTTTATTCTTACATCAGCCATATAAGTTGCATGCTATTAATATTCCCATCTTACACTTTAGGAAACTGAATCTTAGAGAAATTAAGAAATATGCAGCATCACATAACTAGTGATTGACAAAAAATCAGAATACTAATAACACAGACAAATCATTTGATATACACTATCTTAAACTGCAAACTGATAGTTTTTTGTCTCAACATCATATCTGCTTAAAGCATTAACTGTGGACCCTTACATCCCTCACAGCATGCAGGACATTGATTATCCACACATTTTGTTATTGTTGTATAGTTGCTAAGTTGTGTCTGACTATTTTGCAACCCCATGGACTGTAGCCCACCAGACTCCTCTGTCCATGGGATTCTCCAGATAAGAATACTAGAGGGGGTTGCCATTTCCGTCTCTAGGGGATCTTCTCAACCCAGGCATCAAACCCACGTCTCCTGAATTGGCAGGTGGATTCTTTACCACTGAACCACCAAGGAAATCGCTATTGACAAAAAGTATATAGTTAAGAAATACTTCTGGTGTCCTATTAATTTAGGTAAGAAAGATGAAAATAAATGTTCTTACTTCTCTAAGCCCTAAAATGCCCTTCTCCCTGGTCATTCCAGATGCAAACTTCTTAGCATTTCAAATTATCTTGCTTGTTCCATAACTTTTAATTTGATTATTGAGCAAAGTGAGTTAAAGTGCACTGTCAACTGAAACCATTTCATGTCCAAGAGAGAAATAGAAAGTATCTGTTTTTACAAGATATAAAGTTGCCATAAAATAAGTATAGTCTAATCTGCACTTGGCTTTGGTTCAAGACTTTGGTACATACAAACAGGAAACAAGTTAGCATAGAAGTTAAGAGTACATTCTCTGGTATAAAAGTGTCTACTTTCAAATCCCACCTCCACCCTAGGTAGTTATATAATCATGGAAAATCATTTACCTCTCTAACCTGCAAAAATGAAAACAAAAATAGCTCCTATTTTACATCTTAAGATTCAATGATTCCACATATAAGTGATATCACACAGTATTTGTCTTTCTCTATCTGACTTATTTCACTAAGTATAATATTCTCTAGGTTTCTCCACATTACTGCAAACAGGACAAGATTGAGATGCAAACTACTAAGAATAAAACAGATGGCAACAAGGATATATTGCACAGTACAGGAAATTACAGCCTTTATCTTGTAATAATACTGAAGAACTATGCCTTACACTTGAAATTAATATAATATTGTAAATCAACTATACTTCAATGAAAAATAAGGTTAACTGAAGCAAAAGAAAAGATTCAATGAGATGATTTATGTTTAGCATCCATCAGAAAGTAATCTCTCAGTCACTATTACCATCAGTATTGTAGCACATGTATATAAAAATGTAGTAGAATATGGGCTTCCCTGGTAGCTCAGTGGTAAAGAATCTGTCTTCCAATGCAGGAGACATGGGTTTGATCCATGTCTGTGTCAAGAAGATTCCCTAGAGAAGGAAATGGCAACCCATTCTAGTATTCTTGCCTGGGAATCTCATGGTCAGAGGAGCCTGGCAGGCTACAGTCCATGGGGTCACAAAAAGAATCAGACACAACTTAGTAACTAAACAACATAATGATGCTATTTGCTGAAATAAGCACCTTAAGAATGAGCCACCTTGAATCCACTAATACTAAATAGAACAAAAAAAACTTGTTCTATTTCTACTGTATTTGTTTTATTTGTATTTGTATTTCAATTCCTATGAATATACCACAATTTGTTTATATATTCTGTTTCTAATGGATATTTCAGTTCAGTCGCTCAGTCATTTCTGACTCTGCAACCCCATGGACTGCAGCACACCAGGCTTCCCTGTCCATCACCAACTCCTGGAGCTTGCTCAAACTCCTGTCCATTGAGTCAGTGATGCCATCCAACCATCTCAGACTCTGTTGTCCCCTTCTCCTCCTGCCTTCAATCTTTCCCAGCACCAGAGTCTTTTCCAGTGAGTCAGTTCTTCACATCAGGTGGCCAAAGTGTTGGAGCTTCAGCTTCAACATCAGTCCTTCTGATGATTATTCAGGACTGATCTCCTTTAGGACTGACTGGTTTGATCTCTTTGCAGTGCAAGGGACTCTCAAGAGTCTTCTCCAATACCACAATTCAAAAGCATCAATTCTTTGGCACTCAGCTGTTGGACACAGCTCATACTATTAATGGATATTTCAATAGTTTCCAATTATTGAGTATTACAAATATTACTGTAGTGAACATTCATATATATGTTCTTTGGTTAACACGTACTTCCATTTAGAGCTGGAATTTAGAGCTGTATCAGTTTTATTACTTTTTCTTCCATTTTTCATTGTCTACGGTGCCAGTGGGTATACCTTTTTTTTCTTACTTTTTCAGTTTCATTGAAAGTATAATTCATGTTACATATCTATTTCTCAATTTTTTCTCAAAAGTTTCCTTACTAAATTTCTAATTTCAAATGACAAAACGAAACTTGTTATGCCATTCCTGAATCCAATTTTTACAGTGAGCTCTATAGTTTACAAGTAGACACAAATAAAAAAGGACTCTTTTAAAGTAATATTTTACTAACAATTTCAAAATAAATATGCTCACTTTACTCACATATGGCAAAGCTAGTGGTTTAGAAGATACAGCTGGAAATTTATCTTATCTATTATTTATTTTGGTCTCCTTATTTCATTTTGTCTTATTTTTGTTTTTGTTTTGCAAAATAGCATTTAACTTTAATTTCTTTGACCATTTAATCACATATATCCCCAAAAGAAAATATTCATACAAACTACTAAATAAATTTTATTTATATGCTTTGGTACTCTTAATTATCAGTAGGCAAAAATAGCATGCTTTCAATGCTATAGAGTTTGGCATCTTTTTCCCGTGAACATACTAATGTTGCCTAATTTAGACAATATATTGAATCCACTCTAACTTAATAACTTAATTACCAGAGCTTATCACCATATATGGTCACACTCTGAGTACTGATTGTTACTGTTGCAGCATGTGAGTTTTGTAGGGGAAACAATTCAGCCTGTAACAAACACTACATAAACATCTCTCCAAAGATATACAGACTGCCAATAGGCACATGAAATAATGCTCAACACCACTAATCATTAAGGAAATGCAAATCAAAACAATGAGATGCCACTTAATATCATTAGAATGGTTATTAGAAAAACCAAAAACAAAAATGAAAATAACAAATGTTTATGAGGATGTGGAAGATAGGAATTCTAATGCTCTGCTAATGGGAATGTAAAGTGGTACAACCACTGTGGAAAACAGTATAACAATTCCTCAGAAAAATAAAAATAGAACTACCATATAGCCATCAATTTCACTTCTGGGTATATACTCAAAAGAATTGAAATTAGAGAGTTGAAGAGCTATATCTACACTCCTACTCAGAGCAGCATTAGTCAAAAAAGTCAAAAGGTGAAAGCGACCCAAGTGCCCACTGATAGATGAATGAATAAACAAAATGTGTGTGTGTGTGTGTGTATGTGTGTGTGTGTGTACACACACAATGGAATAATATTCAAATTTTAAAGGAAGGCAAATCTAGTGCATGTTACAACATGGATGAATCTTAAGACGTTATGCTCAATGAAATAAGCCAGGCAAAAAGAACAAATACTATCTGATTCCACTTACATGTATGTATGCTTAGTCACTCACTCATGCTGACTCTGCAAACCCACCAGGTTCGTGTAACCCGCCAGGTCCATGGGATTTCCCAGGCAAGAATACTGGAGTGGGTTTCCATTTCCTTCTCCATCACTTATATGAGGTACCTTAAAGAATTAAATTCATAGAGACATAAACAAAATGGTAGTTGTCAGAGGCAATAAGTTGTTTAATGTGTTAGTTTCCATTTTGCATGAAAAGAATTCTGAAGATAGATGGTGATGATGGCTGCAGAACAGTGTGAATGTATTTAATACCACTGAACTGTATGCTTAAATGGTGAATTTTATGTTATGTATATTTTACCATAGTTAAAAAAATATTTAATCTATACAGCAAATATAAGAGCCACTCAACAAATATATATTCATACCTGGATTTTTCAGACAAAAAACAAAAGTTCAACAAGGTAAAGTTGATATACTTAATAAGTAAAAGAATCAGGTTTCAAATGCAGGTTATATCTCACACTAGAGACTTGCATGCTCAAATACACCACACTGACCACACTTTCTCAACATAGTTTAAATATTTGTTGGAGAAAGCACTGAAAAATTTTTAGACATTTTGCAGTATAAAGGAGTCTATTAAGACAGTGCAATATATTACTATTTTACTGATCAAAAGTGTTCATTGGAGCTCTTTCTGTAATGACTTTTCTTCTGGACAGCAATGATACACCTAACCTGTGCTAGACAGTGAAAGGTTATTGCTGAACCATGAAAAAACACCAGGATTCTTGGCCTCCGGAGGAGAATTCAACCGGGGCCAGAGACGAGGCTTGATCGGTCAGAGGTTTTGTGTAATAAAGTTTTATTAAAGTATGAAGGACGTAGAGAAAGCTTCTGACATAGGCATCAGAAGGGGTCAGAAAGAGTACCCACTTGCTGGTGTTAGCAATGGAGTTATATACTCTTCAATTAGTTATTACAGTGAATTAAAAAAATGTCTGGAGGTTGTAAAGACCTCACTAGACCTACTCCCATCATTTACATTTTAAGATAACAGGATTAGCCAGAAGGTTTTTTTCCAGAAACTGTCCTCAAGCAGCATACATTATTGTTATATAATCATAAGGAATGTAGAGGGGAAAAAAGTTTGTCCTTTCTTCCTCCTTGAGAATTCCAGACCCCTCTCTCCTTGGGGACCCCTAGACTTCTTATCAACCTGCCTAGGAAATGACTCTCTCAATAGTTTATCATTCATAGAACTAGCATAAAAGTTTTATATGTCAGTATTAAGGAGAAAAATACACCCCGCTGTTCCTAATTTTCCTTTACAAATCAGTGAGAGAGGAGGCACTGAACTGCTTAGGAACCTGAATTGCAAAAGATCCCATGCTTTGCTCCAGTTTGTTGAAAAATTAGTGTTAATGCTTATGTAAGATATCTGGAATGTCAAGATTTGTGTTTCATTTTCACACTAATAATCCAGACTTCTCTAAGGCTCCAAGGTTAGACTCCCAAGAGACATTGCTTCTTTAGCCAATTTCTGCTTGACATTATAGTTTATAAAACACCGTCTGAGATACAAAGAAAATAAAATTAATAAAACACAAAGCAAGAGCCTCATATCAGTGTGTTGAGGATTTATGCACATAAACTGCCAAGTACCGGTTTTGAAACAGACCCTATAGACTTCCAGTTGCCATAGTAACTCCACATTTTTATTGAATGTGAAAGTGTAAACAGATGAGCACAGCTCAGGTAAATCATCAGTGATGCCACTGTTGGCCTCTGAGTGGCAGAAATAGGAAGAAAATGCTGTCCCTTTCTAAAATAAAATAATCATAATTTATACCCCTGATTTCTTGGTCTGTGAACATCCCCTTAGAAACTTCTTTCAGTACTGCTTGACTAATTACTCATGAAGAGAAAGTTCTAATGAATTATTAACAATTTTGTTATTGAAACAGATTAGAGAATTACACAGCAAATCGGGTAAATATGGCAATTCTATCAAATGTTTGCACTTTGCTATCTCATTTTCTTGATCCTAATCTGTTCTTTCATTTACCTGCAAAAGAAGAAGTATAGGGCAGCAACTAAAACAACTTTTATAAACATAAGCCCGTCTCTGAGATGATTACAGGTTATTTTCAGGGAAAAAAAAAAAGGAAAAGATAAAGGCTTTCAATTGGAATAATTGAAGGAAATGGTGGAGACAGATGCTAAAGAGCTATCATCATTAAAATACTTGAACACAAAACTGATATCCCTACAGTGGTTCTTTCTTTTTTATTTTATTTGACAATACAGCAAGCATGGCATGAAGGATCTTAGTTCCCCAACCAAAGATCGAATCCACACACTCTGCAGTGGAAACAAGGTGTCCCAATCACTGGACTACCAGGGAAGTACCCTTGAATACTTATTCTTAACGGTATGAAGTTGTTAGAGAAGGCTATGTTTGTTTGATCATATAGCTGAGAATGGGAAATTTCCTAATTGTTTTGTTTCCTACATAAGCAGGAAAATATTGCTAAAATAGTAGTACATAGTTTATGAATGCATATGATAACAACAGAAATAGGCACTAGAATATACTCATTTTTTTTACCAGGCCTACAAATCTTATACAAAGACATGCTTTATGTTAACAAAACTGCTGTCACTTACTGAATACCTAATATGAGCTGAGCATTTTGTTAAATGCTCACATACTCTAAAGTTCATTGATTAAGAGCATAAAGTCTGAAGTTGATGTTGGGTCTAAATTCTTATTCCACTGTTTGTGACTTATATAATCTCAGGTAAGTTATTTAACCTTCAAATCTTGGTTTCTTTGTTTCCAGAATGAAGATAATAATATCCCTTACTTCTTCAGTGTTCTTCAGAGTGTTTTTATAAAGGACCAAATGAAAATACTCATGTAAAATACTTATTTACAGTATCAGCAGTGCACAAATGTTAGTAAGTTTATATTATTATCTCATTAAATATTCACAACAGCAGAAGGTAGATATGATTATCTATATTTCACAAATAAGAAAATTGAGGCTTAAAGGATTTAACTAACTTGGTCTTGTACTTGGTAGATATAAGACATCGATATTTACCTTGTTCTTAAATCTATGCATACTGAATCAACATGGGAACTAATATTTTGGGATCTGGTTGCATTTATTACCCTTTCTCTATCCTCTTGAAGATGTCCTTTGGTCAATCCATAAGTATTTGTTAAGCTTCCACAATGTTCTAAGCTTTTCTACTCATGAAAGTGATACAAAAGAAAAACAATTCATGACATCATGGAGTTTACAACTTATCTGAGAAGACAATGTGAAAAATACTCAATAAAGGATTAAACTTGAATGATCTCATATCGAAGATTCAGGATTCAGTTGTAGAAAGCAGAGGTTTAGGTGTATGGGCATCATCAGAGAAGAATTCAAAGGATTAAACTGAGTTTTAGAAGATGAATATGAATAGATAGATAGGTAGATAGCTCTTCTTTGAGAAAAAAGGAGGACATTTTGAATGTAAGAAACAGAATAAAGAAAAACACCAAAGTACTTATCAAAAAATAATTTGGAAATGGATTTGGAAGCCCTAAATTATGGAGCTGGAAATGAAATTAAATGATTAAACGCAAAGATATAATTGGGACTACCCTGGCCATCCAGTGGTTAAGATTCTGTGCTTCTACTGCAGGGGGCAGGTGTAGATTCTATGATTCAGATTCTATGATCCCTGATCATAGAACTAAGATCCTGCATGCCATGCTACACAGCCCATCCCATCAAAAAAAGATGTAATTAATAGGAAAAATATAATAGAAGCTATAAAAAGATTTGATAAAGAAGGTGAATAAAAGAAAATATACAAAAATTGGTTTGGAATATTCTCACTTGGACCATGAGAAGAAATTTCATGTACCAGAGAGAAGAGTAGAGAAACTGAAAATGAAAGCACTTCTATTGGGAATATTTTCAGTTGGAAACTTATTGTATAAAGCTTCTTGAATAGTGTTGACTTAATATGAAAATGGATGTAAAATAAAGAACTACAACACAAGTGATGGCCAATACCTACAAAAAATGTAATTATATGCATGCAATGATAATTAAAGACATGATATACTTTCTATTACTTTGCATAAAGATTAAACAATCTTTGGAGAATATACTGGGTTGGTAGAGATATTGAAAATAACAGCAGTCAAAATCCAAGGTAAGCAAATCACAGGCAGATAAGAGGAAGATAAGAAAAGAAGCCAAAGACATGCTAGCAGGGTGTCAATGATGATTTAGATAGGATTTATCAAGACATTTCTCTTGTAATATCTGTATTCCCCATTTATGAATCTGAGAACAAATGCTCAGAATAACTTCATACACTTTGAGTACAGGGTTCAGGTTTCAAATTTTATTGATAGTATTTCTGTACTGTCTTCTGCAACCTTGATTAAATCTAAGTCTCTGGGACAGGAACAAATTTTATTCCTTCATTTGGAGATCAGGGAAAATCATACAGTCCTCTGAAAATCATATACTCCTCTGAAAAAGTCACAGCAAGCTACCTGGACAATAGTAGGTATTCAAAAAATTGTAGTAGTAGTCATCTCTGCTTTTATTCAAACAAAAAGAGTTGACTGAGGTGGTTATTCAGGGAATAGATACAAATAAGATATACATATCTGTTTCTGCCTAAAAGATTTTCAATTTTCTATGTCTAAATTTTGGCTTGTGAAATCTCAGCAGATATTTTATATACCAAAAACAATCCCCACTGCAACCTTAAAGGACATTTATATGTCACTGAATACATAAAGTGCTATATCTCATATTTATCCTTTATCATCCATATGCAGAATTAACTGTAATGCCCTTTCCATGTTTGTGCCCTCAAAAGTCCTTCTCATTTTTTAAGATTAACCTTTATCACTCCTGGTAAGTCTTCCTAGCCAAGGTGGAGGTTCAACTATTTTGTCCATGAGAGCTTCTCACCCAATCTAAGCAGTATTTTTGCTCTCTGTTTTGGTATTGCTTAGCATAAACAGAAATTTTAGCCCTGACCCTATACTTATACAGTTAATTCACAACATACGTGATATCAACATATGTGTGTGCATGTATAACAAGTTTCATAGAACAGTACATTCCCATAAACTTTATTTTCCATAAAAATGCTGAATTTACAAGAAGATATTGTGAGGGTCAAGAGAATGTCCCTGTGAGGTACAAATTTCCACCAAACCCCTCTCTGTCACATATCTGCTTCAGCTAGGCAAATAATAATTTTCTGTGTCATAAAAGGGTTTTAAGATATATACTCATTCAGTCCTCCAAAGATCAGAGTATGTCAGATCTGTTTTCATCTGAGTATCTTATTGCTTATGCAATGTACTTGGGTTTCTGGTCAAACAGAATACTGGAGCTTTTCTCCTTAGAGTACGTACTGAGTTCTAAAACTGTGCTCCTCTTTATACCAATGATGTTCTGGTTAGTTTTAATTATGAAAACAAGGATGTTTTTCTAAGTGACCATAATTTATTTCACTTAGTAAGTAGCCTTATCATGACCAATTACAGCAGAATGATCAACTTTCACAAGATCATCCATTTAGCAACAAAATCAACATCCTTTATATAAATGATTTTTCATTTCTTCTGCTTTTTTAAATTCCAAAGAATAACCTTCAGAAATTTGGGTATATTCCCTTTGACGCTTGAGTTCAAGTTAATATATATGACTTGAGGCCAAATAAGGTCAATTAGAAGTATTAATATTTGGACATGTATGGTAGAACTTCTTAGCATAATACACTACATGTACCAGGTGCTCAAAAAAAAGTCTTTGAGAGAAGAGAAAGAGTTTTTCTTATATATGCAGATTAAAGTGTTATATAATAAATGATTTTAGAAATGAATCCTTTTGGAACATTGGTTTAATTTTTGGTTTTTATTATGTTTTCTTCATAAAATGTGCAAGTACTAAGATGTTAAATAGAATAGGTTTTATAGGAAAATTCACTTGAGTTATCTGTACATGTTCCCTCCCCAATATAGAAGAGATAGAATATATGTGTTTTGATTTCTGGGACTATTTTAAGATCAATTAAAAGAGAAATAAAACAGTTCTAATTACCATTAAGGTTGAATCCCAATAGTTGGCAGATGAAGATTTTCTGAGCATTAAAGAATTGAGTTCAGGTGCATATCCGTGCTTTCAAAGCCCCAGAGAGAATCAATTTAAGAGACAAATCTCAAGATAACATTCTCTTCTAGTTCTTAACATAGGGCTAGAAAATACATCAGTATGGATGTGTGTATGTGTGTGTGTGTGTGTGTGTGTGTGTGTGTGTGTGTGTATACACATACATATATATGGGTTTCACTGGTGGCTCAGATGGTAAAGAATCTGCCTACAATGCAGGAAGGATTCCCAGGTGGCTCTAGTGGTAAAGAACTCACCTGACAATGCAGAAGACATAAGAAACACCAGTTTGATCCCTGGGTCAGGAAGATCCCCTGGAGGAGGGAATGGTAACCCACTCCAGTATTCTTGCCAGGAGAATCCCATAGACAGAGGAGCCTGGTGGGCTAGAGTCCATAGGGTCCTAAAGAGTAGGACGTGACTGAGCAACCAACACTTTCACTTCATACATATATATACAGATATACACGTATTTATGTATGCTGCTGCTACTGCTAAGTTGCTTCAGTTGTGTCCAACTCTGTGCGACCACATAGACGGCAGCCTACCAGGCTCCCCCATCCCTGGGACTCTCCAGGCAAGACGACTGGAGTGAGTTACCATTTCCTTCTCCAACGCGTGAAAGTGAAGTCATTCAGTCATGTCCGACTCTTAGCAACCCCATGGACTGCAGCCTACCAGGCTTCTCCGTCCATGGATTTTCCAGGCAAGAGTACTGGAGTGGGTTGCCATTGCCTTCTCCGGTATGTATGTTTATCAGTATGTATATATTTGATTTTATCAAAATTTCTTAAAATTTAGAAAACTGGTTTTTTTTAGAATTTCTTCAGTAATTTTTTTATTTTAATTGAAGGCTAATTACTTTACAATATTTTAGTGGTTTTTGCCATTCATTGACATGGATCAGCCATGGGTGTATATGTGTCCCCCATCCTGAACCCCCTCCCACCTCCCTCCCCATCCCATCCCTCAGGATTGTCTCAGTGCACTGGTTTTGAGTGCCCTGTTTCATGCATCAAATTTGAACTGGTGTTCTATTTCACATATGGTAATATACATGTTTCAGAGCTATTCTCTCAAATCATCCCACTCTCACCTTCCCCCACAGAGTCCAAAAGTCTGTTCTTTATATCTGTGTCTCTTTTACTGTCTCGCATATAGGGTCATCATTACCATCTTTCTAAATTCCATATATATGCGTTAATATACTATATTGGGGAAAACTCTGATTCTTATTTTATTTTAAATGTCACTCTAGCCCCCTTTTATCCCATTCACATCCTAAGAAATGATATAATTCTAGCCTTTCTCTAGAAAGGGAAGTATTTTGTCACCAAAAAGAAAGGTGATCAAATCTTGGAAAAGTAATAAATTCTTGGATACAGAAATATTTGAAATTAAGAAGCAATGTAAACAATTTAGCACAATGTCTTTTATGTAGTTGACAACATTTTCCTTCTCATCAGACTTTTAAAGTTATTCTACAATAAAACATGAAGCTAGAATTTTGTATCTGTGTGTAACAAATAAGTTTTGAGGAAATCAGCAAAATGTTAAAACTTCCCCCAAATGCCTTAGAAAATGTAAATCATATTTTTGCATATCTCAAAGCATTTGCTAGAATCACTCTTTAACCTCTTAATGCCAAAAGAGCACTAATGTATTGGGAATAAGGAGAACAGATGAATGGGAAAAAATATCACTAACAGTACAACTGAGTACAAATGTGTAGACAGTGATTGCCATATAAATATTTGCCTAAGACAATCAGAAAAACATCGGCAATCTACAAAAATGTGCTCTTCTCTCTCTAAACTGTTGGATGGAGGCTTTTAAATTTCTATCATCTTTAAAATCAGATGTTTATTATGCAGTCTTTTCTGCATAACACTTGACAGGTACCCACCTAACTCCCTCAAGCCAAAGAACATTGCCTGACAGCAAATAATTCTGAAACACTAGTGTATATTTAGAAAATAAATGCTTAACCCACCAGTATGGAAAGCAAAACTACTGAGAACAACTTCCTCTATTATACATTCACACAAGTTTGGAGATGTGACTTTATATCACATGGTAACAAAAATCGCTCTGTTCTTCCCAAAGTAAATACAGCTGGAATTCTTAATCAGCATCTTTGAAAGCCTAAGCCTAGCTTATATATTTAAAGATGCAGGCATCCTAAAGTTACCACAATCTAAACTGGACAAGGCTTGTCCAGGGACTCTTTAGTTTTTGCTACATGCAGAAAAAATAAGGGTCTGCTGATGCTGTTATCAAATGCAGTCCCATCAGCACTACACACTTGGCTGGGCATTTTGACAGTAATGTCTTAAAGGAAGTAGACAAGATGGGTTTCTCCTTTATATGGTAATGAATAATAAAGAAGAAGCTTCTCTTATTGGGTTAGGAACTGAGAAAACATGAAGTTTGTGACATTAGAAACATAAGAGATGGCATCCATGATAAATTCTCACACTGGGAAATAAATACTCTAACTAGCTGTTTCTGAATTTGGGCTATAATTCCAGTTTGGAGGGCTTTTCATCCTATGACTAGTTCACTAATGGTATTTACAGGCCCTGCAATGCTAATACAAAAAGATTCCCCAACGGTACATTCTACTTAAAATTTAGCTTATTCCAAAAAGGAAATTGTAAGGAAGCCTTATTCACAACACACAGAATAAAATAGCAAAACTTCCCTCCCTCCCTCTGTCGGAAAAGGAGCTCTATGCAGATATGGTGGTAGAAATGGGACTAAAGGAGGAAGAAAATTGTGGCTATCTCTTGGCCACAGCAAACTTGTCTTCATGCACCAGCCTGCTTTTCTGCATTTCTGTTAGGCCTTTCACTGTGCATTTCTAGCTGATGAATTTTGTTGCTTCTTGCTCAAATTTGAAAAGGAGGAAAAAGTACTGTCCACTGCTTTTTAAATCTTGCTCTCATTAATATGCTTTAAAAAAGAAGAAGAAGAAGAAGCTAATCATTCATCAAGAGTTGGCAGAAGGAATTTTCTGCTTTTGCAACTACTGTATCTCCCAGAAGTTTGGTGACTAGGTGTCCCTATAATAGGCATCATAACAGATAAGGAAACAAGTCCAGAGAGGCTAAAAGATTTGTCCAGGACATATGAAAAGCACAAGACAAAAGCATGTTTCCATTCACCTTTTCTGAAATCATACCTCATATACCTTCCTAACCACTTCTTTCAAAAGAATAGTACTATACAAACAAGAACAGTCGATGTGGTTTTGTAGTAACCAAAATTTCTAAAGAAATCAAAATTAGCAAAGCCACCCATGATTATTTTACCTAAAGTATCTCCCTTTTGTCTCCACTCTTCTGTCTGAAGGCTTTACTCTTTTCTTGCCACTTACCACAACGTATGGTCATTTTTCTGGTTATTTCCTTGTTTATCTTATACACTAGATCATAATCTCTCTGAGGGTGGGACAGTGTCTTGTTCATTGCACTCACTCTATTTAGCTTCTAGCACAATGCCTAGGACACAGTGGGGTTGTAATAAATATTTGTTAAAAGTGTGAATAGTTAAAATTCTTCCTAATTTACACAAACAGAATTCCTTATGTTCTTTATGGTATCACTTAGAATCAAATCCTCCAAGTGTAAGAATTATTCAATATGATTAAACATCGTGGAATTTAGAATCATAAAGAGCTTTAGAAGACCACTTAATTTAACCATTTTGTGTAACTGATGAAGCACTGGATTTCAAAGAGATTCCTCAGTTTACCCAGTCATACCCTGAGCCAGAGCCGGGACTAGAACTGAGTGAGAGTTTATCACCTTTATTCATTTACCTGTACCTAGCATTACTGAAGTAAAGGTCTAGGGAAATTGACTAACAATGTCCCAAAAAAGCAGAAGTTAGTACCCTGAAACAAATTTCAATAGCAATTTTTCTTGTACCTGGAAACATTTGATTCAGCTCCCAAGTAATAGTAATTTACATAGGAAAGTATGGTACATAGCTGATGAAAACAGGCATTTTGCCTCATAACTTATTCCTCTGTTTCAAGATAAAAGACATATTTTAACATGATTTAGTCCCTTTCTCACAAAAAAAACCCTAGCATTTCTGAAATAAAATTATTTGGAAAAATAGGACAGTGTAGCAAATAAAGCCATTGATAGGGTCTCTATGTACAACTTTCCAATTTCCACAGCAATTCAGAGAAAATACCCTCTAAAATAAATAAATATGTTTTTAAAAGTGTTTTCTGACTAAACTTCTAAATATAATATCTTGGGTATTTACAAATAACATCTTCATCCTGCAGTGTAAGCTGTTTATAAATATATAACAAGGATTATTAACACTATTTTGACTTTATACTACTATATAACAAAAGGGAAAGAAAAAATGTTCAGACTGAAATCATCTGTAATTCATACCACAGCAAGTAGTTATACAGCCCATATGGAGTGAAGATTACCCACTGCTGAA
Organism: Antilocapra americana; assembly: GCA_007570785.1. Taxonomy (NCBI): domain Eukaryota; kingdom Metazoa; phylum Chordata; class Mammalia; order Artiodactyla; family Antilocapridae; genus Antilocapra; species Antilocapra americana. The sequence goes on along the minus strand of ML660787.1, from coordinate 881,535 downwards.
AATTCCATGAGAATGTTACAAGGTGACATACTGGAGTTAAGTGCTGTATGCTGGATGGCAGCTCATTTCATAGGGGCTCAGAACTCACTATATGCAAAGGACATACAGAAGCCACCATACCAACAGAGGTGAAAACTGAAGAATCAAACAAATGTTGCAGATTCCAAGTTGCTCTCCTACAATAACAACCAGCACCAAATGAGTTGCTGTGGTGGAGAGCAAGCTGTGCTTGGAGACTAATTGCTGCACTTGTTAGAGTGTGCAAGAAGGTGTTTATTTGTTTTACATGTGTTTGGTGCCAAGACATCCCGGGGATCTGGAGCTGAAGTGGAAACAGAATGACAGTGTTTAGAAAACTAAACACAAAAACAAAAGGGAAAGATAATTTTTTCTGAAAGTGACTTTAGCGTTAAGCGTATGAAAAGCTCGAGGCTCTTATCCTGGGTGATTAATTCTTCAGTCTCCTTCAGATCAACCTGTGGGAGCCCATGCCGGAATGAAGCATATTAAGTCTGGGATGCTTTAATGTTGTTACTTTTATTTAGATGGTGAATTATTCAAAGCAGGGAATATCAGTCTAAGAACTACCAAATGAAAAGAAATGAACTCAGGAAAAGGAGGGAAGTGAAGCACAAAATGCGGTGTTCAAACAGTTCCACCTGAATGGCAAAGTTTAGAGTACGTACTACTGGGAATTTGCCACACTGTATCTTTCCAGCTTCAGAAATAATAACTAGATTTTGACTGACATTTTTAAAAGTTTAATGATGGAAATACTTCTACTGAACAACCTTGTTTTTCTTCTTTTATACTTCATAGGCCTCTGGAGTCTTCCTTTGGACAGAAATTTGCTACTCCAAATCTAAGCCCAAAATATTTATGGAATATGATTTTAAAATATGTTAATTCCTCCAAGCAGTGAACATGGTAAACATTAAAAGCAATTATTGTTACTCATTATTTTTCTTTTGATGTAGAGATATTTGAGCACTGATAAACTCCCCAAAGACAAATTTAATACACATATTTTTCATGATTAGCATATTATGTGGACTATTTGTTATTTAAAATTGGAGAATATGAATAATAGTCATTATGCATCATATATAATTTTTGAAACACCTGTTTTACATAAACTGTGTTATTAAAAAATCAAGGTAATTCAATTACGTTCCCTTTATTACCTCAAAAACATTAAAAAAATTTTGCTTAGTTTGATTCTCTCTTTTTCTGTGTATCTCTCTTTCTTCCTCCTTCCTTCTCAGGAATTTGAAAATTTCTCAAAAAGAAGTGGTAACTTTCACTTCTCACACAAGTTCAATAATGCAAATCTATACCCACCATAGATAAAAAATTCATTTTAATGTCATTTACTTTCTATTTTTTACTGCTTCCTGCCACATATAGTGTGATTGGTTCATTAATGTGTAGTGGAAAACATATGTCAAACTGAGATTCATGCATATCATCTATCCTACACAAAAAGTGATTTTCATATCTATGAAAATCTTACAACTTCTCCAAGATTAAATATATTTAACTATGAAATTATACTCATTTAATCGTTGAAAAATACAGTTTTTACTCTCTAAAAAGTGTTAATGTCATGTTTTTATCCAGTTTTCTATACAAATAACAGAATATGTATACAAAACAGCCTTATGGCAAAGAAACATCAGTTTATTTATGAGGGAATGAGGATTCATCTCTGGTTTAGTGCAAAATATATCAAGTAGGTCAGTCACATACTATTAGCACAACTATTACAGTTACATGGGAGATAGTCTGCCCCACCAAAGTTCCTGAAACAAAAAAAAACCACTAGAAAACCAAACAAATGAACCAGTTTATGCAGGGATGTGTACGTGTGTGCTTATGATGTTTATCCTGATATTTTATAATTCTAATCCAGTATCACAGGACTTACCACTTGTTTTCTATACTATTTTCATCTCTATGCTATCTTTACTCCCTCCACTAAGCACTCAACCCAAAGAGCAGAGGAGTCACTTAGAGGAATGCTTGTCACTGTCCCTACTGAGAGCTCCAGAGTTCTGACTCAGAGATTTTGCCTGTGGGAAGAACAGACTGTAAAACAGATGGCTCCTAATCTCTCTTATAGGAACTGGCTTCATTTGCAACTGAGCATGGAGAGGTTTAAACCAAAGGATGCTCTCAAGAACAGCAGAGGTTGGAATGGGAAAATATATTTGCAAATTATATATCCAATAAAAGGTAATATCCAAGATATATAAAGAACTCATATAATTCAACAAAAAAGCAAACAACTTGATTTTTTTTAAATGAGCTGAGAATCTGAATAGACATTTTCCCAAATGACATAGAGTTGGCGAACAGGCACATGAAAGGATGCTTAAGATCACTAATTATTAGGGAAATACAAACCAAAACTACAATGTAATAGTACTTCACATACTTTAGAATGGCTATTATCAGAAAACCAAGAAATAACAAATGTTGGAGAAGATGTAGGAAAAGGGAAAATCTCATACACAGTCAGTGGTAGTGTAAATTGGTATAGCCACTATGGAAAACAGTAAAAAGATCCCTCAAAAATTAAAAACAGAATTACCATATGACCTATCCATTCCACTTGGAATTTATCTGAAGATTATAAAAGGACATTAATTTGAAAAGATATATGCACTCATATTCATTGCAGCATTATTTACAATGGCCAAGATATGAAAAAAATTAAGAATCCACAACATGTGAATAAAGATGTGATATATAAATTCACATAATGTATTATAATACTGTTGTTGGTGTTGTTTAGTCGCTTAGTTGTAGCCAACTATTTGCAACCCCATGGACTGTAGCCTGCCAGGCTCCTCTGTCCATGAGATTTTCCAGGCAAGAATACTGGAGTGGGTATTCTTTCTGCAGGGGATCTTCTCATCTCCTGCATTGGCAAGTGGATTCTTTACCACTGAGCCAACAGGAAAGCCCAAAGTAATATTACTTAGTCATAAAAACAGATAAAGTCTTGCCACTTGCAACAACACTGATGAACTTTGGGGGTATCTAAATGAAATAAGTCAGATAAAGAAAGTCAAACATATATCATTTGTATATGGAATATAAATAAATAAATAACCTAATCAAGACAAAACAAACACATAGACACAGAGATCAAAGCTGTGGGTACTTTGGTTTATGTTGGAGAGTGTTTTGCCTATGTTATCCTCTAGGAGTTTTATAGTTTCTGGTCTTATGATTAGATCTTTGATCCATTTTGAGTTTATCTTTGTGTATGGTGTTAGAAAGTGTTCTAGTTTCATTCTTTTACAAGTGGCCGTCCAGTTTTCCCAGCACCACTTGTTAAAGAGATTGTCTTTTCTCCATTGTATATTCTTGCCTCCTTTGTCAAAGGTAAAGTGTCCATAGATGTGTGGATTTATCTCTGGGCTTTCTATTTTGTTCCATTGATCTATAATTCTGTCTTTGTGCCTGCACCATACTGTCTTGATGACCGTGGCTTTGTAGTATAGCCTAAAGTCAGATAGGTTGATTCCTCCAGTTCCATTCTTCTTTCTCAAGATTGCTTTGGCTATACGAGGCTTTTTGTATTTCCATACAAATTGTGAAATTAATTGTTCTAATTCTCTAAAAGACCTCTGGTAGCTTGATAGGAATTGCATTAAATCTATAGCTTGTTCTCGGTAGTATACTCATTTTCACTATATTGATTCTTCCAATTCATGAACATGGTATATTTCTCCATCTATTTGTGTTCTCTTTGATTTCTTTCATCAGTGTTTTATAGTTTTCTACATATAAGTCTTTTCTTTCTTTAGGTAGAAATACTCCTAAGTATTTTATTCTTTTTGTTTCGATGGTGAATGGAATTGTTTCCTTAATTTCTTTTTCTGTTTTCTCATTGTTAGAGTATAGGAATGCAAGGGATTTCTGTGTGTTGATTATGTATCATGCAACTTTACTATATTCACTGATTAGCTCTAGTAATTTTCTGGTAGAGTCTTTAGGGTTTTCTATGTAGAGGATAACACTCCCCAACATAAACCAAAGCAGGATCCTCTATGACCCACCTCCCAGCATATTGGAAATAAAAGCACAAATAAACAAATGGGACCTAATTAAAATGAAAAGCTTCTGCACAACAAAGGAAACTAAAAGCAAGGTGAAAAGGCAGCCTTCAGAATGGGAGAAAATAATAGCCAATGAAGCAACAGAAAACAATTAATCTCAAAAATACACAAGCAACTCCTGCAGCTCCATTCTAGAAAAATAAACGACCCAATCAAAAAGTGGGCCGAACTAAACAGATATTTCTCCAAAGAAGACATAAAAATGGCTAACAAATACATGAAAAGATGCTCAACATCACTCATTATCAGAGAAATGCAAATCAAAACCACAATGAGGTACCACTTTTCACCAGTTAGAATGGCTGCCATCCAAAAATCTACAAGCAATAAATGCTGGAGAGGATGTGGAGAAAAGGGAACCCTCTTACACTGTTGGTGGGAATGCAAACTAGTACAGCCACTATGGAGAACAGTGTGGAGGTTCCTTAAAAACTGCAAATAGACCTGCCATATGACCCAGCAATCCCACTGCTGGGCATACACACTGAGGAAACCAGAAATGAAAGAGATACATGTACCCCAATGTTCATTGCTGCATTGTTTACAATAGCCAGGACATGGAAGCAACCTAGATGTCCATCAACAGATGAATGGATAAGAAAGCTGTGGTACATATACACAATGGAATATTACTCAGCCATTAAAAAGAATTCATTTGAATCAGTCCTACTCAGGTGGACGGAACTGGAGCCTATTATCCAGAGTGAAGTAAGCCAGAAAGAAAAACAAAAAAACAGTATACTAATGCATATATATGTAATTTAGAAAGATGGTAACAAGAACCCTGTATGCGAGACAGCAAAAGAAACGCAGATGTATAGAACAGTCTTTTGAACTCTATGGGAGAGGGCAAGAGTGGGATGATATGGGAGAACAGCATGGAAACATGTTAATTATCATATGTGAAATTAATCGCCAGCCCAGGTTTGATGCTCAGGGCTGGTGTACCAGGATGACCCAGAGAGAGGGAATCGGGAGGGAAGAGGGAGGGGGGTTCTGGAAGGGGAACATATGTATACCCATGGCAGATTCATGTCAATGTATGGCAAAACCAACACAATAATGTAAAGAAATTTTTTTTAAATAAATTAATTAATTTTTAAAAAAGCTATGGGTACTATATGGGAAGAAGGGTGGAAGGAGGTTGAAATGGGTTAAGGGGTCAACTATATAGTGATGGATGAAAAACAAACTTTTAGTGATAAGAACACTGCAGTGTTTACAAAAGTCAAAATATACTGTATATATGAAACTTACATATTGTTATAATCAATGTTACCCCAATACATTGAACTTAAAAGGAAATAATAGAGATTATGGTGAAAAGAGATTCAAAAGTGAGGAAATTCATGGATTTAATGAAGTATAGCCTAGACTATAAACTGGCTAGTCACAAGAGATAACTGGGCAATAAGCCAACTTAGAAGAATCCTGCTTGGGCCAGAACAAGTATCAAACACCGACGTCAGAAACAATTTCATCCATTGAAAGAGACATAATTTGATTTGATTAGTTAATAGAGAAATGTACGCCCAGGTTATTTTTGAAAATGAAGCAATCAACTGGAAATCAGCCACGTTTAATAGCTAGGTGTGGTCAGAAAAAGAATGGAGAGAGTTCTACTAGTACCATCATTATCCCAGAGTAACTATAGTCATATCCAAATCTGTACTTCCCTGAACAGCAATGCTAGAAGGTTAAAATTGGGAGGCTGCATGGAAAAGACATCACTAAAATAATCCCACCAATTACTAAACAATAAGCAAATAACAATAACACCCTTAAAGAGAGAAGAAGAAAACCTATACTTGCTACAATTTATTATAAAATATATAATTACTATAAATTTTTATGTGTATATAATATAAATTACATTTATAAATAAAATATGGTAATATATAAAATATATTACTACCTGTTACAATATATTATAAAATTCCAAAAACAAATTAGGAGATATACCAAAAAACAAGAAAATATGACCCATGCACTGTGGTGGAAGGGAGAAATCAGGCAACAGAAACTGCCTGATCCCAAAATAGCAGGAAAAGTTTCCAAAATAGCCATTTTAAATATGCTCAGAGAATAATACTCATAGAATCAAAGAAAACATGATTAAAGAAATAAAAGAAGATATGCTAATAATGTTGCATCAAATAAAGAAAACCAATATAGATATTGAAATTATAAAAAATGAACTTACCCAAAGGAAATAACAGAGTTAAAAGTATAATACCTAAATTTTAAAAATTCACTAGAGGAACTCAACAACAGATTTATAATGGCAAAAAGAAAGAATTGAAAATAGATTAATAGGCATTATGCAAGCCTAAATAGCAAGGAAAAAAAGATTAATGGAGACAGAAAAATATGAAACAACACTGAGCATCAACATACATATAGTGAGGGTACCAGGAGAAGAGAAAAAGTAATGAGAAGAAAAAATATTCAAGAAAGCGTGGCCAATACAGCAGAGTAGGAAGACCCCATGTTCACCCCCTCTGACAGGGATATCAAAATTAGAACTATTCACAGAGCAACTATCTATGAGAGTGACCTGAATGCTAGCAAAATAGATTTACCACAACTACAGATACACAGAACAAAGCATAAAGAGATGGGTAAATGAAGCTATAGTTATCAAGCAATGTAGTTTGGGTACCAAAAAAAGACACATAGATAAATGGAACAGAATAGAGAGTCAAGAAATAAACTCATGGTTATACGGCTAATGAATCTACAACAATGGAGGCAAGAATATACAGTGTGGAAAAAGACAGCCTCTTCAACAAAAATTAAGGTTCTTAATTCACACAGAATTTCTTCTTTATGTCTTTGTAATCCTTATTTTGAAATAAAATACACTTTGAATGCAATGATGGAAACTTTTTCAATCATGGTGACAAAGTCATCTCTAGCACAATGGGTGCTGGAGTTATACTTCCTAGGTGTAAATCATACTTCCATTATTCTGCTAGCTGATCAGTCAGGAAAGTTTTCTCAACATAAAATGAACATGACTATAAAAACAATATAGTATAAGAAGGTAATAACTACAATAATTTCTCCTTCATTAAGTTACTGACAGGATCAAATTATTGGAACATATTAAATGTTCAATAAATAATAACAATGGACATTTTCTCTAAGCTATCATCTTCATTGTTATAACTTTCATTATCCCCATTAGCCGAGTAATTTAGATATTCAGAATTTCTCCATATTCAAACATATTTTGTTCAGAGACACAAAAATATAATCCAAGTAAAAATGTTAAAAAGTGTTTGGACCACATTTCTCTAGCATAATTTAGTCCTTAGTCAGTATCAGTACCAGTTGAGGTGCTCAGTCATGTCCAACTCTTTGCAACCCTCTGAACCGCAGCATGCCAGGCCTCCCTGTCCATCACCAACTTCTGGAGTCTACCCAAACCCATGTCCATCGAGTCGGTGATGCCATCCAGCCATCTTATCTTGTCTTCCCCTTCTCCTCCTGCCCCCAATCCTTCCCAGCATCAGGGTCTTTTCCAACGAGTCAGTTCTTTGCATGAGGTGGCCCAAGTACTGGAATTTCAGCTTCAACATCAGTGCTTCCAATGAACACCCAGGACAGATCTCCTTTAGGATGGACTGGTTGGATCTCCTTGCAGTCCAAGGGACTCCCAAGAGTCTTCTCCAACACCACAGTTCAAAAGCATCAATTCTTCGGCACTCAGCCTTTTTCACTGTCCAACACTCACAACCATACATGACTACTGGAAAAACCATAGCCTTGCCTAGACGGACCTTTGTTGGCAAAGTAATGTCTCTGCTTTTCAATATGCTATCCAGGTTGGCCGTAACTTTCCTTCCAAGGAGTAGGTGTCTTTTGATTTCATGGCTGCAATCACCATCTGCAGTGATTTTGGAGCCCAAAAAAATAAAGTCTGACACTTTTCCCACTGTTTCCTCATCTATTTCCCATGAAATGATGGGACTGGATGCCATGATCTTAGTTTTCTTAATGTTGAGCCTTAAGCCAACCTTTTCACTCTCCTCTTTCACTTTCATCAAGAGGCTCTTTAGTTCCTCTTCACTTTCTGCCATAAGGGTGGTGTCATATGCATATCTGAGGTTATTATATTTCTCCCGGTAATCTTGATTCCAGCTTGTGCTTCCTCCAGCCCAGTGTTTCTCATGATGTACTCTGCATATAAGTTAAATAAGCAGGGTGACAATATACAGCCTTGATGTACTCCTTTTCCTATTTGGAACCAGTCTGTTGTTCCGTGTCCAGTTCTAACTGTTGCTTCCTGACCTGTATACAGGTTTCTCAAGAGACAGGTCAGATGGTCTGGTATTCCCATCTCTTTCAGAATTTTCCACAGTTTGTTGTGATCCACACAGTCAAAGACTTTGGCATAGTCAATAAAGCAGAAGTAGATATTTTTCTGGAACTCTCTTGCTTTTTCGATAATCCAGCAGATGTTGGCAATTTGATCTCTGGTTCCTCTGCCTTTTCTAAAACCAGCTTGAACATCTGGAAGTTCATGGTTCATGTATTTCTGAAGCCTGGCTTGGAAAATTTTGAGCATTACTTTACCAGCGTGTGAAATGAGTGCAATTGTGGGTAGTTTGAGGGTTCTTCGGCATTGCCTTTCTTTGGGTCTGTGTCCTTAGTCAAGACCTCCTAAATAACCTATATAGGGAGCTTGAAAATCATAAATCAAAGTGTCAAACACCTTCATGTAGTAATCATAAACTATGCACAGATATTCCAGGTCTCATGTTTCCTGGTTAAAGTTAGGATTGTATCACATATCCCTCTACTTTTAAGTTATAGTATCAATAATAATTTGCTTATGCCAATCAAATATGAGTCAAAGTGATGCTAATTTCATCCAAGCAGACAGATTTACAAGCCAGAACATGATTCACCATATTGTTTTGGTGTTTATTAATATATGCTATTAATAACTACATATATTAATTTGACTTTATTTGTATTCTCATCAATCTTTTATTTTATGTATATGTTTTAGCTTAATATAATTACGTTTACTTATTAATAATTAAAATTAAAATATAAAACAAACCACTAAAATAAAATTTTGTACAATTATTTTATAATTTAAAAGGCAGGCATTGTAGGTAAGGCCCTTCTAACTGTACTCAAAGCTCAGAAGCCATTGAAGAAAAGATCAATGTATTTTATTATGTTAAAACCATAATTAAAAATAAACACTCTGCAGAACAACAACAACAAAAACACCCTGAGTCAAAAGTCAGAAGAAAAACATAAACCCCCAAAATAATATTCTAACCTCCCTAATATGGAAAGAGTTCCTAATTAAGTTTTAAGAAAAAGAGTAGCAACCCAATAGAAACATGAATGTACCAAATGTACAGATGGATCACAGAAAAAGAAATAAGGAAATATGAATGTTTTTTAAGCATTTTGAGATGTTTAACTTTATTATAAAAGAAATGTAGATTAAAACTATATCAATATGCTTTTTATTCAAAACACACAAACATTTTTAATCTATTAAAGACCAAAATATTTTGACACATTGTATTAATGACATTCATAAATTGCTGCTAAGACCACAAATTAGCTTAACCTATTGAGAGCAATTTGTCAAAATTTTTCAAAATTATAAATTAATCTAAATTCAATTTTATGTAATTTATTTATCCTCTATAAGATATCCTCTATTGTACACAAACAAAACAACAAATATTCAGTCATCCAATGAAACACTGTTTGCAATCACATAAAATTATCAACACACAGATGGCCTTGAATGGGAATCATAGACTGGAATACTATGCAGTTAGTTTTTAAAGTGGCAGGGTAAAAAAGTCTCTTGAAGTGGCAGAGTGAAAAGCATTCTCTTTGGGTTTGATACAAAAAATCTCCAGTATACACTGTTAAATGAAAGAAGTGAGATGTTACCTCTTGGATCATGTAAAAGAAGGATGGGGATGAGAATAAAATTTCCTATCTATTTTCTTATATTTGCATATAGAAACTGTAAGTATACCAAAGAAACTAATAATGGAGACTAAGAAAAGAGAGCTATATATTTCATTGAGCTAAAATGGTTGTCATTGCCAAAAAACCTTTACACTCCAAGCAATTTTTTGTATATTTATCTTTTTGTTACACCCTCTGCTTGCAATTTTCATAGAACTGTATAACTCTATGGGAATTAAACATCATAATTTTCCCTTTCGGTCTCCAGATTTTGAAAAGCAGCGTTTCTATCTCAGAGCCCCAGCAGCGATCAATGCAATCAACTCTACATGTCCTTTGAAGTATGTCCTGGTCTCAGCCAGGAAGGTAATCTTAAATGGCTCTATGTTTGCAGAGGGGACAGACAAAGCATTTCAAAAAAGTCCAGGATATGGTTTTATGTCTTTGACATCAGCCCACCAGGTTTGCCTGTCAGGCCTAATGTGTGCAAAAATGTTTTATCTATATCTGACATTTCTCAAAGTGATTTCATCAGTGGTGCCTCTGGAGGGTCAAATGAAAGCTTGTTCAACTAGAACTTGAGGCAAAGACAGTAGCAAGCCTCAGGCAATCCCAGATCTTGGAATGTTAAAGGTCAGTGTTAAAATTTATAACATATTGTTATCTAACATTAACGCTTCTGCTGATGTATTCTCAAAGAAACTTACAGTTTGATGTGCCTGAATCAAAGTTAGTTTCATGATCTGGTTTCTTAAATGTGTCCCTTCATAGCAAGCATGAACAGAGCAGTCAATTCAATTGGAATATTTATGCAGATACATCCACAGATTGTGAATTGGTTGGTCCTTTGGTTCCAAGCACAGGTTACATGTCAGATTTTTGAAGAAAAGTTTATTTTTGCTGTGACTCTCATTGTCACTGATTTGGTATTATTTGCCGTACTTGTTCACATACGGCATTTTATAAATAAACGTATCAGGTGAAGCAAGCACAATATCACATAATATTAGCACTGTTCAGTACTATTTTTTTTTTTTTTAATTTAAACTAGAGGAGTAGCCGGAGAAGGCAATGGCAACCCACTTCAGTACTCTTGCCTGAAAAATCCCATGGACGGAGGAGCCTGGTAGGCTGCAGTCCATGGGTCGCTAAGAGTCGGACACGACTGAAGTGACGCAGCAGCAGCAGCAGCAGCAGCAGCAGCAGCAGCAGAGAAGTAGCAGAGTACACACAAACTCTCAAACTCTTGTTTGTATCAAACAGGTAAGCTGTCCTTAAGTAAGGCACAGTTATATTGCACACAATATGGAAAAGTTCCAGAGAAGGAATCTGACTCCACAAACCTCTATATAGAGAAAAAGGAAATAAAACAGTACTGCAGGGAATGCGTAGGCTCCCAAAAACCAACATGGCTTCCTGGTGATGGAAGAGGTCCTGTTAGAAATGGTTGGGGTAACGGAGGAGTTCAGCCTCTATTATCATAGTTTTGTTCTCTTGAACAACTTAGACCTGCTGAATCAGATTCTTGATGAACTACCAAAACATGGGAAGAAATGTGTTTCTATGGATATCCAAGACCATGGTATCAACATGGAAATTTTCTATATTTGCATACAGGTGAAATAATAATGCATATTATCCTTTTGCTTTTATTTATATTGTGAAAGAGTAACTTTATATAAATTAGTAGCTTAGTCTGCTCAGAGAATTGATCCCTTAAAATACAAATAGTAATATAGCCTTTACCTAACTCAATCTTACAAGAAATAGGGGCAAAAACCTCATTTATTAAATGGGCCAGGGTGCTTTCCATTTAGTTAAAACAGCTCTTGGTTACAACAAAAATGTGTTTTGTTTCTAGACAGTAATTTGGCATTTTATTCTGACTTGCCAATCTGATAAAACAGTTGGGCATGCTGTCTGTTTTAGCACATATATTGCATTATTCAATAAGAAAACAGAACTTCTTCTACAGGCAAACAATTATATCTGTGTATTTTCTTCATCATTTAATTTGGAATCTGTTTTAAAATATGATCTAAATATAACATATATTTGCCCATCAACTGTAAAATTACATTTATATTCTGTACATATACACATATACTTACATTCACACACACACTCATATATATATATATATATATAAAACATATACATACCTTAGAAAGGCAGAAAACATGGAAGAATGTAAATTAGTTTTGTGGTTACACTAATCTAGGCTGAAGTTTGAGTTTTATATCACACACTAGTTAGCAATAACTTGGGAGTGTTACTTAAGCTTTTTCGTTGTTTCCTCACTTATAAAATTGGGATAAGTATTCTTCTCAAGATATGTGAGAAGATTAATGCAATGTAATGAAATGTCTAATGTAAAGTACTCAGCATAGGTAAAGACGGCCTCTGCCTGGGGTACCGATCAATAAGAACAGCTGTCACTGGAACACACTGGAAACATGATACAAGTTAAGGCAAGTTCTGGAAAAAGGCTCCTTGTGTAACTGGATGGCTGTGGTATTTCACTTCCCACAGTAGTCAGCGCCCTCAAGTGGAAACTTTAAAAACAAGTCCATACAGAGTTGAGGAAGGTGTAAAGGGCACAGTGCAAGTATGAGAATTCCATACGTTGGAGAGTAAACAGCTGAGAGAACCTAAGAATGTGAAATCTAAAAGTCTGAAGTACAGGATTATGTGTATAGGACTATTTTCAAAGAACAAATAATTCATTTATCATCTAAACTCTAAATCTTAAAAATTCATAGGTTTCATTTGCAGATGCTTAATGCTACTTATTGTTGAAGTGATGGAGATAAGTTCTCTCCTATTTTTTAATCTACCTTCCTCCCCACTCAACAACCCTTTGAGCTAGGTATTGTTATTATCATCTTAATTGCCAGAAGAGAAGACTGGGACATTATACAGTTAGCTAGCTATGCTGCCCAGAATAGGCTAAATAGGAAGGAGTAAAATCGAGAGTTGACCTCAAGACCTTGCTCTTAGCTTTGATGCTACCCAATAAATTTTGCAGTTTGGAAAATTGGAAATAAAACTAAAGAGACAACAAAAGTCTCCAAAGAACAGGAAACATTTGGCCAACAGAAAAGAGAGGTAAAAGAAAATACAAATACAATATAAACAAAATTTGAGGCTTCCATGTTTTTGTCCACTCAAGATAAGTTTAAATGACAAAATGAATGTAGCAGAATACAATTCCAAACAAATTAAATGCTGTGGTAATATGTTTATGGAATAAATCCCTTATTTTGAGTATAAACATTACATTTTTATTAATAGGAAACAAGCTTCTAACTGCCAAATTAAATAAATATTAAGTATGTATTTTTAAAACATCAGATATAAGGAACCACAATTTAATAGGAGATGGCAAGAGTGAACATCAATATTTTAGGAATCAGTGAACTAAAATGGACTGAAATTGGTGAATTTAACTCAGATGACCATTCTATCAACTACTGTGGGCAAGAACCCTTAAAAGAAATGGAGTAGCCATCAGTCAACAAAACAGTATGAAATGCAGTCTCAAAAATGACAGAATGATCTCTGTTCATTTCAAGGCAAATCATTCAATATCACAAAAATCCAGGCCTATGCCCCTATCAGTAATGCTGAAGAAGCTGGAGTTGAATGGTTCTATGCAGACATAAAAGACCTTCTAGAACTAACACCCAAAAAAGATGTCCTTTTCATTCTCTGTCCATTCATCCTGGAGACAGGAATGCAAAAGTAGGAAATCAAGAGATACCTAGAGTAACAGGCAAATTTGGCCTTAGAGTACAAAACAAAGCAGGTCAAAGGCTAACAGAGTTTTGCCAAGAGAACCCACTGGTCATAGCAAACACCCTCTTCCAACAACACAAGAGAAGACTCTACACATGGAATCACCAGATGGTCAATCCTGAAATCAAATTGATTATATTCTTTGCAGCCAAAGATGGAGAAGCTCTGCACAGTCAGCAAAAACAAGAGTGGGAGCTGATTGTGGCTCAGATCATGAATTCCTTATTGCCAAATTCAGACTTAAATTGAGGAAAGTACGGAAAACCACTAGACCATTCAGGTGTGACCTAAATCAAACCCCTTACAATTATACAGCAGAAGTGACAAAGAGATTCAAGGGATTACATCTGATAGAGTGCCTGAACAACTATGGATGGAGGTTCATGACATTGTACAGGAGGCAGGGATCAAGACCATCCCCAGGAAACAGAAATGCAGAAAGGAAAAATGGTTATCTGAGGAAGCCTTACAAATAGCTGTGAAAAGAAGAGAAGCTAAAGGCAAAGGAAAAAAGGAAAGATATACCCATTTGAATGCAGAGTTCCAAAGAATAGCAAGGACAGATAAGAAAGCATTCCTCAGTGATCAGTACAAAGAAATAGAGGAAAACAATAGAATGGGAAAGATTAGAGATCTCCTCAAGAAAATTAGAGACACCAAAGGAACATTGCATGCAAAGATGGGCACAGAAAAGGACAGAAATGGTATGGACGTAACAGAAGCAGAAGATATTAAGAAGAGGTGGAAGGAAAACACAGAAGAACTATACAAAAATGATCTTTATGAACCAGATAACTACAATGGTGTGATCACTCACCTAGAGCCAAACATCCTGGAATGAGAAATGAAGTGGGCCTTAGGAAGCATCACTATGAACAAAGCTAGTGAGGTCATGGAATTCCAGTTGAGCTATTTCAAATCCTAAAAGATGATGCTGTGAAAGTGCTGCACTCCATATGCCAGCAAATTTTGGAAAAGTCAGCAGTGGCCACAGGACTGGAAAAGGTCAGTTTTCATTCCAATTCCGAAGAAAGGCAATGCCAAAGACTGTTCATACTACCACACAATTGCATGCATCTCACATGCTAGCAAAGTAATGCTGAAAATTCTCCAAGCCCGGCTTCAATAGTACCTGAACTGTGAACTTCCAGATGTTCAAGTTATATTTAGAAAAGGCAGAGGAACCAGAGATTAAATTGCCAACATCTGCTGGATCATCGAAAAAGCAAGAGAGTTCCAGAAAAACATCTACTTCTGCTTTATTGATTATGCCAAAGCCTTTGACTGTGTGGATCACAACAAATTGTGGAAAATTCTTCAAGAGATGGGAATACCAGACGACCTGACCTGCCTCCTGAGAAATATTACACAGGTCAGGAAACAACAGTTAGAACTGTACATAGAACAACAGACTGGTTCCAAATCAGGAAAGGAATATGCCAAGGCTGTATATTGTCACCCTACTTATTTAACTTATAGGCAGAGTACCTCATGCAAAATGCTGGGCTAGATGAAGCACAAGCTGGAATCAAGATTGCTGGGAGAAATATCAATAACCTCAGATATGCAGATGACACCACCCTGATGCAGAAAGCAAAGAACTAAAGGGCCTCTTGAAGAAAGTGAAAGAGTGAAAAAGTGGGCTTAAAACTTAACATTCAGAAAACTAAGATCATGGCATCCAGTCCAATAACTTCATGGCAAATAGATGGGAAAACAATGGAAACAGTGACAGACTTTATTTTCTTGGGCTCCAAAATCACTATGGTCAGTGACGGCAGCCACAAAATTAAAAGATGCTTGCTCCTTGGAAGAAAAGCTATGAGAAATCTATACAGCATACTAAAAAGCAGAGACATCACTTTGCCAACAAAGGTCCATATACTCAAAGCTATGGTTTTTCCAGTAGACATGTATGGATGTAAGACTTGGGCCATAAACAAGGCTGAGTACTGAAGAAATGATGTTTACAAATTGTGGTGCTGGAGAAGACTCTTGAAAGTCCCTTGGACAGCAAGGAGATCAAACCAGTCAATGATGATCTTAATCACTCTCACATATCTGAGAGAATATTTTTGTATTGGATGAATGAAGTGTTTACTTCTTTGTTATTTTAAAAAAGTTTTAAAGCTCAGAAAATAAAATATGATAATGAAATGATATGATATTTTTTAGAAACAAAACATTGGAAATTATGTTCAAGCTCCTATGTTACATGCGTCACTCCCATTTCCCTCCATTCCTACTTAGAAGTAACTAACATGATTTTTTACCGTAGCCAATCCACGTATTTTACTTTTATTACATATCTACCCACAAACAATTTGTAGTATATTCTGTATTTTTATTTAATTTTCATAAGTGGAGTTTTCACAAGTAGTATGTTGCTGGGAGCCGTTAGGATGCCCCATCACTCGGCTGACAAAGTCACAAGACTGAGAAGGAAACTGCAGTGCAGATTTTCCTTTGGGGCATCCTAAGGCAAGGCCCCTCCTGGTGTTTTTCTTGGGAAGTTCTGTTTATGCTCATCTGTTTATGTTTTAGCTCATCTCAGATCAGTCCCAGTTAGAAAAAATTCATCCTGAGGTAATTCCCTCAGACC
>ML660787.1:817445-855047 GCA_007570785.1 Antilocapra americana | reverse complement strand
AAACTCCCCAGTAACTAGTAGGAGGGAAATAAGGTCTGAGGGAATTATCTCAGGATGAATTTTTTCTACCTGGGACCGATCTGAGATGAGCTAAAACATAACCAGATGAACATAATCAGAACTTCCCAAGAAAAATACCAGGAGGGGCCTTGCCTTGGGATGCCCCGAAGGAAAACCCACATTGCAGTTTCCTTCTCAGTATTGTGACTTTGTCATCCGAGTGAGGGGGCATCCTGACGGCTCCCGGCACATTTTTGTTCCACACAAATGTTCACCAAACAGCAACCTTAGAGGAAGAGACCTTAATAAACATATGCACAAGGTAACTCATTCTGTTCCCATTCTTTTATTCCCATAATTGCTCAATTGGCTCATGAAGGCAATAATTATAAGAAATATGGAGCTTATGTATGGGCTTAGCAAAATGGATTTCTACTCATCAAGGCCAATTTGGCTAGAGTCATTGCTGAGTACCCAACCTGCCAAGAGCAAAATCAACACTGAGCCCCTAAAATGGCCATTCCCTGGGGAACTAGCCAGACACCAGGTATCAGGTTTGTTACACTGAATCACTCCCATCATTGAAGGGGGTAGCTTTTTGTTCTCACTGGAAAAGACATGGTTTTGCCTTTTCTACCCTAGTGTTTCTGCTAAAATCACCATCTGTGGTCTTAAAGAATGTCATATTCATCGTCACAGTATTCCATACAACATTGCTTCTGACAAAAAAAAAGAAAAAAAAAACAATTTTATAGCAAATGAAGTGCAACATTGGTCTCAGTCTCATGCACTTCTCTAGTATCATTATGTTCCCCTCATCCTGAAACAGCTGGCCTAATAAAATTATGGAATGGCCTTTGGAAGATTCAGTTATGGCACCAGCTGGTGACAGCACTTTATGGGGCTGAAATAATGTCATCTAGGATGTAAGAAATGCTTTGAATAAACTATAAATATGTAGTGATGTTTTTCCTCTACTTAGAATTTAGGAGTTTAGGAACCACAGGACAGATATGGAAACAGCTCCTCTCACATTAACGATAATGATGCAAAAGCAACATTTTCATTTCCTTTTCCTATAACTTTTTGGGGGTTTAGAAGTTGTACTTACAAAAGGAGAAATGATTCCACCAAAGAATACAACATTGTACTGGAACTTAAGACTACCTCTCGGTATTCTGAGCACCTCATAACACTGACACAAGAAAGGGTGAGGAAAATATTTCCAGAATGCAGGAGATCCTCCAGAATATTGCTTAGTCTTCCAATATTTTGTGGTCAAAGTTAATGGAGAGCTAGAACCCAATAAAGACAGGGCTATAATAACAGACAGGAATGAAGATTTGGATCACCCCAACAAATAAGGAAACACAACTGACTTACACACTAGCAAAGAGTAGAGAGAATATGAAATAGAGAATGGGAAAAATTATAAATACTACTGATTCTATGACTAGTTGAAACCCTCAGGGCACTGATAGGAGCATTTATTTCTTCCTTGCTTCCAAGTGTCCCCCATTTCCTTATTATAACATAAGATTCACTAATAGTGGTTATCACAGTACCTCAGGACAATAGGATAGTCAAGCGGGGGCGGTTCTGACTCAGAAGAGGAATGAACATCCCTCAAACATGGGTAAGTCACTTTGTATCATCTCTTATGAAGGGACATATATGTTTTCATTGTACAAAGAATCAATTTTAGGTGAAATAATGAATTATGTTTTACCTTTATTGGGAAATAAATATGGTTAGTATAAGTGAGTATGAATGCCATATTGACAAGGGGTGCACTGGACTGCTGGACTTGCTGATCAACTGTCGTTGCAGGTCCATCACCTGGTACCAGCTTGCAGACCCTCTAGTAAAATTCCTTTATACCCCCTTCAAAACACCTTTCCTTGGAACCATTTGAGTGACTTGACATGCTAGATCTCACAGATTTCCTGACAATTTCTACTTCTCTTGAAAGGACCACTTGTCTACCCATACAAACACTTGGCAGATTAGCTTGAAGGAGTAGCTCTACTCTGATCTTCCTATTTCCCTCTATCAAACTATATCTTCCCAGCTCCTTATGTATATATTCAGTTGAATTTCTAAAATACCTCCCTAATTTATAAAATAACTTTATATTTTATAATATAACTCCCTAATGGTACTCTTTTCCTGGTTGAGTACTGACTGATAAATGTAGTATAAACATAAAACTCATTTGCTGCTCATTTACTCCATATACCCTCAAAAGAATAAAAAAAAAAGCCCATGTACAATAATATATTATGAAAGAATAATAATATAATAATAATATGGCTCAACTATAAAATGAACAATCAAACAGCAACAAACAAACTGGACCTAACATTGTTTATTTCTCTAGTGACGTCTGCCTTTGGGGGTTCACTAGAAGTGGATTAAATGCAATTACAGTATCCATCTTTATGTTCCTCTAAATTCTCTGTGTAACTTTTGCCTTCTATTCCCCTTATAGTCATTTTTGTTATATCCTAGTTCTTTAAAAATTTTCATTTCTCCTACTTTTAAAAATACTTCTCATAGAACCCTACACTGCCACCATAGACATTTAGTGTCTTATACCTCTTTGCTTATATCCCAAGTTTTAGAATCACTTAGTATGTCACTCAGAACTGAACACATTACTTAAGCTAATATCTGAAGAACTGATATTTCAGAGTACATGGCACCATCAACTCCCTCTTTTTACATACATTTTTCCTATTAATGTAACCTAAATATCAATTGAACTTTTAGAACAGCCATGTTACATGGTAATCTCACAGTACATTTGCCAATAAATAACATTACTTTTTTCTCAAAAAGTTGTTGCAAACTCAGGTCTCTTTCTTATCTCTTATCTATATGTTTAGTTGATTTTTTTAACCCCAAGATCTTGAATGTTATATCAACTCACTGCAATAGGAGTTACATTCTAAGAATCAATCATTTAAAATTTGATTCTGTCAACTGAAAAATTAGTTGCCATTCACAGATGAGTGTGGTCCATGAATAAGATAACAATGAATTGTATATCTTTATTTCTTCATCTGACATAAGTTTTATAAAAGGTCAAGGACAGGATTGTAAAACACTTGCTGCTTGACTCAGATTTTTCTAGTCAACATTCTTTGGCACACTGCTAAGTATCAACATCTAGTCCATTTTTTATTGAACTTGTTTCTAGGATGGATTTTAACATTGGATAGTTTTTAAAAACATTTTGACATAGATGTTTTGTAAAGTCCACATTTGTGTACCTATTTTAAAATTAATGTTCTCATGAGACTAGTCATGTGGTCATTTTGACTTGAGGATACTGTGACACAGTCTTAAAAAATTAAAATGTCATTTTTAAAATTACCAGTTAGGCAAAAATGAGAAATAGACATCTTCACAGTTCTCATACTTGTCATCCTAGTTTCCCCTGAACCCCTCATCATTAGCATGGAGTTCAGAAAGGGGAATTAACAATGAATTTTTCAAATTTGAGTAATATTTAGTAAGCAAAAACTAACAAAGGGTATTTTAATGTTTGGCACAGTTGCTCTGAAGTGTTACATCAAAACAGCTTCAATCTTACAGGACACGATGCCAAATATTTAAGGGTATAGCTTTGCAGTGCGGGCATCAATAACGAGATTATCTGGAGATGTGTGGGGATCGGAAGAAATGAATCTGAGCAAGAACCTTTCCCTAAAGGATGAGAATCTATGCTTAAGAATCAGGCTGCCCTGAGTAGACCTTTGACTTTATGAAGCTGACAATGCTTCATCTCCTCTTGTGCTTGCCAGCATAATTCTATTTACACTGGTACATAAGCTTCTCTTGTATTCTGAAGGCTTTTTAATTTCAAAGACAAATAAATGTCTAAGGAACATGCATTTTAAAAAAGAGTTGAATGGATAGGCCACTTTGTAAATAATTTTTTTAGTTCCAAGTTCACAGATAGGAATCTCTAGAGGGGAAGGTCTTAAAATCCCCAACATTTTTTTTGTCAGCAAAGTTGAAGGGAAAAATAGCAGATTTTACTCACAC
The DNA here is from genome assembly GCA_007570785.1 of Antilocapra americana. Lineage (NCBI taxonomy): Eukaryota > Metazoa > Chordata > Mammalia > Artiodactyla > Antilocapridae > Antilocapra > Antilocapra americana. The sequence goes on along the minus strand of ML660787.1, from coordinate 850,994 downwards.
TCTCTTCAGTTGTTCCCCTAACTCTAACCCATTTTCACAGAATAGTTAGATGGCAGCTTACACCATGAGACCTATGCATTGAATCAAAGGAATTCCAAATGATCAACCCTGGGAATAGGATTGGGCGATAACTCTGATCCATAACCATGAGGAAACGAGGGTGATCTCCATACAAGGCTCCACTTAAGCAAACAAAAGCTTCCTCTTTGCCCACTTTTTTCACCATAGATCTTGGAGTTGTTTACCTCTCAGACAAATGGAATGGACTTGCCTAAACATATGACATGGAAATAGGTATTCTTCTTCTCCCTTCTCATCCCTAATTAGGTTTAGTTCAGACCTCAAGCTGCATGGATGAGCATAAACCTCAAGATTACACAGAACTCACTGATGTACCAACACTGTCAAATACTGCCACCACTGGATGGTGGGTTGGTTTTATATACATGGTAACAGTCTGTGAGCAGCTTGAGGGCAGGTCTCATATCTTATTCACCTCTTTATCCTCTGGTCTAGCACAATGCCTGGCACTAAGTAGGTGCTTAATAAACTGTTGAATAAACTAGTATTTTTATTTTTCATTTAATTCAGTCAGTGGAAAACTTGATCACCTATTTATGTACCAGATACTCTAGGAAGCTGTGAGTGGACAAACAGGCATAAATCCTTCCGCAGACTTTACAGTCTAATTGAAACTGGTAAAGTGACTTCCACTCCTAACAACCGACAATAATACTTTAACATAGAGATGGACAATACTCCTGTCAAACCTCAATCTCCTCACATTCAAGTTAGTGGTTGGACAAAATGTTCTATAAGATTGTTTGAGTTCTAAACTTATTGTAAAGGGTACGAAATGTATAAAGTACTGTGTAAATTAACTTGAGTTTTAAAATGATAAAACAGTTTTAAAATTTGAAAACTGTCCCAAATGGAAGTTCTCCCCAGTTCAAAAGGCAAATGGATACATGCACATTGTCATATAAACCATAAAGAATCCACAACTCTGGCCCTGTTATGTTGTGGTGTCAGATCTCTACTGTATAATGTAACTTCTTTGAGAGCACATTTGACATTTGGTATCCCCTATGGGATCTAGCACTTAATAACATTCAGTAAATGAATTGATGTAGTGGAAATACCTTAAAAATCACCAAGTATTCTAACGTGAATGGCATTTAGGAGATTAAAGAATCCCATGAAATTGCATTCAAAACTATGTCTGTAAATCATCTGCAGAGTTCTTTGGTTTTATCAGTCTCAAAGAGATCTACCATCCAAAATGGTTCCTTCATTTAGTATATATTAATTGAATACCAACTACTTGCCAGGCATTATACTATAATTTAGGCTTGGAATCTAAAACTTTTTAAATAAATAATGAATATTAACTGTATCAAATTTTATAAGATCTGCTTTCTCACATCCACACCATTAAAAATAATGCATACTCTATTACACATTTATATCCTAAATCAGCATCAGATTCTATGCAGTTATTTAATATGATATTTGCTGGTAAAATATACTTTAGAGATATATTCTTATCTGGCTCAATGGAAAAGTCTAAATGATGACAGAACCAACAGAGCTTAAGTGTATAATATACAGACAGATAGACAGATACACAAGTAAATCTAAACACACACATACATAGACACTTACACATAATTTAAGAAATCTTTAGTAAATAATGCTGTCAAATTCTTTTAACCATCTCTAATTCATCAACTATTTCACACCACAGCTGGGTTTCCATTTATTCCTAACAACAGAATAGAGCTCCAGTCCTTTAAAAGATAAATGACATATAAAGTAAATTTCATAAAATTGTTTTGTTCTCAGGGACTTCCCACTGACTAAAATAAATAACTTTCAAATTCTCTAGATGGAGAACAAAAGTAATTTTAAAATCTCAAGAAAACCTTTAAAATTTAATGACAATTTTTCCCCTTAGAAATCTTTTATCTCCTCAATGCATTAAGCATTATCTCTCTAGAGTCATTTAATATTCATATGAGCAGCTATTTAAGTTTTCTGAATAAAATTATTTTTACCTTTGAGAATTGGTGCCATAGTCTTGCCACAAACATATGGAAAAGGTTATTTCCCCAGATAAAAGATATAAGCCTACATAAAGGTTTAAATCCTCATCCTCAGTAGATGTTCATTTTATAATATGAAAATTCAATATAGCATGATCCAAAATAACCACTTCCAAAAAATCGTTACATCATACTATTAGGAACCATTTGTATCTAATTTCTACACTCTACCAGAACTTAGCTGCAATTAGTGATAGTGGCCAGGAGATGGAGCATTCTCATTTCCTAAGATTTACTTGATAGACTTGTTTAACTCACAAAGTTTCCTTTAAACAGAAATGCTTTATTAATGGCACTTATCACCAATGGCAGATTGAATGAAAAACAAGGCATTCAGAAAAAAATAAAGAGTTAAATTTCTCAAAAGTTTTACTAACTACTAATCACTTATATGTGAATAAAATACTTTAAAATACTGTGAATACCTTTTTTCTCTCCTCTGTACAAGAAGCAGAAGGAGAAAAAAAAGTTTAGAATATTTAGAATTACCTCAATTTTTAAATTCTTACTTCTGGCTCATTTTATAATGCTAGACTGCTTCATAATGTATGTTATAATTACATGCTCCATTTTTTCAATGAAATAAAAGCGTATAGTTTTAAATTAGGAATTTACAACTGATATCTTAGGGAGAAAATTCATTAAAGTAAAAATATTTCCTGAAATGATTTTATTCAAGGCACACATGATGTTTAAATGTTTCTTTCACTTACTAAATGCTAAAGAAGAGTCTTTAGATCTCAAATCTATTATATTGCTTGTAAAAAAATAGCATTTTTAAAGACTGATAATCCATTCCCATACATAGTGAACACATTAATAGATGTGGGTATGTGGGTTATAGTGCATGCTTCTAGAAATAATCCAGAAAGGGAGGCAGGCAGATGCATTACAGGTTGCTCTGATTTGGCCTGGAATACAGTCTGCCACCAGTTACTGAGTCTTTGATGGGAAGGTAAGATGAATCTCTAATCATTCCTGAAAAGGCATAATCCAAAGCTGGCCTACAAGGCAATGCTGGTACCAACCCAGGAGTCAGGTAGGGAGACATGAAACCAGATAGCCCTCTTCCTGGAGAGGAATATGCCAGCCGAAATGGACTGATACCTAGTCTAGGATTTAAGCTGTAGACACCTGAATCACCTCTGTAAAAAGCAGAAGTAGTGTGAAGGGGAGAGAAAGCTGATTTATTTCCTAGAGTTCCAAAACCAATTCCAGCTAAACTAAAATTTGAAACTCTCGGAAAAGCTGTGTTTTCCAATGCTCCTGAATTTGCTAGGTTCCTGGTATCTGGCTTGTGTTCTTTTCCATTTAGGATCTCTTCAATAGCTTGGACCACATCCCCTTTGCAGAACTGCAGAATGCCTTCTAGCCTGCTGCGTCTATAACTTGGGAAAATTTTGGTAAGGATATCAAGAGGGTCTCTTGGTCTAGAGGACACAGTGGGATGGCTGGCTGTAGAATCAGTGAAGTCTTTGGCCCACTCACTTTCATTTCCTGATTCCAAATCAGAGGATGACAGGGACCTAGGACTCTCTTCCCCTCCTGACTGCTCCCCAGGATGAAGAAACTGAGTGCTATCATCCTTGTTTGGGTTTTCTGAAATAGATGACCTCATGTTTTGTCTTCCAGCGACATCATTAGACTTAGGAGATGATCTCAGGATAAACTGATGGGATTTAGACCCCAGTTCTTCTTGTCCACTCTGGCATGAGTCACATTTACTCTCCTTTTGTCCTGGGGAAGAGGAAAAAAAGAAATGAAATAAGAGGAAAACTTCCAAGAACAAAATATTGCCCACTTACAATTAATGCTGGATAAAATAACTTGTTTACTCATAGTATATTAATAATACTTATTATTCACTGTAAAAGCAATTAGTGAACAAAAAATTTGAAATATCATTTGAAAATGCAAGTGTTGCAATAGTGGAAAAATGCAATTTATCATGTCATTTCAGGACCACAAAGTTCTACAATGTACAAATGCTGTAATTATTTAGGAATCAGAAGGTGAAATCTATTGTTACCCTCAAACTGTTAACACCAATATTTTACATTATTTGCCCCATTTAGCGATTCAAAATTTTCATAAATGTTACCCAAGTTTTGTTCTTATCCATATGAGGGCTTTTTCTGCACAGTGACAGTATGCAAAAGCACTAAATAAAACAATTGCTTAGATAAGAAATCCGAAAAAAGAACACTCTTACTATTAAAATGAATATTCTATTCAATTACTAATGCTGAATTTCAAAAACTGATTTTTTACTCATATTTCAGGTTCCAACTAAGGTACCTGAATAATGTGAAAAAATAGCAGAATTTTTCATTTCCTTTCAAATCTAAACCAATAATGACAACTGCTATACCAATCTCAAATCATATCAGAGCTTGTATATTTCATTTTATGTGAGACACAATAGTTGATATTTTTCATAATCCTCTGTAAAATGTGGACTTTCTCTTTAAATCTCTAGGGAATATCAGTCAATTAGTTTATAATCAAATTGTTTCTAAAAGAAAATAATTTACAGCACTCTTTTCACTACTGGAATCTGTATATATTTTGAAAGTATCTTGTAAAAAATATTAGTCATTTGTCTTAACTAACAACTCCCTTTCAATATTAAGGGAAATGTTCCGAAAACAGGTTCACAGAAAAATCTGATTTTCTATCTCAATATGTTGAGCATATGAATATTAATAAAACAAGATTATCTTTAAATACTTTTTGCAAGGCTAATGCCAAGAAAAAAATAATTTTTATTTTGATTTACATTTACTCTTAATCTATAGATGGAGTTTCTCTAGTTCCATTAGAAAGAGTAAACTGTCAATGAGGTACTCAGTTTTATTGTCAAACTTCTCTTCGAACAAGATTTAAGAATGTAACAAAACACATATAACCTATAGCAATGATTTGCAATGCTCCTGTTTTCTCAAAGAGCAGTCCTATATTCTAAGCAAATATCTTGCTTTATAAAATTAAATGTGTACAATTTAACACATTGAGAATGAAAATGCTGTCATGTCAAACATGACAAAGAAAAATGTGTTGCTTCAGCAAAATCACAAAGACTTTAGAATTTTCACCTTTAAATAAAACAATAAAAGTCATCTAATGATAGAGATAGATCGGCCTCGGTCTGCCACTCCATTTTATTTATAAATGTGCTTCACTATATATGACCCCTTGAACATGTAAGGTATCACAATTTCATCTCTGTAGTAATTTTCACCTCTATAGTAATTTATGCATAAAACACAATATAATGTAATGAAATACTGATGGCATCAGACTGTCTAGAAAATAAGCTGTCTTTAAAATACTGTGATATTGTTATATCATCTCTTTTCTCTCAACTCCTATAGCTGGTCTTTATCATTGTATGCTATGTATTATACTGTAGTTTTAGGACACATATAGTTTTCCTTCTTTTGAATATAATATTCTTTTGTGTAGAAAAATCTTATTCAGCTCTGAACCACTGTTTGTCTAATGAATAAATACACTAGTTTACTACAGTTCATGGATATTGTACAAGAGAAGGCAGTCGATTTAGAAGCGTCTTTTCAAAAAAAAGAGGTCAACTAAGGCGAACAATAAAATAAATGATCCTAAAAAACATCATCCCCTCAAAAAAATCACATAAGTCAATGCATAGCAGGTTGACAGTCAGATTTCACTGTCAATTTAGTTTGCAGAATTTTAATTTTTGAAGTTTTGCTTAATAACTTTATTCTTCAGCCCTCCTTGATCTTTGATGAGAAATATTTAAACTACATTTTGTCCACTAGACACAAACTAGAACATGGACAAAAAGTGACATAGGTGAAAACAAAATCATATACATCTTATATGAGTAGAGTCTTTCAAAAGTAAATGCTGTGATCTGTTAAGGGCTGCAATTTTCACAATTCAGGGACGTTTTCTAATTAATAACAATATATCATTATATTTTAATTTCATATGATTCAATCTACCTTGGATTTATACAAAAACACCAAAATGACATTTTTGTGCAAGTATGACCTACAGTAGAATTATGAAATTTGCTAAAATACAGTAAGATTTATGTTAGCATGAAAGGTTAATTTGGGATAACCCTAGTCAAAAAAGAAATCTTTTTACCTGACATAGAGGTGAAGGCAATGTGCAGCCAATAAATAAGAGAAAAAAATTAAAACTTCTTAGATAAGAAATCTCTAAGGTTAAGATCCCCAAAGATAAGAAATTCTTGGACTTTGAAATCCATATCAATGGTTTTACAAACCTAAATTTAGAAAACCTAAATTTCTTTCCTATGGGAAGAGGTAAAACTTGAAATGTTAGAGTTTTCTACACTGTTGGAGGCTAAAAAGCAGCTGAAGAAAACAGGTGGAAAGCTTAAAATTTTTTAAAGAGTAAAATGCTTTGGTAGATTTCAGTCTCTTCCCCACTTCTATCAACGCCCTAGTGGCTCAGACGGTAAAGCGTCTATCTATAATGCGGGAGACCCGGGTTCCATCCCTGGGTCAGGGAAGATCCCCTGGAGAGGGAAATGGCAGCCCACTCCAGTACTCTTGCCTGGAAAATCCCATGGACAGAGAAGCCTGGTAGACTACAGTCCATGGGGTCGCAAAGAGTCAGACCACTGAGAGACTCCACTTTCCCCACTTCTAGTTGGTCTGTCCCAAAGGTAAAGACCTTACTCCTAACCACAAGTGAGTCTTTTATGCAAGATCACATTAACTATGGTTTTACAGCTGAAAAGAATACAGAACAAGCTCAAAATGCAGTTTATTTCACTAAGTTTTTCACTCAATCTTAGCTCTAAGTTCGTTTTCTCTCGCAGAGGAACTTGGACACAAAATGCATTCCTAGAATGAGTTCCTCAACTGATCACTAGCACTTCATATTTTCATTTATCCTTCACCTAAGGGGACAGAAAGCCCTAAGGAAATGAATGTGATAGGTCTCTAAGCAGTTTCCCAGAACTTAAATGCTTCTTTTAAGTTCTTTCTTGCCCTCCTCCACGCCATGGCTGCTTATTTCAGGTATTTCCTCCTCCAAAACAACCATTTTTCTTTTGCAAAGAGCAAATGTAAGATCTACTCACCTTGTTTTTCCTCTGTATAATCTGACTGGAAAATTTCGAAAACAGGGGTCGCCAGACCACTAGCGTGTCTCGAGGCGCTCAGTCCCAGAGCAGTCACCGTCGCAGGGCCGCTCGCGGCCGTCTGGGAAGTCTTCGTTCTGCTGCTGCCTCCGGATGACCGACCCCTTGGCCCTGAGGGTCTAGGGTACAGAAGCCTTTGCAGCCCCCGAGCCTCGCTCTCCTCTTGGGCCTGCTGTCTGCGCAGCGCCACCTGTGCGGCCATGACGCGCTGGCGCTCGGCGATCAGGGTGCACTTGGCACACGCGCAGTCCCGCCAGCGGCAGAAGCGCTTGTGGCCCTTGAGGGTTGACACCACTCCGTGGTTGCGACAACGGGCGCACTTGGGTGCCCGTGGGTAGCCACCGGCCACAGCGCCCACCCCCCTTCCCAGTTCGGCAGGCGGCGGGCACCCCCCACTTCTCGCGGTGGAGGCTGCCCTCAGAAAGAGCCTGGACGGGCGCAGGAAAGTTGGAGGCACAGGTATCCCCGAGGGTACTGGTAACGCCGGAGACGGGGGCGGAGGGGCCGCTACCACCAGCCCCGGCGCCAGGTGGGGTGGGCCGCTGCGGCTGCGGGCTCTACTGCCACACTGCGACTGCTCCATTTCCGAGAAGTGTCTGATGAGGGAGAAGAAGCAACAGAAGAGTGCGCCGTCCGCAGCTAACCCTGCTGGGACGCGGGGGCCGAGAGAGCCCGCCTTGGTCCCTCTGCCTACCACCCCCACACCGACAAAGTCTGACACAATTCCCGCGACGAACCGGGGACAACCGCTGCGCAGAGCTGGAGACTCTAAGAGGCGCGGAAGTCCACTGAGCCTCTTAAGAGTCCCAGGGCGCTAAGTTAACGCCTTGTTCTCCGCGCGCCTTCGCCTTCGGAAGCAAGAGGAGGGAGGACTGCAGAGGCTACCCCGCCCACTGGATCTACTGGCCAAGGGCTGAAACGGGAGGGACGGCCGCGGCGGGACCTGACCGTCTTGGGGGCGGGGGGCGGAGACACAAGAAACTGCCCCTTCACACACAAACACAAAAGCCCTTTTCTCCCACTTGCTTCTCCATGAATTCCTCAATGTATATTTTTTTGTAAGATAATCTTCTCTCCCTCCCCATGCCTCTTTGTCCTTCGTAAATTAAGCAAGATTTGAAGTTCTTTCCCCAATTCCTAGCTCCTCCTACGAAAGTTTGAAAATTTGAACATGGAGTTCTCCGTTTCTTTTCTTTTCCCAGATGGAGTGTTTAAGTTGGTGTGTGTGCTCAGTCGCTCAGTCGTGTCCGACTTTTTGCGACCCCGTGGATTGTATAGCCTGCCAGGCTCCCCTGCCCATTGGATTTTCCAGGCAAGAATACTGGAGTGGGTTGTCATTTCCTTCTCCAGTTCAGAATGGTAGCACGGTCAGTATTAATGAGAAAGCACAAACAAGCTGCAAATGTTACCCACACCTGAAAGATACCTTATTTTAGGGCCTTAGGGCTGCGTCAAAACAGTGGATAAGTATTTAAGGGACCTGATTAACGTTCAGAATCTTCTCAAGCATCTGTTTATTTAGAGATGCAAATTTGGATTCTATATATCATATTTTGAAATATTATCATCCAAGAAACCCTAATGAATTTCTTATCTAGAACTACTTCTAGGTAGCACTTGTGTTAAAACTTTCAAAAATACTTCACATTTCTATTGTAAAGTGTTGGGGAGGGTCATCTAGCCCATTCTTTAAACATGCTATTATTAATTCCATACTTAAAATATGCACTTAATGCCTTTAATTGTAAGAAAATATCATATTGCTTTCAAACCAAAAGACAATTTAAAGCAGGAAAGTAAAAAATAAAGCAGGAAAGTCATGAGTGTGTTCCTTAATGGAAAGGAGAGTCAGGGTTCTATCAGTTTTTCAAGGTAATATTCAACTGCCTTGACAGGCAATTCATATTCTAGTACTAAGATCGCAAGTAATAATGAAATTTTTCCCATTCCACCTATTGATATCCAGGGAAGACATTGCTAATCAATCTGGGCTTTCTCTTACCAGCCCACTTCATACCAACACCACCATTACCATCCTTCCATATAAGCATCCTGATATTCTATCATAGAACTTCCCTACCCTTCCTAAGTATTAGAACTACCTTGGGAACTTATATAAATACTCTAAACCAAGTATTCTGATTCTTTTCGCTCTGAGTCTTTTAAACTCTCAAGGTGAAGATTATATATAACCAAGGTTTAGAACTGCCACTCAGGAAATTCCTAACCTCTGTGGAATCTATAATACCCAATTTTCTCACTTCTATATCTTTGCTCAAGCCACTCCTGCCTAAAAGCTATTTATTCCCCTATTGTGGAACTCACATCAAATATATGAGTAATGAGTTTTCAGTGCTATACAGATCATTAAAGCACAGAGAATTACCTCGTGAGAAAACAATTCCTCTTTTCTATTATTTTTTTAAAGATCTTGATTACATAAAGGAAACTGCTCAGCTTGGTGTAAATATGACTATCATTTGTTAAGCCTTATCAATTATGCTTTCATAAAAATTAAAAGCACCTCAACAAGTAACACCGTTTACCTGGAATTTAACACTATTTTTCTGTTTTTATTTGATTTTCAGTTATCTTCCAATTATGAAAAGTTATATTTATTTTCATCCAAATAAGTGAAAATAATTTTTAAAGTAAGCATATTTAAATAAAATGTGTGTCTATTGAAGTGGAAAATGACAAAATGTGTGAAACACTAAAAACAAACCTTGTTGATAAAAAAAAAATAAAGGAAATTGAAATAAATTGAGAGAGAGACCATTTCTATGGGTCAGAAGACTCAACATTCTAAAGTTAGCTCTACCTAAATTGATCTACAGATCAATTCAACCTCAGTCAAAATTCCGGCAGACTTTTTTAGTAGAAATTGTCAAATCGGCTCCAAAATTCAGTTTCAAGCTTAAGCCCCTCTTTCTAGCTTCTACATAGTTGCACCTTGTCAAGGAACACTTGGCAGGAGGCTTCCTGTGTCAATTCCTGAATATTCAGAGATGAGTGGAGAGGCACACCTTTTCCGGGGACAAAAGAAATGCATACATTCTTAAACTATAGCAACCATTTACAGCCTTCTTCCCTCTCGGATATGGAAAGGGAGTTCTTTACAACCCCCTCTTTTTGAGATAGATTCTAGCCCTATGTTTCCTGGATAAGTTGCAAGATTTTTATCTTTGCTGAAAAGGCTGTCTTGTAAGACAGTGAATATTTGCCCGCATTATGCTAAATAAAGGTATGCTAGAGACATTCAAATGGTAAACATACTATTGTTAAGTCTGATTATGCAGAAATCCGACCTTTTGTAAGGAAAATGAGCTTAATGTAAAAGTTGGTGGTAGGCAAAAAACAAAAGTTAGCATAAAATAGTTGTGATGTAATGGGGATGTTCTTTGGCTATAAAACTGTAAGCTAACAAAAATAAAGCGAGAGACTTCACCACCACCTTTTGGAGAAACTTCTCCATCACCTCACAAAACTAGCAGCAATAAAGAGAGACTGCTTCATCACCACACACCGACTCAGCTCAGTTCTTACATGTTTCAATGCTGTTCTCCCATATCATCCCACCCTTGCCCTCTCCCATAGAGTCCAAAAGACCATTCTATACATCTGTGTCTCTTTTGCTGTCTTGCATACAGGGTTATAGTTACCATCTTTCTAAATTCCATATATATGCGTTAGTATACTGTATTGTTGTTTTTCCTTCTGGCTTACTTCACTCTGTATAATAAGCTCCAGTTTTGTCCACCTCAGTAGAACTGATTCAAATGTTTTCTTTTTAATGGCTGAGTAATAATGTTGAGCCTTAAGCCAACTTTTTCACTCTCCTTTCACTTTCAGCAAGAGGCTTTTTAGTTCCTCTTCATTTTCTGCCATAAGGGTGGTGTCATCTGCATATGCTGAGGTTATTGATATTTCTCCCGGCAATCTTGATTCCGGCTTGTGCTTCTTCCAGCCCAGTGTTTCTCATGATGTACTCTGCATATAAGTTAAATAAGCAGGGTGACAATATACAGCCTTAATGTACTCCTTTTCCTATTTGGAACCAGTCTGTTGTTCCATGTCCAGTTCTAACTGTTGCTTCCTGACCTGCATACAAGTTTCTCAAGAGACAGGTCAGATGGTCTGCTATTCCCATCTCTTTAAGAATTTTCCACAGTGTATTGTGATCCACTGCACTTAATAGCAACTTAATACTGTAACTATTCTTATAAATCATTAAGATCTTAACAGCTGTAATTTAGCAGTGGCAAAAGTTTCACTAAGTGAAAAGGTGATGAGAAAATAAAAACCTTATTTTTAATTAAACTGTATACAAGCATCATAGATATGTCATTTACAAATTTATTTTAAATAAAGTAAAAGAAAAATGACTAATAAATAGGAAATATAGTGGCATATCAGAAGGAAGGGAAGCTAATTAATAGAATTTCTCCCAAGCTCAAAAACATCTATGCATCTCCTTTTTTAATTATTATTGATTTTTATTCCAATTCTGCATTCACTCTAAACTCTTATAGTCAACTGCCATTTTTTGTTGGTTCACTATACCAACCACTCAGCACAGAGTAGTGGAAGTGTGAATCAGCAACTGTAAAAACAGACCTGGCTCTGGTAGTAACTAAGTTATAAGATCTTAGGCAAGACACTAGCTCGGTCAGCCTCACTTTTCCCATTGGCAACTGAAAACATTGTCATATACAAGGATATTCCCAAGTCTATGGGTCACTTCATCCATCAATTCCAGTCTAAAGTTATTTTTCATTAATGTTCTTAATCTTTGAGGAACCTCATTACTACCCCCACTAAGGCCTCAGTCAAAGCATCTCTCATCTTTACATCTTGTGCTAACTGGCAGTAAAGGAAAGTTAAAGAGAATATGCTTAGTTTGGCTAGAAGGTTCTGGCAAGAAGACTACGGATTTGGAAGGAAAGGCTTTTAAATTGCTTATTGTTTTGTGCATAAATATATCCAATTCACTCCATGCTTCAGGATCCATGTGAACACACCTTATATTGCCCAACTACTCCAAGGCTTCCCAGAGCCATGTATGCTATGTGCTCAGTCACGTCCAACTCCTTGCAACCCCATAGACTATAGCTTGGCAGGTTGCTCTGTCCGTGGAATTTTCCAGGCGAAAATACTGGAGTATGTGGTGCCATTTCCTGCTCCAGGGGATCTTCCTGACTCAGGGATTGAACCCATGTCTTTTGTGTCTCCAGCATTGGCAGGCAGGTTCTTTACCATTAGCAACACCTGGGAAGCCCTCTGAGAGCCATCGAAGAAACTGAAAGTAAAGTCGCTCAGTCGTGCCCAACTCTTTGCAACCCCATGGTCTGTATCCTACCAGGTTCCTCCATCCATGGGATTTTCCAGGCAAGAACACTGGAGTGAGTTACCATTTCCTCCTCCAGGAGATCTTCCCAACCCAGGGATTGAACCCAGGTCTCCCACATTGTAGGCAGACGCTTTACCATCTCAGCCACCAGGGAAGTCCATATCGGTATGCTAATGTCATTTTTTGTTGGTTTTGAGGGGAAGTTTGAACTGCACTTCTCTTTCTCTGGGATTTCTCAAAAGTCAATTTAGAGTTATCATGAGTGAGAAGATACAGTTTGTTAGAGTGAAAAATTTCAGCCATCAAATGGGTAAGCATCCCAAGTCTGGGAAGAAATAGGCCTCTTCTCGGACCCAGTCTTGCCTGGAGTATTGTAGAAAGATGAACATATTTGGTGATATACATAATTGGCCAAAAACTGTCACTCTGCCAAAACCAGTATCTACCAGGAAATGCTCCTTTCAGAGAGTACTCTAAAGATGGATAGAGATAATTCATTACCCTAGAGCTGTAACCCACCACAGCATTGTACACCTTAAGAAATAGGACTTCCTTGGAGGACGTCATCTCTGTTCCCTTGCTCTAAGATAACAAGAATCCAGTTGAAGACCATCCACATTGTTCCCTCATTACCAAATGCACAAAGACTATAAAAGTGAGTAGAACATATTTTCTCTTATTGTTTTATGACCCTTTTTATACCAGTTGAGGATGCTTACATGGAATCAAGAAATCAAGAAACTAACAAAGGTAGGGATACAGAGAAGTATCTATTTTTTTTTCTATATCCATTTCTAAATTCCCCCAGCATAGTAAACACTCAATACATCTTGGAAAATAAACACTGGGTGCCACAAGACTTATTTGTCAGTTGGCTGAACAAGAACTAATATCACATTACTTTTCCTTCATATTCTGAAATTTTTGAGAACTATTTCCAGTGCACTAAATAGTAATCTTTTCTGGTTTTAGCTCCATGATGTTTATATAAACTGGAGTGTGATTTCAAGTATCATTTACAGTTTACTGTGTTTTCTGTACTTTTGTTTAATATTAAAAAAAGTACTTTATGACTTTTAAGAATTCTTAAAGAAAAAGTCTTATGAAACTCTATAGTTATACTTTCATGCCCACTGTAACTGTATTCCAGCATTTTTCAAAATGTTTAGATCTAAGAACATGTAATTGCTTATGAATGTGATGAATTAACATCAATTATAAGCATTTGCTTATAATTTGTTTTAAGATTAAAAAAGGTTATGATAATATTTATTGTATATATAACACTTTTAATTTATATTGTGATACAATTTCCATAGCTTCTGTGAGCTCTAGCAGTCATAATTTCCATTATTTAGTCATACAATAATTACTTAATTCTTCTAATAAAGGATATTTATAAGTTTTCACTTTCTCCCTGTTTTAGATAAGAAAGGTATGAGTATGTGAACTTTAAAATGTTTTTATATTATAAATTATCTCTTTAAAATAAATTTCTGTAAATAAAAGTACAGAATTAAAGGTTGTGGATATTTTTTAAACTTTTGACTTATGCTAACTGTTTTTCCTGAAGAATAAATTTGAATTCTAATATGAAGTTTACCTTATCATTATCCCATATATCTATTTTTTTTTCCTTTAAAGGGAGTATTTTTTCAAACTAGTTTATTCATGCCACTTTCTCCTGTAATAACAATGATAACCCAGAGCTCCATTAGGAAAATAATTCTACAAGGGTTCAGTTCATAGAAAGATAATCACCATTTTGCAGATCTCTTGTTGAGTATGACTGAGAGGAATTGAAGCAAAACATGGCAAAAGTTCCAATCATTGTAACATACCCTGATGGTTCTTTAAATAAATTACACAGCCTTTTGTGAACTAGCTCATTTAAGCAATTCTTTATAAATAGGAGTGCTATTGACTTAAAGACTATAAGTAGAAACTTTGGTGCCATTGTGGTTAATTGCGTAAGCAGGTGTTAAAACTATGTTCTTTATTTAGTTTATTCTAATCAATCTAAGTCTACTGTGTAAATAGGGCTCAGAACTTATGAAACTCTTGTTTTGCTTTTTACCTCACAGGATATCTAAGGAAATTCATGCTCGGGCATTGAGATCAGCTTTGTGACTTGTTTTACACTGCATAGAATCCACCTTTATAAATTAATGTATATGGAAACATTTTATCAGAATTCAGTCTTTTAAACAGTCAGTTTAAAGACTGTCCTATTTCACTCAGAAAGCATGTGAAAGCCCTTTACATGGATGCTAAAGATTACAACAGAATGAATAGCGTAAATTAAATGGTAAAGCATTTTAATAAGAAGTTGAATTAAAAATTGCATTCTAGGTAAATAAATTAAACCAAGTCATTAATCAATAAAATTCTTCATAAAATTCTATTACCTTAAAAGATCTTCAGTATATGAAGAACATCTCTGTCCTTATTATAGCTACCCTTTAAGAGCTGGTTATTTTGTCATGTATTATACATAGGCTTTATACATATTATATCATTTAATTCTCATAATCAACTTATTGAGGTCAATTATATTATCCTGGTTTTACAAATGAAAAAAATTTATAGTTTTAAAACGTACATGTCCTCAAAATACTCTAATATTCAGACTCCTTTACATTCATGCTTCTCCCCAGAAGTTAGGCAAATTCCTACTGTAACAGAGACTCACAAAGCAATTTATTAAGTACAGTTTTTCATGATATAGTTACTCAGAAGAGGTGCTTATTGGCTAAGACATGAGCAATCTTGAAACTGTATCTATTCTTTCAGTTAATAACAGTTCCAGTTTAAAAAGAGGGTATGAAATTAAAAAGAGAGAGAAATTCAAAATTCCATAGTTTACAAATCTTTTAGCAAAGTTTGATTATGGAATTTTTATTACTCTCCATCTCACATCTTACCATGTAAATAACAATAAGACAGAAATCAAGAAAAAAATCTTGCTATTTATTTATACCATTAGAAATTTGAAACATGTTTTCCTTTCATTCTCAAGCACCACTAAAGTCAGATTAGATACTAAATTTTACTCCTGTCAAGACCTGATATTCAATTCAAAGGAGGTCTTTTCCCCTTGAGGTAACTACTGTGAGACCTTACCATTCACTATTAGGAAAAAAGATTGAATGTTTCATAAAATAAAAATTGACAAAGAGAAGTTGATACATGCCCTTTTGGAAAGAAAAATAGTTAACTTTTTTAAAAAGATACATTTTAACAAATTAGTTTCTACTATATTCCTCTGATTGAACACAAATAAGAAATGTAAGGCATTTCTTCGAATATCCTTTTCTTTATGAGGAATTGCCACAGGATCTAGAAAATAGTTTTTTGTTCATTATTGCTATAAAATATGATGAAATTAACTTTGAAAGGTGTTACACATGTTGGCTTTTTTTTTTTTCCTACCTTCGCATGCCAGAGTCTGTCTTCTGGAGCTTTCATTAGAAGTGTCCCAATTAAAAAGCTGTGTGAGTAAGAAAATGGTTTCCATTCACAATAAGGATTCTAAATAAGAGGTAAATTCAGTAAATCAGTTCCTCCTTGGCTCGTAGCCTTTCACATCTTTTAGTTTTGAAATTCATTTCTTTGTGAGCATAAGGTGGTTGTTATGAGGTGTTGTCAGGACTAATGACAAGGCTATTGTACACGGTAGGAGGTGGCAGTTTTTGATCAATGTCTTCAAAGTCAAAGCTTGGAAAATAATAGCTGCACATCAAAACCCACTGCCATAATGCAGTTAACATTGGGCTCTTTCAGGTGGCCTGAGGGAAAGACTTAATTCTCATGTTGAGCTCTACTTTAATTAGTCATCTATAATGGTGTATTAAGATTTACATGAAGACTTATAACTGGAGATTCATTATCAAATGAGGTTCAAGAAAAGCATTCCAAGAATAAAAATAAAGAAACCTATCTATTTATTCATGTTATCCTCCCATTTTCCTGAATCCCTCACTGATTGCAGTTCTGTTCTTAAGACATTTTTTATTGACCCAATATGTTTAAAAGAATGCCCATGTTTAAATAATACATTAGTGCAATTATTTCATGATATCCTACCTAGTTGATCAAGTTACTGATTTAAATCTTTTTGTTGTACTTTTTTCTATATTTTTGTTGCTTTTACAAAAAGTCTTAAACATTCATAATTGCTTTAAAATAAGAGGTTTTATGTTGTTTTTAGGTTTTTTCTTCTAGAACATACACTTATTGACAACATTTAGGAACAAAAAGCTATTTCATTCATATACTCATTTGAATAGCACAATTGGAATGTTTATAAATCATATATATATTATATATATACACATGATTTCTTAAAGAATCTACAGAGTCATAGGTGAAAAATACACAATCAAAAAGTCAGATCAATCCATAGTTAAGAGTTAAATGTGCCATATGTTTCTTTAATACTGAGTCACAATGGGGTGCACTAAGAAACTCACTAAGTCAATAGAAATAGCAGCTGGGCCCTATCAAGATGTCTATTCACTTCTGAAATAGAAAAAGAGAGAAAGAATGGACACAGTCCACTTCTCAGGTTGTGCTGATAATGTTAGCTTGGTGTTAGTGCAATGCAAAATGCCTTTCTTCTCAACATCTAATTTGATAAACTTCATTTTAATAGCCTTTCTTTGTTTTTTCCAGTAAGGCAAAGATATCTCCCTTTACTTTTTGAACTTTTCTCATTAAAAAAATTAAAACTCTTTCAAAGCACCTAAATAGTACAGTAGAGTCATGCAGCAGACACACTGAGCCTGACAAATGATTTTAAAGCATTAAAAAACTCAAGACTTAATATGTCTGGTTTGAGTTTATGGACTTCAGAATAAAATGAACATTTTAATACAAATTGCTCCCACTTAAGTTTTGTGTGATTTAGAGAAAGGTCTTGGTTCCCAAGGCACTGATTTTTTTCCTCTATAAATG
This sequence comes from Antilocapra americana, assembly GCA_007570785.1. Lineage (NCBI taxonomy): Eukaryota > Metazoa > Chordata > Mammalia > Artiodactyla > Antilocapridae > Antilocapra > Antilocapra americana. The sequence continues at coordinate 833,422 of ML660787.1, read as the reverse complement.
TAGTTTTAGATGCTTTTTTCCCTGCAGTTACTTTAAGAATCAGGTAAAATCTATGATAATCTAAACATATGCACATGTAAACACAATTTTACATAGCATTTCAAGCATCCTTTTAGACTGATCACCATAAAGGATTACTAGCCTCTTACAAATTTTAAATTCTATGGTTCTATGCTGATGTCAGTGTAAAACCTCCTGATTCATAAAGCAAATCTACAAAACTAAAACCAAGTCTCTGAAGTCTCTAGAGTCTACTATGGGAGGAAATGAATGCAGAACTGTAGAATCTTAAGAGTTCAAAGTAACCTTGATTGGTTTTCTCTATTAATAGATTACAATTCACAATATCTGTATTCATGTTTTAACAAAAACAGTGCTCTGTAACAGGGTGAGAAAATAAGGCCAAAAAAAGTAATACCTCCAAGCCAATTTGATTCAATAATGATAATTCATATTCTTGAATTCATTTTCTTCTTACAGCATCTTCAAAATTTTCACTGAAATGAGAAACGTTTAACAACTAAGTGCATGCATGCGTGCTAAGTTACTTCAGTCATGTCCTACTCTTTGCAACCCCAGGGACTATAGCCCTCCAGGCTCTCTGTCCATGGGATTCTTCAGGCAAGAATATTGGAGTGAGTGGCCAAGCCCCTCCTTCGGGGATCTTCTCTACCCAGGGATTGAACCCACATCTCTTATGTCTCCTGCATTGGCAGATGGGTTCTTAACCACCAGCATCACCTGGGAAGACCACTAACAACTAAGAGGGGACAATACAAATAAGTTTCTACTGCTCAGTCACGTCTGACTCTTTGCAACCCCATGGACTGTAATCGGCCAGGCTTCTCTGTCCACGGGATTCTCCAGGCAAGAATACCGGAGTGGGTTGCCATTTCCTCCTCCACCTCTCTGCAGTATTCAGCACAGTTACATGTATTTAAAATTCTCTTCTCTTGACTTCCATAAAACAGTAGCTTTCTATTTTTTCTCCTACTTCTCTATTTCTTCTCATCTTATGTGCTCATTCCTCCACTCTTCCTTTTTCACATACAAGCCTATTTTGGTTCACTTGTTTGATTATAATTATCCGATCCCCCTTCCCATAAGAATGGGAAACAGGCCTATTTACTATAATTCCTTCTTTCTAGTGCATTATGTCTGACTTTCAAAAACAACACAAAATGACAAAGCATACTAAAAGGCAAAAACACAGTTTGAAGAAATAGAGCAAGCATCAGAATCAGATGCACATATGGCAGGAACATTGGGATTATCAGACTAGGAATTGAAATCTTGATTTAATTTAGCTATAATTAACTATAATTAATATGCTAAGGACTTTGTAAGTAGACAGCATGCAAGAACAGATAGGAAATATAAGGAGATAAATGGAAATTTGAAAGAGTAAAAAAGAAATGCAAGAAGTCAAAACCACTGTAACAGAAATAAAGAATGTCTCTGATAGGTTTATTAGTAGACTAGACATGACTGAGGAAAGACTCTCTGAGTTTGAAATAGGTCAATAAAAACTATAAATCAAAGAGGGTAAAAAAGACCCAAAAAAAGGAACTGAATATCCAAAACTGTGGAAAAACAACTAAGAGGATGTGTAAGGGAATGTGTAAAAATGTGTAAGGGGAATATCAGAAAAAAAAAAGAGAGAGAGAGAGAGAGAGAAGAGAAGAAATATTTGAAGCAGTTATGATGGAGAATTCCCCTAAATTAACGTCAGAGACTAAACCACAGATCCCAGAGGCTTAGAAAACACCAAAAAGGACAAAAGCCAAAACAGCAAAAACAACATCAAAAATCTCCCCCCAAAAGCAAAAACAACCCTACACTTACACATCATATTCCAACTGCAGAAAATCAAAGATAAAGAAAACATCTTGAAAAAAGTCAAAGGAAAAAGACACCTTACATACAGAAGAGCAAAGGTAAGGATTATACCAAAATTCTCAGAAAGAATGCAAGCAAGCAAGAAGAAAGTAGAGTGAAATATTTATATTGTTGAAATTAAAACAAAAAACCTAGAACTCTTTATCTTACAAAGTTATCTCTCAAAAGAGAAAGAGAATTAATGACTTTCTCAAATAAATATTGAGGGAATGTTTATAATTTTTTTAATTGATCTAACAGGTAATAATTTGTTCAAAATAATAATAGCAGCAATGTGTCTGACTATTAGAGCCTATATATAAGTGAAATGAATGACAGCAATGATTCAAGGTTAATAAGAAGGAGGAATTAGGAATATTGTGTTATTAGAAGGTATCCAAAATACCCTGAAGTGGTATACTGATACTTGAAAGTAACTTGGATTAATTATAAATGTATATTGCAAACTATGGAAACCATCTTTTAAAGTTCTTTAAAATGTTAAATGACTATGCTTAGGAAGGAAAGAAAATGGAATCATAAAATGATTAATTAAAACCACAAAAGGCCAAAATTAGTACAAGATAAAACAGGAACAGAAAACAAGAGTAGTACATAGAAAACAGGAACAAATATGGCAGATATTAATCCAACTACATCAGTAAAACACTTTAAATGTCAATGGTCTAAATACACCCCACAAAAAGACAGATTAGTATATTGGATCAAAACACAAGAGCCAATCATATATTCTCTACAAGAAATCCACCTTAGAGACTTCCCTGGTAGTACAGTGGTTAAGACTCTGTGCTTCCACTGCAGTGGGTCATGGGTTCACACCCTGGTAAGGGAACTAAGATTCTACATGCTGTATGGTGTGACCACAAATTAATTAATTTTAAAAAAGATATCCACTTTAAATATAAAGACAAATATAGATAAATAGTAAAAAGGTGAAGAAAGATACACTGTGCTAACAGCAATAAAAGAAAGCTGGAGTAGCTATAAAAATAAACATAGTCATCCCTTGGTATCTGCAATGGATTACTTCCAGAATCCCTTTCAGAGACCAAAATCTACAGATGCTCAAGTCCCTTTTATGAAAGGATGTAGTACAATGAATACAGTTGGCCCTCTTTATCCACCTGTCTTCCATCTGGGGAATCAATCAACTCCAGATCGATCCCTGGTTGGTTGAATCCCTAGATGTCAAGGCCACATATGTGAAACCCAGGGATATGGAGAGCTGACCATACATTCATGCTGAATGTTTCTTCAATGTCAGTATAATTGTTTCTGATACTTTAAAAGACTACTCAAACTTATGCTTCCCTCCTTGATGGAATAACAAGGACTGGATTTACCCTACCTCTTGACACAAAACAAAGATAAAGGAAACACTGGTTCTCAGACAATGGACAAAAGAAAGAATATCCAGAAAGTCAATAAAATAACTGGGAGAATGAATGTTTATGAGAACCATGGAAAACTATTTGAAAAAGGATGACACAGTCAAAAGCCAAGATATCTTCATTGATTTTAGCAAAAAGAAAAAAGCGGGGTGGGGGGGAATTCTTGAAAAATTAAGGATGAATTACCTACTTTTCACTCCTAGTATTACCCTGCCCATAAATTCTACTATCATTAGATTGAAGAAAAGGAAGAGAGAATTAACCATTTGTTGGAAGGTTGTAGAAGCATCATGTTAAGATATTATAGATTAGGATTTCAGCAATGTGATGACATCACATCTTGAATGCACCAAGTTTCTACCAGGAATCCAGAAGCAGCTAAACAATTTTGATTCTGCAGTCACATAATTCCGTACATTAAGTAGAAAAATATGTTCTCATTTACAGGCTATCTTCCTGTAATTGGGAGAAACTTTAAGCTCTTTCAAAGTTCTTCTCTGTTTAATTTTTAAATTATTTGTGCCTTGAAACACAGGTCCTAATATATAGTATGTGCTCACTGAATGTCCATTTAGTACATGAATAAATATGTGAGTAAATTAGCATTCAAAATATTAAATATGGTGCTCTATATTTTATTGCTTGAAGTCTTGCAGACATATTGCTGTTGTTCAGGCACTATGTCCAAAATTTTTTTTTCAGTTTTTGAAGATGGAATCAAATATATTTACTTCCATTTTTTCATTTTTATTGATACAGATTTTTAAGACTATAAATAATTCCTTATAGATTCAGATATGTAGTGATTTCTTTTTTAATTAATTTATTATAATTGGAGGCTAATTACTTTACAATATTGTAGTGGGTTTTGCCATACAGTGATGTGAATTAGCCATGGGTGTACATGTGTCTCCCATCCTGAACAACCCTCCCACCTCCTTCCCCATCCCATCCCTCAGGGTTGTCCCAGTGTACCAGCTTTGAGCACCCTGTTTCATGCATCATACTTGGACTGGTCATCTGTTTCACATATGGTAATATGCATGTTTCAAAGATGTTCTCTCAAATCATCCCACCCTCATCTTCTCCCACAGAGTCCAAAAGTCTGTTCTTTATATCTGTGTCTCTTTTGCTGTCTCACATATAGGGTCATTGTTACCATCTTTCTAACTTTCATATACATATGTGTTAATATACTATATTGGTGTTTTTCTTTCTGACTTACATATAATAGGCTACAGTTTCACCCACCTCATTAGAACTGATTCAAATGTGTTCTTTTTAATAGCTGACTAATATTCCATTGTCTATATGTACCACAGCTTTCTTACCCATTTAACTGCCGATGGACATCTAGGTTGCTTCCATGTCCTGGCTATTGTAAACAGTGCTGTGATAAACATTTGGGTGCATGTGCCTCTTTCAATTCTGGTTTCCTCGGTGTGTATGCCCAACAGTGGGATTGTTGAGTCATAGGCATATGGCAGTTCTCCTTCCAGGTTTTTAAGGAGTCTTCACACTGTTCTCCATAGTGTCTCTACTAGTTTGCATTCCCACCAACAGTGTAAGAGGCTTCCTTTTTCTTCACACTCTCTCTTAGGACTTACTTCCCTGGTGGATCAGACAGTAAAGCATCTTGCTTACAATGTGGGAGACCTGGGTTTGATCCCTGGGCTGGGAAGATCCTCTGGAGAAGGAAATGGCAACCCTCTCCAGTACTCTGGCCTGGAGAATCCCATGGACAGAGGAGCCTGGTAGGTTAAAGTCCATGGGGTTGCAAAGAGTTGGACACAACTGAGCAACTTCACTCACTCACACTGTTCTCCATAGTGGTTCTACTAGTTTGCATTCCCATCAACAGTGTAAGAGGCTTCGCTTTTCTTCACACCCTCTCTAGCATTTATTGTTTGCAGACGTTTTGATAGCAGCCATTCTCATCGGGGTGAGATGGTACCTCATTGTGGTTTTGATTTACATTTCTCTGATAATGAGTGATGTTGACCATCTTTTCATGTGTTTGTTAGCCATCTGTATGTCTTCTATGGAGAGATGTCTGCTCAGTTCTTTGGCCCATTTCTTGAAAGGGTCATTTATTTTTCTGGAATTGCGCTTCAGAAGTTGCTTATATATTTTTGCCGGGAGCCATCAGGATGCCCCCTCACTCGGATGACAAAGTCACGAGACTGAGAAGGAAACTGCAAAGTGGATTTTCCTTCGGGGCATCCCAAGGCAAGGCCCCTCCTGGTATTTTTCTTGGGAAGTTCTGTTTATGCTCTGAACATTAGCTCATCTCAGTAGATCAGTCCCAGTTAGAAAAAATTCATCCTGAGATAATTCCCTCAGACCTTATTTCCCTCCTACTAGTTACTGGGGAGTTTACCAAGAGTTCTCTGGGGGTCAGGGCAAAGCCACCACCAGAAGGGCTCATACTTGGGTCACCTTTCCACATGCCACACCCCCCGACCACTCCAAGGAGGAGGCTCCCTTTCTTGAAAAAAACAGGCTGGAATGGGACTTAGGAATGCTCATAACTGTGACCAGCATAGTTGGAGACACTGATTGCTTTAGGATAGTGTAGAAATAGAAATTCCTTTTAGTAGTTGTAAGGTTAATAGGGTTTCATTGTTAAAACAGTGCTGCTAAACTGTCTCTTTGTCTTCTTTTCTCTTTCCTTGTAAAAACCAAAATAGGTTAATAGAATAAAACAGTTTCAAGCTTAAGCCCCTCTTTCTAGCTTCTACATAGTTGCACCTTGTCAGGGAACATTTGGCAGGAGGCTTCCTGTGTCAATCCCTGAATATTCAGAGATGAGTGGAGAGGCACACCTTTTCTGGGGACAAAAGAAATACATACATTCCTAAAGTATAGCAACCATTAACAGCCTTCTTCCCTCTCGGATATAGAAAGTAAGTTCTTTACAATCCCCTCTTTTTGAGATAGATTCTAGCCCTATGTTTCCTGGATAAGTTGCTGAAAAGGCTATCTTGTAAGACAGTGAATATTTGCCCACATTATGCTAAATAAAGGTGTGCTAGAGACATTCAAATGGTAAACATACTATTATTAAATCTGATTATGCAAACATCCAACCTTTTGTAAAGAAGATGAGCTTAATGTAAAGGTTGTTGTTGGTAGGCAGAAAACAAGTTTGCATAAAAATGTTGTGATGTAATGGGGATGTTCTTTGGCTATAAAACTGTGAGCTAACAAAAATAAAGTGAGAGACTTCTCCACCGCCTTTGGGAGAGACTTCTCCATCACCTTACAAAACTAACAGCAATAAAGACAGACTGCTTCATCACCACACACCAACTCAGCTCAGTTCTTCCGCCAACGCCATTCATCCCTCAAGACCCCTGGACCCCGCCGGGGCTGGACCCCGGCATATTTTGAGATTAATTGTTTGTCCATTGCTTCATTTACTATTTTTTTCTCCCATTCTGAAGGCTGTCTTTTCACCTTGCTTATAGTTTGTTCATTGTGCAAAAGCTTTTAAGTTCAATTAGGTCAAATTTGTTTATTTTTGCTTCTATTTCCATTACTCTTGGAGGTGGGTCATGGAGGATCCTGCTATGACTTATGTCAGAGGGTGTTTTGCCTACGTTTTCCTCTAGAAGTTTTATAGTTTCTGGGCTTACATTTATATCTTTAATCAATTTTTGAGTTTATTTTTGTGTATGGTGTTAGAAAGTGTTCTAGTTCCATTCTTTTACAGGTGGTTGACCAGCTTTCCCAGAACCACTTGTTAAACAGATCGTCTTTTCTCCATTGTATATTCTTGCCTCCTTTGTCATAGGTGCATGGATTTATCCTGGGCTTTCTATTTTGTTCTATTGATCTATATTTCTGTCTTTGTGCCAGTACCATACTGTCTTGATGACTGTTTCTTTGTAGTATAGCCTGAAGTCAGGCAGGTTGATTCCTCCTGTTCCATTCTTCTTTCTCAAGATTGCTTTGGCTATTCAAGGCTGTTTGTATTGCCATACAAATTGTGAAACTATTTGTTTTAGTTCTCTGAAAAATACCATGGGTAGTGTGATAGGGATTGAATTGAAACTATAGATTGCTTTGGGTAGTATAATCATTTTCACTATATTGATTCTTCTGATCCATGAAGATGGTATATTTCTTTACCTATTTGTGTCATCTTTGATTTCTTTCATCACTGTTTTGTAGTTTTCTATATATAAGTCTTTTGTTTCTTTAGGTAGATTTATTCCTAAGTATTTTATTCTTTTCAATGCAATGGTGAATGGAATTGTTTCCTTAATTTCTCTTTCTGTTTTCTCATTGTTAGTGTATAGGAATGAAATGGATTTCTGTGTGTTAATTTTATAACCTGCAACTTTTCTGGTGGAGTCTTTAGAGTTTGCTATGTAGAGGATCATATCATCTGCAAACAGTGAGAGTTTTGCTTCTTCTTTTTCAATCTGGATTCCTTTCATTTCTTTTTCTTCTCTGATTGCTGTGGCTAAAACTTCCAAAACTATGTTGAATGGTAGTGGTGAGAGTGAACACCCTTGTCTTGTTCCTGACTTTAGGGGAAATGCTTTCAATTTTTCACCATTGAGGTAATGTTTGCTGTGGGTTTTATTATGTTGAGGTATGTTCCTCCTATGCCTGCTTTCTGGAGGGTTTTTTTTTGTAATCATAAATGGATGTTACATTTTTCAAAGGCTTTCTTTGTATCTATTTAGATAATCATACGGTTTTTATCTTTCAATTTGTTAATGTGGTTGTATCACATTTATTGATTTGCGGATATTAAAAAATCCTCACATCCCTGGGATAAAGCCCACTTTATCATGATGTATGATCTTTTTAATATGCTGTTGGATTCTGTTTGCTAGAATTTCATTGAGGATTTTTGCTTCTATGTTCATCAGTGATATTTGCTTGTAGTTACCTTTTTTTGTGGCATCTTTGTCTGGTTTTGGCATTAGGGTGATGGTGGCCTCATAGAATGAATTTGGCAGTTTACCTTCTTCTGCAATTTTCTGGAAGAATTTGAGTAGGATAGGTGTTGCTCTTCTCTTTAAATTTTTGGTAGAATTCAGCTGTGAAGTCATCTGGTCCTGGGCTTTTGTTTGTTGGAATATTTTTTATTACAGTTTTGATTTCTGTGCTTATTATGGGTCTGTTAAGATTTTCTATTTCTTCCAGGTTCAGTTTTAGAAGATTATATTTTTCTAAGAATCTTCCATTCCTTGCAAGTTGTCCATTGTATTGTCATTTAGTCGCTGATAGTAATCTCTCATAATCCTTTATATGTCTATGTTGTCTGCTTGATTTCTCCATTTTTCTTTCTAGTTTTGTTGATTTGATTCTTTTCCCTTTCTTTCTCGATGAGTCTGGCTAATGGTTTGTCTATTTTATTTATCTTCTCGAAGAACCAGCTTTTAGTTTTGTTGATTTTTGCTATAGTCACCTTTGTTTCTTTTTCGTTTATTTCTGCCCAAATTTTTATGATTTCTTTCCTTCTACTAACCCTGGGGTTCTTCATTTCTTCCTTTTCTAATTGCTTTAGGTGTAAAGTTAGATTATTTATTTTATTTTTCTCTTGTTTCTTGAGGTAAGCTTGTATTGCTATGAACCTTCTCCTTAGCACAGCTTTTACTGAATCTCATAGGTTTTGAGTTGTTGTGTTTTCATTTTGTTTCTCTGCATATTTTGATTTATGCTGTGATTTGTTGGTTATTCAGGAGTGTGTTTAGCCTCTAGATGTTTGTATTTTTAATAGTTTTTTCCTTTAGTTGACATCTAATCTTACCACATTGTGATTAGAAAAGATGCTTGAAATAATTTCTATTTTTTTAAATTTACCAAGGCTAGATTTGTGGCCCAGGATGTGATCTATCCTGGAGAATGTTCTGTGTGCACTTGAGAGAAAGGTTTTGAGGTGACATTTCACCTCAAAACAATGAGGTGAAAAATTCATTGTTTTGAGGTGAAATGTCCTATAGATATCAATTAGTTCTAAATAGTCCATTGTATCATTTTAAGTTTGTGTTTCCTTGCTAATTTTCCATTTGGTTGATCTATCCATAGTTGTGAATAGGGTATTAAAGTCTCTCACTATTGTATTAGTTAGTTTCCCCTTTCAGACTTGATAACATTTGCCTTGCATATTGTGGTGCTCCTATGTTGGGTGCATATATATTTATAATTGTTCTATCTTCTTCTTGGATTGTTCCTTTGATCATTATGTAGTGTCCTTCTTTGTTTCTTTTCATAGCCTTTATTTCAAAGTCTATTTTATCTGATATGAGTATTTCTACTCCTGCTTTCTTTTGGTCTCCATTTGCATGAAATATCTTTTTCCAGCCCTTCACTTTCAGTCTATATGTGTCCTTTGGTTTGAATTGGTCCCTTGTAGCCAGCATATATAGGGGTCTTATTTTTGTATCCATTCAGCCAGTGTTTGTCTTTTGGTTGGGGCATTCAACCCATTTACATTTAAGGTAATTATTGATAAGTATGATCCCACTGCCATTTACTTTGTTGTTTTGGGCTCTAGTTTATAAACCTTTTCTGTATTTCCTGTCTAGAGAAGATCCTTTAGCATTTGTTGAAGAGCTGGTTTGGTGGTGCTGAATTCTCTAGGCTTTTGCTTGTCAGTAAAGTTTTTGATTTCTCCTACATATTTGAATGAGATCCTTGCTGGGTATAGTAATCTGGGTTGCAAGTTTTTCTCTTTCATCACTTTAAGTATGTCCTGCCATTCCCTTCTGGCCTGAAGAGTTTCTTTTAAAAGATCAGCTATTATCCTTATGAGAATCCCATTGTGTGTTGTTACTTTTCCCTTGCTCCTTTTAATATTTGCTCTTTGTGTTTGATATTCATTAGTTTGATTAATATGTGTCTTGGGGTGTTTCATATTGGGTTTATCCTGTTTGGGACACTCTGAGTTTCTTGGGCTTGAGTGGCTATTTCCTTCCCCATTTTAGGGAAGTTTTCAACTACTGTCTCCTCAAGTATTTTCTCATGTCCTTTCTTTTTGTCTTCTTTTTCTGGGACTCCTATGATTCGAATATTGGAGCATTGAACATTGTCCCAGAAGCCTCTGAGGTTTTCCCCATTTCTTTTAATTCCTTTTTCTTTTTTCCTCTCTGCTTCATTTATTTCCACCATTCTATCTTCCACCTCACTTATTCTATCTTCTGCCTCAATTATTCTTCTATTGGTTCCATCTAGAGTGCTTTTGATCTCAGTTATTGCATTATTCATTACAGATTGACTCTTTTTTTTATTTCTTGTAGGTCCTTGTTAAACATTTCTTGCATCTTCTCAATCCTTGTCTCTAGTCTATTTATCTGTAACTCCATTTTGTTTTCACAATTTTGGATCATCTTTACTATCACTATTCTGGATTCTTTTTCAGGTAGACTCCTCATCTCCTCCTCTTTTGTTTGGTTTGGTGGGCATTTATCATGTTCCTTTACCTGCTGAATATTTCTCTGCCTTTTCATCTTGTTAGATTGCTGTGTTTGGGGTGGCCTTTCATAGACTGGAAGTTTGTGGTTCCTCTTTATTGTGGAGCTTGCTCCCTGTGAGTGGGGTTGTGTTCAACTCTTTGCTGCTCCATGAACTACAGCATGCTATCCCTGTCCTTCACTAACTCCCTGAGTTTTCTCAAACTCATGTCCATTGAGTCAGGGATGCCATCCAACCATCCCATCTTCTATTGCCCTCTTACTTGCCCTCAGTCTTTTCCAGCATCAGGGTCTTTTCCAATGAGTCAACTTTTCACATCAGGTGGCCTAAGTATTGGAGCTTCAGCTTCAGAACCAGTCCTTCCAATGAATATTCAGGGTTTATTTCAGTTAAGAGTGACTGGTTTGATCTGCTTGCAGTCCAAAGGACTCTTAAGAGTCTTCTGGACCACAATTTGAAAGCATCAGTTTTTGGTGCTCAGCCTTCTTTATGGTTCAACTCTCACATACATACATGACTACTGGGAAAACCATAACTTTGACTATATGGGCCTTAGACAGCAAAGTGATCTCTCTGCTTTTTAATGCAGTCTAGGTTTGTCATAACTTTTCTTCCAAGGAGCTAGTGTCTTTTAATTCTGTGGCTGCAGTCACCGTCTGTGGTGATTTTGGAGCGTAAGAAAATAAAGTCTGACACTGTTTCCACTTTTTCCCCATCTATTTGCCATGAAGTGATGTAGACATATTATTTTCCTCATGTTAAACTATATTTCAAAACGTTCTTCTGAATCAGCAGTTAGGTTTCACAAAAAATACATCAGAAAAATGCCCATTTCCCTTGTAACACACCAATCATGAGATATAATACTTTCTCATTTTTTTTCTAATGAAACAATATGATACTTCATTTTTTTAAAATTTCATTATGTATATGACACTGGCTTTTTGATGCCAGTCTCTCCCACAGACTTCAGAGTACATATCTCCCAGTACAAAATGAAAGGGTACAATGACCTGCCAAATTTACTGAAGCTTGCCAGTACAAGCCTTCAAATGCATCTTACAAAATAATGTTAGAGCTGCTTAAAATTAAACAACACTATGTTGAAATCCACTAAGGGAATTAAAAATAATATAGTATCCACTGTGGGAGGTGAGAATGACTATAAACACAGGCAGAAAGGCACTGAATCATGAATGATTCCTGTTTTGGATGTCTTACTTAGTCACTATTATTAGTGCAACAGTAATACTTTATTCATTAACTAGGATAATGTTTAGTAATGGTATTAATCATCAACAAAGCTATACTGTATCCTTTAACAACTTATGTATTTGAGATTTTACAGTCTCTTCTTCGTCAGTAGCACAATGAGTCAATTGACTATGATTCCTGGCTTTATGATTTGTGGTCAGACTTCTGTCAAGTTGCCTAATCTACCTAATTGTCAATTTCCTCATCATTAAAACTGAAATGAAATAGTATTTTTATCATTGAGTGTTTGTGAAAATTAAACAAGATAATATATATGTATAATGGGTTTAAACATAATATATGTTCCCTAATACTATCTCAATGCAATTTTTTTTCAATGTTCAAGTTTCAACACTCAGCAACTGAATTCTTAAAGAGATATTTTCCCCAAAGTCATAATGTAGGAATTATTCCTTTTGATTCCTCAAAGTAATGAACTGGCACACAATTTACCTTGCAGGAACTTCTGTGAATAGGCCTTTATTTCATCAGTTCTCAAACTATCTTACGCCTAATTTTACAGATCTCTTTATAAATTTCCATCATACTCTCTAGAGTCCTTTTCAGCCAGCTAGCTATCTTTTTATTCTATTTTCTCTGATATGACTCATCTTTATCAGTTTATCTCAGTACCTAAAAATTGATCATAATTCAATACAGAGATTTTAGAAGCAAAAGAGGAACCAAACAGGAAGAGAGCCTGAAAAAAAAAAAATGTTAAATGGAAACAGTGGGGAAGATTTCAAGTTGATATTTTACAGCCATTTTACTGCTATTCATTTTCTGGTGGTGGTAATTCAAAGAATGAATAGATCCAACTGAAAGAGACCACCTGTCCCCCTAAGTAGCAGATATTCAAAAGCTTTTAAGATCAGTCAATTTTCTTTATCTTATCTTATTTGATACAATAGAACAGAAATTCTTAACTTTCTTATGATCAGAGAACTTTCTGAAAATAGAAACTATGAAAATTCAGCCCAGGAAAATTCACATAAAAAGTTTCATATATAGTGTTCATGGATTCCAAGGACCCTTTCAAGTCCATCTCCATCTATGGATTCTCTAGGATTACCCTGTAAGCAGATTTTGAAGCTTTGATTTTGAATATTAATAATATATCTAAAAGTTGCCCTGTTATTTATTTAAGATTTATATTCTCCCATAAGGAAGCAAGTATTTTGCATGGAGCAAATACCTGCACAAAGCCAGGTGTAGCTCCCTCCTCATGCACATTCAGTTTATTAAACATTCATGTGTACACACAAATGAGTCTGTATGTTAAGTCTTCACAGAGCTCCCTCTGATAAAATGAACTGTGGAGGCTGTCCACCAAGTTGCTTAGATATCCCTAAATGCAAATATTCCTTAGTAGACACTCTAGTGGCACTGTAGTTACAGTCTCTTAGTTCAAAAACAGTGAGTTGAATCCATTCTTGGGCTTTCAGATATTCCTATTAAATTTTCATGAAGAATTCCCTTTGGAGTCCCACAGTAATCACAAGACAGGTCATCAATAACAACCTCAACATCTACCAAGAGAAACCTCCATCAAAACTAATGACAGCTATATCTATCATGCATTTTACATACATAATTTCTAGTTCTTATAACAACTCTTCAAAGCATTACTGTAATCATTTTACAGATGAAGCAATCAGATTTCAGAGAGACTGAATGATTTGCCAAGTACCAAACATAAAACACATACTTTCCATTACATCACAGCCAAACAAACAAACAAAAATAGCTCCTTTCAAAAATTATTCTCTTGATATGCACCACAAAAACTTATATATCCTGGCCAAATGCTCCTAGTGCTCACAAAAATTATGCAAATTATGACAGGGAGTGCAAATTATGTTGTCTCTATCAATCATGGTTCACTAGCAGTAACCTAGTCTTTCAAAATTAGCAAATTGCAGCTTCTCTTTCAGACCTGCAACAGTGTCTTAGGCTGCCACATTGTTATTTTAAGCCATTGCTTCTGTGGCTCACAGACTCAGGTCAGGTCTAGCAGGATCCTTTGCTTCCTCTCCCTCATCTGTTCCTCAACCCCCTCTCCAGCGGGGGGTTCACCGCTTCACTAAATGACAGACTGACAGACATAGTATGTGGACCTTGTTTAAACATCTGCTTTATCACCACTGAGTGACTTTCCTAATGGGTAGCAGGATTTTTTCTTATCTTTCACTAAGGAATTCAGATGGTCTGATTAGAAAGCTGAACTGCTTGAAGGACCCGGACAGATGTCTATTATTTTCTTTTAAGACTACCGCCAGTGCTTAGGCATTCCAGTCAGACCATTTTCAGTAGTGGAACAACTTCCTGTTTAGGTACCTGACTATGTCAAACATTCATTTAGCTGAGGAATCCCACTTCCACACCCAAGGATTACTTTTCTCCTGAGAAATTATCAGATAAAGAATGATTTATTCTATAAATGCTATGAATATGTTAAGGATTGCTTACTATAACTCTATAATACAATGACTGCTAAGAGGAATAACTATTGTCATAACTCAAATAAAATCTGGAAAAACCTACAGACATAAAGAATAAAAACAACAAAACATTCATTATATAAACAGAAAATACAAAGAAGAGCATAAGTTTCATAAAATAGCCTATAGTATTTTTTTTAATGTGTATGTTAAAGCTCCCATATGAAAAAGTTTAAAACAGGATATTTTTTGTTCAAATATCAGAGGTAATTTGGATTCAGGGATATAGATCAATATATGTAAAGACTTCCAAAAAGACTGAAAAAATACACACTATTGTACTCTAGTTAGAATCTTTTAGGAAAGAAAAATATTACTCACTCAGAATTCATGTGAAGTTGTTACATTCCACCATAAAGAAAAAAAAAGTTGTATAAGACATTATAGAATACTATATAAAGAAAGTGAGGCTCAAAAGAAAGAGAAGTTGGAAGTATTGACAGAAAATGAGTAAGGATGAAATAAAGAAGACAAAAAAGAGCGTCAGTGGTGACATTACCAATTATTTTGCCTCAGCTAAATGCTCCCTAGTCATCCTCAGTTTTTTCTGTCCTTCTACTGTATTAAGTTCATGGGTTTTGATAGTGTCTGTTTCCTCCACCAGTGACACTTTTCCTCTAGATCTTCCCTTGTGTGGATCCCCATATTTAGTTGTTTCCTCACATTAACCTGCATCTTAAGCACTAATGTCACTTCTCAAAGAGGACTTCTCTAACTATGCAATTTTTTTTTTTATTGTTTTTGCCATACATTGTCATGATATCACCATGGGTTTACATATGCTTCCCCTCCGGATCCCCCCTCCCTTCTCCCTCCCCACCGGGAAATCTCGCTGCACCAGTCCCGAGCATCAATCCTGGGCTGGCGATTGATTAGACACATGACAATTAACATGCTTCAATGCCCTTCTCCCATATCATTCCACCCTTACCCTCATCCACAAAGTCCACAAGTCTATTCTATACATCTGCGTTCCTTTTGTTGTCTCCCATGTTGGGTTCTCATTACTGTCTTTCTAAATTCCATATATATGTGTTAATATACTGTACTGTTGTTTTTGTTTCTGGCTTACTTCACTCTGGATAATGGGCTCCAGTTTCGTCCATCTGAGTAGAATTGCTTCAAATGAATTTTTTTTTAATGCTGAGTAATATTCCATTGTGTATATGTACCACAGCTTTCTTATCCATTCATCAGTTGATGGGCATCTAGGTTGTTTCCATGTCTTAACTATTGTAAACAATGCAGCGATGAACATTGGGGTACACGTGGCTCTTTCAATTCTGGTTTCCTCGGTGTATGTGCCCAGCAGTGGGATTGCCGGGTCATATGGCAGGTCTATTTGCAGCTTTTTAAGGAACCTCCACACTGTTTTCCATAGTGGCTGTACTAGTTTGCATTCCCACCAACAGTGTAAGAGGGTTCCCTTTTCTCCACATCCTCTCCAGCATTTATTGCTTGTAGACTTTTGGATGGCAGCCATTCTGACTGGTGTAAA
>ML660787.1:728927-816618 GCA_007570785.1 Antilocapra americana | reverse complement strand
AGAAAATTACTAGAGCTAATCAGTGAATATAGCAAAGTTTCAGGATATAAAATCAACACACAGAAATCCCTGGCATTCCTATACACTAACAGTGAGAAATCAGAAAGAGAAATTAAGGAAACAATTCCATTCACCATCGAAACAAAAAGAATAAAATACTTAGGAGTATTTCTACCTAAAGAATCAAAAGACTTGTATATAGAAAACTATAAAACACTGATGAAAGAAATCAAAGAGGACACAAACAGATGGAGAAATGTGCCGTGTTCATGGATTGGAAGAATCAATATAGTGAAAATGAGTATACTACCTAAAGCAATCTATAGATTCAATGCAATTCCTATCAAGCTACCAGAGGTCTTCTTCAAAGAATTAGAACAAATAATTTCTCAATTTGTATGGAAATACAAAAAACCTCGTATAGCCAAAGCAATCTTGAGAAAGAAGAATGGAACTGGCGGAATCAACCTACCTGACTTTAGGCTATACTACAAATCCACAGTCATTAAGACAGTTTGGTACTGGCACAAAGACAGAAATATAGATCAATGGAACAGAATAGAAAGCCCAGAGATAAATCCACGCATCTATGGACACCTTATCTTTGACAAAGGAGGCAAGAATATACAATGGAGAAAAGATAACTATGCAATTTAAAGAGCTCTCCAGTCACTCTCTATCACATACCCCCTTTTATTTTCAATATTTTACAGTTTCTTCACTATTTTCTTTTTTTAATTCTTTTTAGAAAACCTGTCTCATTCACCACTGTATTCTCACCATTTAGCACACAGTAGATGCTCAGTGAAAGCTTACTAATAAAGATAAAAGTAATGGAAAATCAAATAAAAATTATTTATTTTATTAATGGTGGGGAAATTATTCCCAGAACACAAAGCCCCTTTCTAGAGCTATTAATAAGTTGGTGAATGCCCTTTCTTTGGTGAATGCACTCTCACTTCTTAAATGGAAGAGAACAGGCTACAAAACCAATTATGATCTGACATACTTTTTCAGTTTCTGGAAGAGATTCAGGAGTATAAAGTTACTTCCAGTACAGAGGACCCATATCTAGATTTACAAGGTACTTGATTGAAGCACAAATGTCTCTTCACCTGATGACAACTAGATCTAACAAAGCCAGAGATAAGGGATGAACCTGCTCCCACCCCATACTACCTTTGAATGGACTAATTCTACTATCCACTAGGATACGTAACTCAAAAGATACCAAGGTCTTGCCAATTTAACCAGAGCAAGTACTCATATTTCTAAGGGAAAAAAATATTAAATGAGAGGATAGATCATTTGAAAGTATTCATTCTAGTTCTTCTACCTGTGGAAATTGGATCAGAAATTACTTTTGCTCAGTAGTAATGTGAGGACATGGAATAAGGCTCTCTTTTAATGAATACTGTCTGTTCCAGAAATAGTTAATGGTTGTTTTTGCTGATAATATAAACAAAATTTAGAAAAGTTAAGGAATGGAATCAAAGTTGGAATGTAAGAAATGTCTCTATTTCCTTGTTTGTAAAAACAAGAGAAGGCAAAGGGATAGAGGCAATAAAAAAAAAGAAACTGTCACTTATATAATGATACCATACAAAGTACATCAAAGTGTCTCACAATTTCCTTTCATTGAGGAAATTTCCTTTCTATGAGCTGCTTGAGGATAGGGACCAAATCTCTCATCTTTTGAACCCTGGCCTTTCATTCCTACTGTCTAGAACATTATAAAGGCTCAGTAAATAATTGTTGAATTGAGTAAATTATATTTGAGAGTAAGATGATAAAGACTTGCTTGGGACCTACTGAGTTTCTTCAGACAGATAAAAAAAAATAATAATAGATCATATATTCTGTACCACCTTGGGCAACATTTGCAAAGCGGAAAATTCAACACAGTATAGGGAAACATTTTGTAACAATTCAGGCTAGTCACAAACACAGTTGCTTATTTATGTAATATTTATTTATTACATTCCACAGGGATATGTAGGCTTGCTTCGCTGGTGGTTCAGTGTTAAAGAATCCACCTGCCAATGTAGGAGACATGGGTTCAATCCCTGGATTGGAAAGATCCCCTGGAGAAGGAAACGGCAACCCACTCCAGTATTCTTGCCTGGGAAATCCCATGAACAGAGAATCCTGGCAGGCTAGAGTCCATGGAGTTGCAAAATTCCGAAACGACTAAAGCAATTTAGCATGCATGCACACATGAACTAAAAGTAATAAAACAGCAAGGAGAAACAAACAAGTCCACAAACAGAATTAGAGATGTTTGTGCCCCTTTCTTCAAAATCACTAGGAATATACAGAAAATCAGTGATAATATAGTGGATGTAAATGCTGCTATCAAGCAACATGAACACTATCTAGTAATAGCAGAATTCACAGTCATTGCAAGTGAAACACATAGGGATTTATCAACTAGACCATAATCTGCACCATAAAATAAGTCTTAAAATTTAAAAGTATTCATGTCATACAACCTATGATCTCTGCCTACTGTGGAATTAAATTCGAAATCAATTGTAGAAACATAGCTGGAAAATCTCCAAATATATGGGAAAAATTAACACACTTCTAAGTAAATCATTGATCAAAGAACATTTAAACAGTGTAATTTTAGCCCAAATAAAAACATAATATATCATAATTTGTCATGTCCTCAACATAGAACTTAGGAGGAAAATCTATAGTACTAAATGCCAGTATTAGAAAATAAGAAATAAATGACTTCAGATACTCTCATAAGAATCTACAAGAGGAAGAGAAGATTAAACTTAAGTAAGCAGGAGAAAGGAAATAATAAACATCAAAGAGGGACTCAATCAAATAGAAAGTGAAAACAATACAGAAAACTACTGAAATTAAAAGCTGATTTTTGAGATGACCAATAAACCCATAAGCAAAGTAAAGGAAAAAAACAGAAGATTCAAATTAACAATATAAGGAGATGTGACATCACTCCAGATTCTACAGATATTAAAATGGTAATAAGAGAATACCTGAACAGGAACAGATGGCAAAACAGTTAGTTCTATCAAATAGTTAAGCAAAAGATAATCCTATACAAGCATTTCCAGAAAATCAAAGAAATAATTTTTTATATGTATCCTATGAAATCATCACTGTCCTGATATCCAAACTAGACAAAAACATCACAATAAAAAAGAAACTATAGACTAACAGCCCTCATGGATATAGATGCAAAAATTCTAAGTAAAAGTTTGGCAAATTAAAACCAAAAATACATAAAGAGGGTAATAATTCATTAAGGGTTTTATCCTAGAAATTCAGTGGTGGTTTAACATTTGAAAATCATATATTAAGAAACTAAAAAAAAAAAGATTATCTCAACAGAGACAGAAAAAATATTTGGCTAATGTTAACATTTATCTCCAATCAAAACTAGTTAAGAAATCAAGAGTAGAAGAAAATTTCTCAAAATGATAAAGAACACCAACAGGTAAAAACATAATGGTGAAACATTGAATATTTTCTCCTTGAGATAAAGAACAACACACTATTAATCAGCAATGTACTAAGAATTTTAGCTATTATAATCAAGCAAAAAATGAGTTTGGGGAGGGGAGAAAGAAAGGGCCTCCAGATCTGAAAAGATGAAGCCAAACTGTTTTTATTCATAGACAGCAAGATCAACTGTAGAGAAAATCCAATGGAATCTATAAATAGGCTACTAGAATTAACAAGGAAGTATAACAAGGTTGTAGAATAGAGAACCAATATGCAAAAATCAATTATATTTCTATAAACTTTTAATAAATAACAGAAATTGAAACTTAATAAAATAATTTTAAGAGAATCAAAAATATTAACTAATTAAGGGGAATCTGACAAAAATATGAAAGATGTGTACACTTGAAACCTATGAAACTTTTGTTGTGAGAAATTAAAAAATAGTGTCTGAAAAATAAAGGTTCATAAGCCAGGTTCATCACTTACAACACTCAACATTATTAAAACGTCAATTCTCCCCAAAGTGATCTGTATACTCAACACAATCCAAGCATGCCTTCTTTTGAAATCACCAAATTAACTCAAAAGTTCATATGAAAATGCAAAAGAACTAGAGGAGCCAAGATAACTTTATTTTTTCCCCCTTTATTTATTTATTTTTTTAAATTTACAATATTGTATTGGTTTTGCCATACATTGACATGAATCCGCCATGGGTGTACATGTGTCCCCCATCCAGAACTCCTCTCCTACCTCCCTCCCCATCCCATCCCTCTGGGTCATCCCAGTGCACCAGCCCCAAGCACCCTGTATCATGCATCAAACCTGGACTGGCGATTCGTTTCACAAAAAGAACAACATCATGGTAAATGATTTCAAGACAAACTATATAGTTCATCAAAATTAAAAAGGCCTACACTTCAAAAGACTTCTTTGAAAGACTGAAAAAACTCAACCACTGACTTGGAGAAAATACACAAAACATATATCAAAGGACTTGTATCCAGAACAAAGAATATCAAAAACCTTAAGTCAAATAATCAAACAAAAATGGGCAAAAATTTGAACAGACAATTAATTAAATAAGACGTGTGAAAAGTTACTTGCTCAGTCGTGTCCAACTCTTTGTGACCCCATAGATTGTAGCACACCAGCTCCTCTGTCCATGGAATTCTCCAGGCAAGAATACTAGAGTGCTTTGCCATTCCCTTCTCCAGGGGATCTTCCTGACCAGAGATCGAACCTGAGTCTCCTACATTGCAGGCAGAATCTTTACCATCTGAGCCACCAGGGAAGTCCAAAACGAGATGTGTAGATGGTAACATGAGGGGAATCCTAATTAAAACCTCAATTAGATATCACCAAATGTCTAAAAGAATGGGTAAAATTTTAAAAACTCAAGATACCAATTTAGCAATGATGTGGAAAGACTAGAATTTTTATATACTTCTGGTGAGAACCTAAAATGACACAACTACTTTGCAAACCACTTTATTTCTTAAAAAGTTTAAGATACTCATAACATATGACCCAGTCATTCCCCTCCTAGGTATCTGATCAAGATAAAACATATATCTACACAAAGTCTTGTACAGGAACAGCCACATAAATTCCATTAGTAATAGCCCCAAACTGAAAATAAACCAAATGCCAATTAACAATGAGTGAGTAAGTAAACAAACTGTGGTATATTTGTATAATGGAATATTACTCAGCAGTAAAAAGGAATTCACTACTGATATATATTACAGTATGAATAAATCTCAAAATATTATGCTTTGTGAAAGAATCTAGAAACTACACACCCTCTCACCCAAAGTAAGTACATGCTATATAATCCATTTCAACAAACTCTAAAAATTGCAAACTAATTTGTGATGACAGAAAGCAGGTCAATTGCTTCCTGGAGATAAAAGAAGAGAGGGGATTTAAAAAGATATTACAAAGATAGAGGAGAAAACTGAAGTTAGGAGGATGTATATGTTTCCCATCTTGATTATGATTATGGTTTCACAGGTTTGTTCATACACCAGAACTTATCAAATTGTACTTTGAATTCTTGCAGTCTTTTGTATGAGAATTTTGCCTGAATTTTATACACACATACACACACACCAACAAATGGAGTCTATATTTATGGAGTCTACATTTACTCTAAAATAATACACTATAGTAACTATTGAAAATACTATTTTAAATAACTATATCTAAGGTTTTACAAGAAGACATTACAGGGCAAACTGTCTCAAGTAGAAATTGTCATGTATAAAACTAAATGTTTATAGAAAGTAGCACAGGATATAGAATTATGAAAGTATTCTAAACTACCAATGCCTTACAAAAATAAACTCTCTGCCTTTAAAGTAAAGCCTCTGTAAAGACACTTATGGCAAGAAAAAAATAATTTTATTCAGAATACTCAATAAATGAAATCAATGTCATACCTTTTAGACTAGAATGTGGAAGACAAAAACATTGTGATTTCAGCAAATACTTGTTTCTCTCTTCTAGAATATGGGGAAAATTAAAACTAATTCACAGAATTGAAACTGTTAATCTGTTTATGTAATATGCTTGCTATAGTCTGGTAAAAAAAACCAATGTTCAGTAAACACTAGTTTCTTCCTCTATCTCATTAAGAAAATATAAAGTCATATTTACATAACCACAAAAAATATTCATGGTAGCAAGATAAAATTATGTAATATTGCAATATATATTTTGTTAACCAAACTGCAATCTTTGAATTAAAGGAACAAATTTTGCACAATATTCTAAATAAGACTATGCTTCTCAAAGTTAAAATAAACTTCCAGCAAAATCCCTTTTGAAGTTCATATAATCTCAGTTCACAGTAAGAGAGAATATTTGTAGTGGAAAGCTGAAAAGGACTATGGATAAAGCTCTAGTTCTCCAGGGCTTTTTAGGATCTACATCTAAGGATAGCACATCACATACCAGAGAAAGAAGAGAAAATTTTTCAAATAAGAAAGTTGTATTTGCATAACATTTTAAACAATTCAGCATGATATGAGCTTGGTGTAAGTTTGTAATATTTAGGGAAAAAAAAGAAGTAAGCTCACGACAAATTTTGTTAATATGAGAACATAGCTCAGACCTAGAAACTCAATGAGGGGGGAAGTATTTAATAGGAAAATGAGCCCAAACTGCTTGGAATTCCCCTAGTAAAAAATATTTGAGATACTACTGAAAATTCTAAATTCAAGTACCTTAGAAAAGGGAAATAAATGTGTATGATAGGAACAGCACATGTAAATTCATTCTACTGAATATTCTTACAAGCTTTTATTAGAGGTCGTTTATCAGCCTTATATAACAAGAACTACTTACCTCATCTGTGCCCCCAATCTTTACTGCAAATATAGGTTGTATCTATCTACTTGAATTATCTCTTCTTTAATAAATAAAGAGATCAATTACTTGTGGCCCTATTAAAAAAAAAGATATAAATTTTGGTTTACAAAAACCAAACTCACAGTTTAAAAAGAGTAATCATCAACTAAAATTATCACTCCATTTTCACTGGACTTTTTAGAAGATGAAACCCTTAGCCTGGAGTAGCTGGGATGGTGTTTCTCAATGAAGAATACAAATTCACGCTATAAACATGAGTTTGCCTAAGTACAAGTAGGACTCTTGTCCAGTATATACCTTGATATTTCAGAAAGGATTTCTATGTGAAAATGTCTTATAATGAGTGAATTTAATCTATTTATTTTTTACTGTAATTACATTACGTTGTATTTGTTTGTACTATTATTTTTTGTTCTTAATTTACCAAAGTTTTTCTTTGCATTATTTTTGTCTCCTTTCCACCTTCAGTTGCTGTGATTACATTTTCCATAATCATTTTTTTACCCTTTACTTATTTAAAACTGGTTTTAGTCCTTTCCTCACAATATTTAAATTTTAATCTGCATACTTCATTTAATAATATCTAACTGTAATCAATATTTTCTGACTTCCTCCCAAATAAGAAACTTAGAACTTTCCACTAAACAAGGTATTACATTTTTTCTAGTATTTACTTTTAGACACTTTTAATGTCTTTTTAAACTCCACAAAATTACTCATTACTATTATTATTTTTATCTATGCATCTTTCTTTTGGCTCACATGCATCTGATATCTTGCTTCTTTTTCTCTATTTTTTCTGAATCAGATGTTTTATTAGTTATTTCAGTAAGAGACTGTTAATGGCAAATCTCTTAAACTTTATCTGAGAATGTCTCTCTTTTTGCTTCATTCCTATATAAGTTCCACTGTGCATAGAATTTTAAACCTTTGAATATATTATTCAATTTTCTTTCAGCTTCTTTTGCTTTTTACTAGTGTTCCAGAGTATAATTGTTCTTTTGTAGGTAACCTGTCTCCACTCAGTTTAAGATGCTTATCATTCTGTGTGATGGATTACATACATATATAATTTATACATATTAGATATATAATATACATATTATCTACAAATTTCTGCTTGACACAGTGCACTTCTTCAACCTAATGACTTTCTTTGACATTGGAAAATTCATAGCCACTTTTTCAAAAATTTCCTTTCCACTGTTAATTCTCCTCAATCTATTATTGTGTCCTTTGTATCTCAACCTACCCTTTTTTAACTCTTTCTGTGCATTCTGGTAAGTTCCTCAAACTTATTTTCAGTTCTCTTCTTATCCTAGTCTTGTCCGATCTGCTATATAACTTAAATTTCAAAAACTATTTATAAATCTGAGAGTTCTTTATATAGATATATAGATCCTATTGCCTCACTATAGTTTCCATTCTATCCTCTCCCTTGCATTTTATTTCCAAAGCTTTTCCAATTACTATATTTCCTTACGTTCTTTGAGGCTAATCTTCCTGTTTTGTTTTTCTCCTGAACCCCCCTTACTTTCATGTGTGGCTTGTATAATATTTTGTTGTTGTTATCTACTCATCTTAGTCCAAAATTACCTTTTCTATAAGTCTTGTGACTTTGGAGGGGGAAATTCCCATTTTGTATTTAATTCTGCTATGAATCTCAGGAGTTTCACTAGTACAGGTAAGAATGCTAATTTCTCAGCCTGAAACTACAATGCAAGTAGTGTGAACTTGAGCTTTATTTGTGGATAATGCTTGGGGTTTCGATTATTTATAGATTTTTATCTTCATTCTAAACTCCAAACTCTTATTTCTCTATTCCACTGAGGCATCTTTTTAGCGATGTTTTAAAAAGTTTGAAGCCCTTTATGGTTCCAGCTTTACATTAGGGTTTTAATTGCAACTCTCCAATTCTTGTTAGCCAGGACCACATTTCTTGGTGTTAAATCCCTAGTCCCTGCACTTTATGTAGACCACAAGCACCATCTTGGTTTGTCACAGTACCAACTTGCACACTGGGCTTTCTGATTCTGAGTTTGTTTATTTCTAGCTCATGTGAATTGCTGTCATTTCCCTTCAGTCTGACAAGGAGTAGTGTAATGTGGAGAGACTCCTAAATATGTATTAGTTTGTCTTGTGACTGGGAAGTGTTCTGAAACAGCTTTTATAATCTCTTTTTCTTTATTTATTTGGCTGCGCTGGGTCCGGCTGTGCCACGCAGTATCCTGACCTCTTTCGCTAATAGGTAAGATCCCTTTCTCAGCCCCGGCACGTGAACTCCAAGGCTCCCGACAAACCCGGACCCCTGCACTGGGAGTGGCTAAGAGAAGTCCTACAATTTTACTCATTAATATCTTCGCTTTTCTTATTTCCATCCTGGAATTTTATATTTACAACTCTTGGTCTTACCTAATTTTATAAGGTCATTCTTACCCACACAAATTTTATTACTCGTAATGAAGTATCTGAGGAGGATACCACAGCCAAGCCACAGCGCACACACTGCAGGCTGTTCGCTGTATCCCTGGAAAACTCAACACTCTACCCACCCGGTCCCACCTAGACCCGGCTCTCGGTCTTATAAGATAACATTTCCTCACAGGGACTTGGGTGAAGAGAACAGCTCCCTCATCGCAGGCTGCCGGCCTTGGGCCGAATCAGAGAAAGCAATGCCCTGAGGCTGCTCTTCAGAGAGCGACAGCCGTGGTCTCTTGGGACGAATTCTAGCCCCATCACGGCGGAAGGGAAAAACAGCTGGCCCCAAGGAAGTTTGAGTTTCGGTCGCCTTGGACCCGGTAGACACCGGCTTGGGCCCCAGCAGTTCCTCACCAAAAGTCCGCGGCGGCGCTAGCTAGATTTGCGACTCCAAAGGCTCAGTTCACAGTTCACTTCGCGACTCCGTTTGAGGAGTCAAAGCTTTCGTTCGGGCCAGAGCCGTCTGGCACTTAGCAGAGCCCCTGAGGCGAGGGGAATGGTGCAAGACGCAGCAGTTTGTTAGAGAGGTGACAAAAGCTAAACGCTTTAGGGACAAGAGTGGGGAGCCTCTTGTCACCCACAGCAGCCAGGTATTTCTCATTCCATAACTCCAAAGTCGCCCTGTGAAACCCCCTCCGAGTTCCCGCGAGATCCTGAGAAATCCCACAGGAGTCTGTGAAATACAAGATCCCGCGAGATTCCAGAAGATCCGGCTTCCACTGGGGGGTGTGCTTACTTCCCCGTTTTTTTGAGAGGGGCTAGATAAGTAATACATATGAAGCATATATATTATTTCTGATTGAATATATATATTCAGAAATAATATATTCTACAGACACTGTTCAATTTGCCTTGTAAAAATATTTGCAAATGTTTTATCGGTGGAAACAACCGCACAGAGGAATGAAATGCCTGAACAAAAAGCTATCTTGAACTCTAAAGAAGAGACGTTTTCAATACATGCATGGGAGCTTGATAAGTCACTTCAGTCGTGTCGGACTTTTCCGGACCCTATGGACTATAAACTGCCAGGCTCCTCTGAACATGGGGTTCTCTAGGCAAGAATATTGGAGTGGGTTGCCATGCCCTCCTCTAGGGAATCTTCCCAACCCAGGGAGCAAACCCACCCCTCTTACGTCTCTTGCACTGGCAAATGGGTTCTTTACCACTTGTGCCACCTGGGAAGCCCTTTTAATACATACTGAAGTATAAACAACATAATAGTGTATGTGTAATAAATAACCAAAGCAGTTGGTTTGGTTCAGTCTATCGCTTGGATCATGTGTACCCAGTATATTTGATGTTTGCACTTGCTATTTCATTAATCCAGTCATGTATGCTCTTAACAAATGTTCAAAATGAGGAACATTTGCCTAAACTTAACTGAGTGTTAGAAATAAAAACATTTCCAGCATCAAGGACCTTATCATTTCTGGAGAGACAGCCAAGTATACTAACAATTACCAAAAATAAAAAGATAATTTCTAACATAGAAACGTCCTTGTGATTCTCTTGAGGACAGCTACAAACATTTTTCTCAGTAAAAACCTACTGAGAAAGCAGGTTCTTTCTCAGTAATGCCCCAAATACAATGACAAAATTAGAATATCCTAGCTTTGAGTTCAAATAAAAGTCCTAAAGGGACCACTAAACTTGACTCAGAGAAGGCTTCATTAGGATTGTATTGAGGAAAAATTTTCTACCACCCCCAAAAAAGGATATAACAAATTGTAAAATTCTGGCCTTTATGTTTACTGCCCCCAACCAGGTCTGAATTCTGTACTTTCATATGTAAGGGGAGAAAATCTTCCAAAGGGACTTTCTAGAAGTATAACTGTGGCATTTTTTCTAGTGTTTTATTTTTTTATGTTTATAGCAAAACATATACCCAAGCTTGGGTATTTCTGGAAATCTTAATGCTATTAGCCCTTTTTGGTTTATGAAAAAAATAAACACAAGTCCAGCTCATATTTGCAGAGCACAGCTATGGTAGCTAGCCTGAGATTTACTGGATTCTTATACTGTACCTCTTTATTTCCACAGAACTGAGAGATCTGAAAAGTCATCCAGTGTTAACAGCTGGGAGGGATTGGAAACGGGATGTTTCTATCTAATCGCAGCTTTGGAGCTCACTTCACAACAAGGAAGATCCCACATCTATAAACCTAGCAGCTATGAATGTAGGCCTATTGAGATTTTTGCAGATAACTACAGGTAAGAACCCAGATAAAGCTTCAGGTGCAAAGGTAACAGAGCTGCCTTTCTGGGTATAATGGACTTCTTAGGTCCCTTTCCCACTGGTAACAGCAATATCTGAATTATATTTTATCTTTTCAAATAAATAAAGATTTCCTTATGTAATTTGCCCTTTTTCTTAATTTCTTTTGTTCCCTCTTGTTACATAATAGTGAGATAGTTTGAGGTTAAAAACTGATACAGCACTTATCACATCTTAATTTCAGTAAAAGGAAATGAGAACCAAGAGGTCTTTATGTAAAATACACCTATTTATTTATCTTTCAATGCCACTGGCATGTTTTCTAAAAAGATCGCATTGAAAGAATTACTCAATTTGCCTTTGTTCTAATGCTAGTAAATCCCAGCTATACAACATAATAGTGTGTGTGTAATAAATAACCAAAGCAAAGAATTATAAATTCAGTCTATTGCTTGGATCATGTGTACTCAGTATATCTGATGTTTGCACTTACCATTTCATTAATCCAGTCATGTATGCTCTTAACAAATGTTCTAAGTATGGAACATGTGCATAAACTTAACTTGGTGTTAAAAATGTTTCCAACATCAAGGACCTTATCATTTCTGGAAAGACACAGACAAGTATACTAACAATTATCAAAAATAAAAAAATAATTTCTAAGATAGAAATGTCCTTGGGATTCTCTTGAAGACAGCTACAAACATCTTTCTGATTCATCTTGAAGACAGAAGGAATGTTGATAAGCTTTGAAGAAGAGGTAGCACTTAAGAAGATCTCAAAATTTGCACTCCTTTTTGGAACATAGCTCTCAATTCTGCCAGTGTCAGTCCTCTTGAAGAGATTAAGATTTGTTTGGGATTTCAATGTTTGTGCACAGTTCTACATATATTTGGTGGAAAATGGTCAGTTATAATATTTTTTTAATATTTGGACCTTCTTATAGATAAAAACCCAACTTTTAGTCATCTGAATTCTAAACTCAACTCTGTTTTATATGTAAACACAAAAACAATTTTTGCATAATTTATTGACTGAATTTTCCAAAGTTAACATGACTGTGTAGAGGAAAGTTTGGGGGGAAATTTTGGAAATTCATCCAAGGATAGTCCATCATTCCATCAAAAACAGCACTATGCATGATATTGATGAATCCAATATGATGCTCTATGTGTCTGCATTTAAAGTTGTTTCATTCTAGTTGAATCTCTGTCTATATATGTATGTATGTATAATGTCTTCAAAATGTGATGTAAAAAACACTTTTTACAATATTCAATTCAAAATTAAAAATCCAAATTTATGTATTAATATTAGATGCAAGCATCTGACGATGTCATTACATCTTCAAATATAAATAATTCCTAGCATGAGTCCATGACTCAATGGACATGAATCTGAGCAAACTCCAGGAGATAGTGGAGGACAGAGGAACCTGGAATGCTACAGTCCATGGGGTCACAAAGAGTCAGACACAACTTGGCAACTGAGCAACAACTATGAGTTTAACAACTATATAATCCATCCATTCAATACTCCATCAAATTATAGAAGATTCCAATCACTCTACTCACCTCATGTCTCTTTGTCAATCCCCTTCCTTTTCCACTCCCCAAAGTAACCAGTGTTCTGACATCTAATTCCATTGATCAGTTTTGCTGCTTTCAAATATCATACAAACGGAATCAGAAATAATGTACTCTTTTGTGCCCAAATTTACTCAACACGGTGCTTTTGAAATTCAGCTGCATTGTTTTATGTATTCATAGTTTGCTCTTTTTTTATTGCTGAACAGCATGTAATTTTATGAATTTTTGAGTTTTGTATGTAGGCTGATTATATTATCTATATATTTTATTTCATAATAGCAAAGGGAGCCTTTCAAATATTTGTTATAAAAGAGGATGGGGTGGGGGTTGAATGTGATATAGACTGAGAACCAACGGCATAGTGGTTAATAGCACAGAATTTATAAAAGAATCATCTAAGGATGGAATGCATTTCCTGATTCACTTGCTCTTTGACAGCACTTAATCTAAACTCTGTAGATTTTGGTTTATCATCATATAAACTAGTGATCTTCATAATTCCTGCCTCACTAGGCTGATGCAAGGATTAAATTAAATATCTTAAGTAACATATATATTCCTGACACACATTTTAGCATTCAATTCTTTGAGCATATGTTATAGTAGAAAATGGTTTTAAAAATAAGAAAATGGTTCATTAAGTATTTGGATTATTTTTAAGACTTACCTCTCTCTAAGTATATCCATTTCCAACTAAATATGCCCACTGATTAGATTTCCAAACTAAAGGGGTTTGGTTTCTTTCTCAGAAGGAAGTTTACAAATGCTTCTACCTACCTCATACCAGCATCACTGGGTGCCTGCTGCTCAGATTATGTTTTTGAAAGGAGATGCCTCTTCAATTATGAGTCAGACTAGAAGACAAGGTGGAACTCAGAGCATAGGAGATAAGCTTAGGCTCAGTAGGTAAAGAATCTGCCTGCAATGCAGGAGACACAGGAGACTCAACTTCAATCCCTGGGTTGGGAAGATTCCTTGGGGAAAGAAATGGCAACCCACTCCAGTATTCTTCCTGAAAAATCCCATGGACGGAGGAGCCTGGCAGGCTATAGTCCAGTCGGCCACAAAGAGTGGGACAGGACTGAGTAACTAAGCACAACAACAAAAGTGACAAAGGGATTCCTGAAGTCACAGGTGACATAGCCCTAGCTAATACAAGGATTTAGCTATGTCAAACTAGCCATAAGTAATTCCTTTGCCTGGAGCAACCTCTGAAAAATCGATTAGGGATCAAAGTCAGGACTGACTTTCTGGTATGAGAGTGGGAGCAAGAATAGTTTTGTGTCTCTTTAGATGAGTGGTTTTTGCATAAATATAAGACTCACAAAACAGGTGCAAAAACAAGGTTGAAAGCTCCTTGATAGGCTTTCCCTATCACTGAAAGGGAAATTAAAGTTGCTAGTTTTTTATTCACTTCAAGCTATGTACTATATATACAATCTGGAAATGGAAAAGAGGTTGAGTTTTTTTCCAAGAGTTTTGAGCTTTCAGAAATATGGGTCCTTTCTCATCTGGCCTAAGGACAGTCAGAACTTCCAGCAAGAGTCCAAGAAGATACAGCAGGAAAAGTAGCACAAGTATATAACCCATTGCTTCAGAATATTCTAGAAAGAGGCTGACGGGTGCTTCTTCCAAACTGAGCCACCTGAATCTAGCTTGACTCTCTTAGGAAGTGGTAGGATAGGCAGAGTTCAAACAGCCTAATTACACATAGATGGTAACCATTGTTGAGAGGCTGAGTTGACTGAGCTGACCAGAGAGTCAGAGTTGAGGCTCCCAGAGAAAAAGAATCTATACATTCATTTAAAACATGTGGCTGATGGCCAGTTATTCATATGGACTGGCACTGAAGCTCATGGAATCGTGGATGAATTCAAACTGCTATAAGATGATTACATTACAGTTTTACACCAAAAGCTTAAAGGCATTCTCTACTTTAGAGCAGAGTTTGTTAAACTTTAGCAAGCACTGGTGTCATCTAGACGACTTGTTAAAACATGGTTTGTTGAGTTCCAATCCCAGAGGTTATGATTAAGTAATATTTGGGCAAGGCCTGAGAATTTGCATTTGTAACAACAAGCATAACAAGGTTATGCTGATACTCCTGGTCTGGGGAACCACACTGTGAGAGACACTGCTTAGAGGAATGTCTGGGGCCAAAAAAGTCTTATTTAAGTGTAACTTTTGCTTAGAGGAAGGAATGATCCTAGGGACTTTACCAGTTCAGGACCTCATGGAGAAAATGGACGTTCAGATCCTAGATAAATTCTAAGGAGAAATAAATTTTATTCTGTGCTTGAATTTTTGTGATACTAAGCATCTTGCCTCCTGACTTCATCTCGTCCAGGCCTCCTGGTTCAACTAAGTGCCGAGAGTTACCAAATTTTGTGCCTGTCTCTCTGCGTTAGGTTATCAATCTGGCCCTGGGGCTATGGAATTTGGTTTCCATCCCCACCAATCCTGGGAACCCTTATTTAGGCCAAGCACAGTCAGTCTACAGAAGCACTTTTCCATGATGGCGTTCACACATGAGTGCTCAGTCATGTCCAGCATTTTGTGACCCCATGGACTGTAGCCCAACAGGCTCCTCTCTCTATGGATTCTCCAGGCAAGAATACTGGAGTCAGTTGCCATTTCCTCCTCCAAGGAATTTCCCTGACTCAAGAATAGAACCCACATCCCTGTGTCTCCTGCCACTGGCAGGCAGATTCTTCACCACTGTGCCACTTAGGAAGCCCTTCCATAAGGTTAGGTTAAATTAGCTTAACAGAAAATCAGAACCACTCACAGTATCAAGTCTTTACAATAGATGAGAAAAAGTAGGGAATATATTCTGTGAAACATTTTATCCTGAACTAATTAACTTAGAAAATAATGTAAGATAGTAAAGATAGATTTTTTTTCCTCAGGATGATGTGAAAATGTCTCCTATTCTAAAAAATGTATCTATTTTATGTAGAAAGTATAGTTCAAAATAGGAGCCTCCTTGGGACAAACAGCCTGCATCCATAGTTTCTTTCTGAATGCCACAAATAATCAAAGATGTTATTACAGTAATTTTTTTCTTTTTATGCTAAGACTTCAGCATCTATAGCTGCAATTTCTTGAATAAATGAATGCATGTGAGAATCTGCATTTAAGAACAAATTATATTAGCTTTGGGACAAAATGAAACAATCAGTAATTCTTAGAACTTACTCAGTCTTTTCTGCTCTTATCTTGGAAGACAGTTAAAGATAATGTTTAGTTTTCTTTTGTTATTACCTGGAACCTGTGTTCCACCTTTCAGGATAGAAGCTACAGTTTGCCAAGATTAAAATTCACTTGATCTTTAGGCCCTTTGTAATGTTGGCAAAAATGTAACTTGCTGTTTCCTGTCAATAAAAGCCAACAAGGCTACTAAGGCAGATACATATGGGTTGAATTTCCTTTCAAAAATAAATATTGGTTTAAATCTTAAGGGGGACGGGGTTGACCAATGCATCACATTAGACTTCTGCCATGTATGATGAAACCACCACCACTTCCCTGTTCCCCTGTCACTCCCCCTGCTAACAATCACCTCCTGAACAAAAAGAATATTATGTCTGATTCTTTCACAAAGAATCTGGACTATGTCATGGGCCTTTTAATGGAGAATGAACTCTTTTATG
This sequence comes from Antilocapra americana, assembly GCA_007570785.1. NCBI lineage: Eukaryota > Metazoa > Chordata > Mammalia > Artiodactyla > Antilocapridae > Antilocapra > Antilocapra americana. The sequence goes on along the minus strand of ML660787.1, from coordinate 799,822 downwards.
GTCAAAAGAGGCCACAATAGAGTATACAATAGACAGGTTTAAATTTGATCCTTTTTACCAAGGCAAGACACGGTCAACCAGAGAAGGAGTTGTTGATTTTGACATTTAAAATATGTTACAAATCCCTAGGCTTGTAATTCAAGGGACTGTATAAGCTAATCTTTAGTCTAACCACAGAGAACATTTAAAATAAGAAATATCATTTTAGAAAAAATATCCGGAAAAAAAGAAAATCAATTAAGTTAGTGGAATAACTTGTTCTGCATTCTTTAGTGTCAGGTTTAGGATTTTAAAGTTGAAGTTATACTTTCTGTTACACTCCCCTTTCTCAAATGTCCTACAGATGTTTGGGAAAAGCTGCAAGGCCTGAAACAATAATTAATTCAGAAGAAATATTTTCTTTTTGAAAAATTCATACCACCATTTCTACCCTTCAATTTTCTATTACCCATTCACTCCCCCAGCATGGTTTACATACAGACAGCATACAGAAAATCTTTGGATCCTTCTTTCATTGTGCCCCAGCCCGTTTACCTTACCTTGCTGAAGTACAGAGCCAAGAATGCAAGATTCAGAATTGAGAGGACCATATTCAGGTCCTGGCCCTGCTACTGACAAGCTAGGCAACCAGGCCCAAGTCACTCTGTTGGAAAGAACAAGTAAAATGTTGTCTCTATACTATTCTCATGAATACAGAGTGCTATATGTATAATACTATATGTTCATAGTATTATTGCTACCAACTTGAGTAAGACACTGTACCTCTGATGGCAGTCATGGCATAAAAATTGCATCTGCAGCCTCTGGAGCCATGGTCAAGAAAGAATCAATCAGCTACAAATGGAACATTTATTTTTACTGCTGAGGAAACTGAGGCATGGTGTGTAAACACTCACCAAGTTAACCAAGCTAGAACTAGAAGCTTTGGATCTCTCCCCGTACCACATTACTGAACACTCACCTGGCTAACTGGCCTTGTGGAAGGAGAAAAAGGAGAAGAGGAAGAAATGTCTTTATGGGATAAGAAAAAACTAAGTGTGGAAGGAATAACAGAACATAATCAACAGCCTAGGGTTGTCAGTGCTCGAGAAACTGAAGAACACCTAGGTACCCACAGCCTAATGAAGAGAAAGGACATTTGAGCTGGAATATGGTGGGTGGGAGCAAAGTGGGATGCTTACCTTTGGAATGTCAAGGGAGGACAAAGAAAAGGAGATGGGAAATCTGTAAACTATGAGATGTGTGTCTGAAGGAAATCATGTTGGTGAAAAGGCAGAAATAACTGAGCCTGACTAATAATATCAAGAGCAAATATGTATCAAATACACATGCTATTAAATACATGCTTAACTTAAGCATCAAGCGGTCAAAGTTGCAAATATTCTCTCCTCTGCATAGGCTGAAAGTCCACTAACCTTCTGAATCAAAAAATTGTTATGTTATATTTGAAGAAATAACTTTCTTAAAGCAAATTTAAGTGAATCAAATAGAAGTAATTCTCAGTAGTATTTAGAACCCTTGGGACTTAAACTCTTCTTTGCATACCTGTTCCAACACTTAACTCTAGAACCTTTGGCAAGTTATTTAACTTTTCTGAGCCTCTATTTTCCCATCTGCAATATGGGAATAATAATAAGCCCTTGCAGAGTTTGTCCAAGTGTTTGATAAGATTGCACTGCCAAGCAAAGTGTCTGCTATATAATAAAAATGCTGGGTGCGCTTCAGAAATTCTAGGTCCCTTTTTAAGTTCAAGAAAGAAATGAAAACAAATTTTAAAAAAAGGAAAAAAAAAAAAAAAGAAAGAAATGATCCTAGAGAGAGAAAAAAAATCCAAGCTCAGATTCTTAGGCTATTAAGCCAAAACTATTCCAAGCTGTGTTTCAGTTTATTATAAGGGAATCAAAAAGGATATCAAATTTTTAATGTAATGTGTTGTCTACAAGACTACAGTCATTGTATTAATCACTTTGAATATCATCTCCTTTAATATTCACCACAAATCTGTGAGGTTGATATTATTATCCCTATTTTAGATGAAGACACAGAGTCAGACAGGCTAAGTAATACTAACAGTAGGTTACCAGGAGTAAAATAGTGATTCCAGCCCAGATCTGAAGAAATAAAACCACATCCGTGTTTTCTTGTCTTTACCATATGTTGCATGTCCAACTGAATATAATATTACATGAAAGGTATGTAAATGTTTTCTTTTGACAGAATAGGATGTTAAAGTCTTAATTATATACCTTTACACAAACACTCTCACAGTTTTCATTCAAAACCCAGCTTCAACTTTTTTTCAGAGTTTGAACTGACAAGGGGAACCCTGCAACTGAATATCAGCTTCTTCTACTTTCAGCTAGATTTTCCTCCCAGGATTGATGTGAAATCAGTATGAGGCAATCAGTGCCAAAGATTTTTGTCAGTTTTCCACTGCCTTGGCTTAAAAAAACACTTAATGTAAACGCAGGGCAGTGAGGAAAGGAAGGGGACTCGTGCACACTCACACAGATGCCCTGTTGCGCAGATGCACACTCATAAAGACACACTTTGTCATGGTTCACTTGGAAAAATCCAAATGAAAAAGGAAGAGGTAGATGAATAATAAAGCAAAAGAGAAAAAGGAACTAGGAGGTGGATGAATAATAAAGCAAAAGAGAAAAGGGAACTAATTTAGGGATAATGAATGAAAGACTGCCCCAATAAAGAAGAACAACCCTGTGTCACTAGGTGGCAAGCTTAGCCTTTGGGCAAAATTATACTTCGAAGCCCTGCTCCAATTACCTGTCTTTAAGTATAAGTGAAGGGGAAATATAAAGGAGAGGGGGGAATACTTTTTTTCCCTAAACTGTAGTAACATTCAGAGAGAATTAATTGTTGCTTTCACAAAGAGATTCTTCTCACGATTGCAACTATGAAAGGTGAGAATCCACCATCCTTGTGTGAAACATACGTTCGGCCAGCAGGTGAACCCCATTCCTTCCAGTGGTCCAAAAAGGAACTGAGGAGCCATGAAAGTGTGTCCCCATATTTCCATTTTGCCCTAACATCTGGGAATTTCAGAAGCCTTTGAATAAATCAGCAAGCTTCCATCTGAGGTGACCTGTTCGTAGCATGGGTCAGTTCATGAGAATGAGGCTCTTAGACGCAAGGACTAATGACAGGGCTGGAAAGCCTGCTGATGAGAAAGTCCTGAGCCTGGGACAATGCATACAAAAGCCTGGTTAAGGAGCTCTTCCAAAGTCATTCCTTCCTCTCCCCACCAGCAACCACTATGTATAAAAGTAGGGGTGGGGTAGAAGGATAAAGATGATCAAGGAAAAGGAACCATAATAAGAGGTTTATCTCTGAATGACTCAAATTTCCCCCTTCCCAGATATCAACTCTATTACAACTGATTGCCTTATCTAATCTCAACTCAGTTTGGGGGTAATTGTTGGTTTTTAAAAAGGTAAGCAGGAGATATTCTTTTCACAATTGCCTGCTTTTCTCAAGTGTCCTGCTTCCTAAAATCCCCTTTAATAAGGATTGCTTGCATGTAAGTCAGCTTCCTTTTTTGATGCCATAACAACAATGTTCCTTGTAATCTGTCCAAGTACAGGATATTTTTAAAACCATGTAGCTAACAGGTGTGTACTTACTGCCTCCAGGTGAAATTGGCAGCTGCCCCCAGATTCCAAAATATGTGTAAGCATTACCTCCAGGGTAAGTAAGGACTTACTTCCTTTCCTCACACTGTTTCCCACAGGGAAAGCAACATTTGAAAAGGAAAATCTTTCAGATGCCCTAGGTGTACTCACCTTTGCCTTGTGTAGAAGGGACAAGGTGCAATCGTCTTGGAAAGACTTCACCATGTCAATGTAATTGTCAGCCTCAGATAATTGCATAAAACATAAATATTTTTAACTTCAAATTTCAAATCAGCAGCAGATCCTTCCAAATTATCAATTTAGGGCCTTGTAATTTCTTTTCTTAGAGTTATTACTTGGTGAAGAGATATTCATTTCAAAATGATTTAGGCTGGTGCTTCTCAGACTTTGAAACCTATCAGAGTGTTCTTGCATGCATGCCTGCTAAATTGCTGCAGTCGTGTCCAACTCTTTGTGACCCCATGGACTGTAGCCCACCAAGCTCCCCTGTCCGTGGGATTCTCCAGGCAAGAGTACCAGAGTGGGTTGCCCTGCCCTCCTCCAGAGGATCTTCCTGACCCAGGGATTGAACCCATGTCTCCTGTGGTTCCTGCATAGCAGGTGGATTTTTTTACTGCTGAGCCACTGGGGAAGCCCACACTCTTCTTGAGAGCTCAGTAAAAAACACAGAGGTCCAGGCCTACTATACTGGGTCTCTGAGTCTTTATTAGGTCCCCAGGTGATTCTAATATACACCAGCTGGAGAAATCCTGGGTTAGACAAATATCAAGTACCTGCATTGACTCCTACCCATATCTTCTAATGCTATAGCCTCTTAGACTCCTGGCTCCCTCTGTCTTATTTAGGGCAGAACCTCCCATATGTTAAGTCAGTCTGCCTCTAGTTTCCCAAGCTCACAAATCATTCTTTGAGTGGGGAAAATGGGCAAAAACAAGACTGCAAGTGCCTTTTGTCTATAGTGTACATGTCACTGATGCTCCCAAGCTTCTATTTGTGGTCCTCAACTCTTTCTCTGAAGATTAGATTCTATATATATCCAGTCTACCTGGTTGAGATGGTTGGATGGCATCACCAACTCAATGGACATGAGTTTAAGCAAGCTCCAGGAGATAGTGATGGAAAGGGAGGCCTGGAGTGCTGTAGTCCATGGGGTCGCAAAGAGTCAGGCATGACTTAGCGACTGAACAACAAAATCACCTGGATGTATGGCAGACTCATGAAAGAGCATGTGGGAGGCAAGCTCTTCATCCTTCACCTCAAAAGCCTGCTCCTCTATTCTGGGATGTAAAGAGGAATTAATCATTATCCTTACAAAATCTTTTACCATAAAAAGGTCATCATTTAAGAACTTATAAATCAGTATTAAATTCCAGGAGCCTATCATGGCATCTAGTCACATCACTTCATGGTAAACAGATGGGAAAACAGTGGAAACAGTGTCAGACTTTATTTTGGGAGGCTCCAAAATCACTGCCGATGATGACTGCAGCCATGAAATGAAAAGACGCTTACTCTTTGGAAGGAAAGCTATGACCAACCTAGATAGCATATTAAAAAGCAGAGACATTACTTTGCCAACAAAGGTCCATCTCATCAAGGCTATGGTTTCTCCAGTAGTCATGTATGGATGTGAGAGTTGGACTATAAAGAAAGCTGAGTGCTGAAGAATTGATGCTTTTGAACTGTGATGTTGGAGAAGACTTTTGTGAATCTCTTGGACTGCAAGGAGATCCAACTAGTCCATCCTAAAGGAGATCAGTCCTGAATATTCATTGGAAGGACTAATGCTGAAGCTGAGGCCCCAATACCATGGCCACCTGATGCAAAAAGCTGACTCATATGAAAAGACCCTCATGCTGGGAAAGATTGAGGGCAGGAGGAGAAGGGGACAAAAGAGGATGAGGTGGTCGGATGTCTCAATGGACATAAGTTTGGGTAAACCCTGGGAGCTGGTGATGGATAGTGAGGCCTGGTGTGCTGAGGTCCATGGGGTCGCAGAGAGGCAGACGTGACTGAGCGACTGAACCGAACTAAACTGAACTAACTTGGAAAGAGCTTATATTCACAGCTATTCAGAAAGAGTTTATAATTTTAACTCACTCACTGGATAAGAATGTGGGAGAATTTCCAAAAGCTCTCTGGGCCCCCTTTTCCTCAGCTCTGAAATAAGATAATCAAATCTGTATCACCAAACTTTAAAGTAAAGTGAGATAATTCTTATTAAGTACAAAGTGGACATAGAAGACTCAAGTCAAATGTTAAGACTGATGGGCTAATTAATAAATTATTGATTCTAGCAAGATAGTTATAACTCAGGACATACAGGTAAAGGAAACAGCAAATCCACATCTCCATAGCCCAGGAATGGAAGAGGAAATGGAAGAAAAGAGGTGTTTCCTTTTGTCATTTAAGGTCATATCTAAACAGAAAATGAGAGAGGTTAGAATCATATGCATTAACTAATAATTTTAAAATCAAAGTAGCGAAGTAAGTACTTTGCTATATCCTATTACATGAAGTAAACTAATGCAAATATAGTAGGCCATGCTTCATCCATTCTAAAAAAAAAAAAAGGATTCTTTTATTAAAAAAATCAGTAGGCTACAATGACGAACATTTTTCACTCTAGGTATATTATTCTATAATACTATATGTAATCACTAATGCCATCTCTACATAATTACTATAAAAGTATAGCTTATTTTTAAATTTACAAGTGCTTTGTTTTATTACTAGTATCTTCCCTCCCAAACTATTGGAAAAACATTCAACTTAAATACTCTCAGTGGGGAAAAAGCTTCTCAGGAATATACAGTACTACATTTTAGAGCTCACAAAATTTTAAAAGCAAGCAGTGATAACAACTAATGATAGTTCCCTAAGAGAAAAGAACTGGTGCACAATGCCCCATCCTCCAAGGAGCAAGATGATGGCTGTGGGCCTGCGGGACAAACCAAGATGATTCACTGGAAATGAATAGAGACTTAGACTTTGTGTCTTGAGACATACTTGGATCCAGAAATCCTTTTGTAAACAGAGGGATCAAGTCTGAATGCATTTTTAAATGTATGATCTGTTCTCCATGAAGCCTGAGTCACTCACTGGTAGTTTATTGGGTACTTAATAAATCATATGTAGATATTTTCAACATATAGACGCTCAACATATTTGACGCATCAAAAGAAGCAAAAAGGAAGCATTTACCAAATGTCAACTGTGTGCCATAAGACTTGCTTACTAATCTCATAGGTCTTCACAACACCCCTGCCAGGGAAATGTTATTAATCCCACCTTGATAGGTAGAGAAACCAAGCCTCAGTGAGGGCAAGTAACCTGCCCAAAGCTGCACAGAGAGTTTATGGCAAAGCTAAGACTCAAATTTATGTTTGCCTGACCCCTAAATCTGTTCTATTCCTACAATATGACTTCAACTTATCAGAATTTTTTCTGATTTCCTGTTTTTCACATTTAACTTTATTTTCTTATCTCTTTCTGTATATCTATTCTGAAACCTCTCACCCAAACATCGCTTCCATTCAATTTATCATTAACAAAAGCATAGCAAGCAATTTATACTTCAACTGAGAGCAAAAAAATAATTATTACTACTTAATGCTACTAGAAAAATTTCGTGTAACAAGGTATTTTCACACTAATTAGCATGTTTTTACTTCACCACAGAAAAACAGGCTAAGGGATGCAAAGTGTCCCTCCCAGAGAAACAGAGTAAGAAGGGAATGAAATCAACATGCCTGTCACTTTACAATGACCATATAAGTAGTAACCAATATATCTGTCTTACAGATGAGGAATTGAAGCTCAGAGTGACATAAGTGATTAGTAATGTCGGTAACTGATTTGTCATTTTTCAGTACACTTATCTCTTGTCAAATTTCCTTGCCTTTAAACCACGTTTAATCCAAAAGAGACACACAAAAGAAAAACCAAAAGCATAGTGCCTTGAAAATATTTGGAGATTCTAATCTCAGAAGATGCCTCCTCATTCCAAATATTCCTGCTCCTCCCTCTTGGCCCCTCCTGTGTTAACTATTCTGTTATGAACTTGCTATATGCTACAGGAGCCACACAAAGAAATAACACATTCTTCCTGCCCTCAAGGAATTTACAGTCCAGGAGGGTGAGAAAAGATTGCAGCTGAATTGTTTCAGAGCACACATCCAAATAAACTAAATGATTTAAAATATTAAATGCCAACTAAAAATATAAACTGGAGAAAAGATGACTGACTAATCCTGAAATGAGGAAAGATTTTGTGAACTTAAAACACATAGAAGAACACACAGAGGGGGGAAAAAGTTTTAGTGTCTTTTCTTCATGATATGTCATTTATATTCTTTTGTGAGATTCCTCTCCATAATTTTTGCACATTTTTTTCTATTAGAGTATTCTTTCCCCTGCTGATTTGTAAGAAATCTTGATATTTTAAATACAGTTACATTTTGTATGTCATGTATCTTGGATATATTTTTTCCCAGATAACAATTTGCTTTTGACTTTTGATGATGAGTTTTTTTAAAAACTGGATTTTTAATGCCTGTGTTATGTTTAATCTTTTATCCTTTCTTCTTTGGCTTTCATTTTGGTTAGAAAGGTCTTTTTTCTTTTTACATTTAACATTTTAAATAACCTGAAAGTCATTTGGTGTATATGAGAAGCTAAGATTCTGACGTAATTATTTTGAAACAATTATTCACAACTCCTGCATGAAATATAGTTCCCATTGATTTGACTTGCCATCAGTAGTGTATGTTCAATTCTTAAATATAATAAAATTTCTTAGATTTCTATTTTGTTTCACTGGCAACTTCTTTCTCCTTTCTCTTTTCCTCTTTCTCCACCACCTTCTTTCAGTCTCTTTCTTCTTTTTCTTTCTTATAAGTACCTCACACCATTGAAACTTTTTGAACTATAAAATGATACAATTAGTCCCAATCTTTAGATTCATTTAGGGACAGTGTGTAGCTTGTACTGGTGACAGGAAAGACAGAAAACTAAGACTACTCTGGCTTATGGTAGAAGCAACGAAATGGAAAGGAGGGTGACAAATGTGAGACACTCTGGAAAGGAAAGCTGCTTGATGGAGTCATCACTTAGAGGTGGGGCATAAGAGAAATGAGACAGTTGAAACACCCCACAGACTTCTAATGCAACTGGTCAGAATGAGTAGTAGTATTAATAAGAAAGTGGGGACCCAGAAGAAGAAAGCAGGTGGCAGAAAGAGAGAGTGAATAAGATTTGGAAGGGACTGATCATTGACTCCCACTTGCAGTCCTAAATGAACAAACCCTAACCTAAGCTTGTGACTTTGAGATTACTGCCACATCAACAGGTAAAGCAGCATTCAAGATGAGAAGAAAAAGCTCACTATGCCTATGATCTAACTGAACAGCCATTAAGTTAGTAAGAAGAATATTCCACACACTCTGATCCAAGTTCAGTGTCATTTTACTTCCCTGAAGAAATGGGAAAAGATGCAAAGAAACAAAATGCATGTTACAAATCATGATATTACAGAATTTAGTCTTAGTTTTTCCTTCCCTCAGTGTTATACAAATACTCTGAGACAACCATCCCAAAACTGTCACATCCTGTTTTGAATCCCACTGAATTTGGGGAAACTAGTTGCTTCTATTATTTCATGATAACCAACAGTCTCTACACAAATTATTTATCTTATAAGGTTGCTGTAGCTACTGAGATTATCAGGAGTCTGTGGAGAAGGGGCATCTGGAGCACACTTTCAGCTTCAAAATAACTCACTTCCACCAGCGTTCTCTACTTCCCAGGTAATTTACACGCCACTGAATCCAGTGCTCTTCAGTAAGATCTCTCCTTTATTGAACAGCTGCAAAGCAAGAAGAAAGGATAAAGTGGGATCAGTGGACAGCAGGGAGAGATAAAAGCTTGAGTAACTAAGGCTTTGGATGAAACTGTTATCTCTATTCGGTGAACCAGACGTTAACATTCCATCTCATTCATAGAGTTCTTTGATTGATTTGACAAAGGCTTGGAGGAATGTAATTCATTAGTATGAGGACTTTGTCATGGTTCAGTAACCACTAAGCTCTCTTCATTTTGTAATCCTGGGCACACCTATATAATGGTCCCTGATTTATTACAGTTACATTGTTTTCTGTTTAAAAGAGAATCCTTTTTTTCTTCGCTGGCCTGTGGATGAAAGTATGAGCTTTAACTTTTTCTTTTATTCATCTCAATTCTCTGATATGGACAAATACCTCTACTTTTGTATGACCTCTTTTCTTCTCTTCTTCCTTATCTATAATCCTCCTTCATTCTTATCATATTTTTAAAAACTTCTATTGGCTCTTGCTTCCACTACGAGAAAGAGGGATTCCTCCTCCCACTTTCATCAAGGTACGATGACAAACAAGAAAACAATAATAAAGAAAAACTATAGCCAGGAGGCCTAGGCCCTGATGCCAGCTCTCTTCCTAGTTAAACAGTGACTTTAAACTAATGCTTTCACTTTTCTGGGAATATTAATTGAGGTGATGAGACTTGGTCCATATCTTCTCTAAACCTCTGTTTTTCTGATTCAAACAATACTGAGACATTACCAAGTCAAATATACCATAATTTTTCCTCGCTTGCTGTGAATCAGCAGATGAATAGCAGCTGCAACATTCAATATGATAATCATTAGCAACATGTGGTAAAATAGATTTAAATTCAAGGTGCTTACAATAATTTTAAAATTTAATACATCAGGCACACTAACCATGTTTGAAGTGCTTAAAAGCTACATGTGGCTAGTGATGGACAAGGCAGATATCACAGAACACTTATACCATCTTAGAAAGTTCTCTAGACAGCACTGAGTTAAAACAACCTCATATGTGTCTGGGCTTCCCTGGTAGCTCAGCTGGTAAACAATCCTCCTGCAACACAGGAGACTCTGGTTCAATTCCTGAGTCAGGAAAATCCTCTGGTGAAGTGATAGGCTATCCACTCCAGTATTCTTGGGCTTTCTGGGTGGCTCAGATGATAAAGAATCTGCCCACAATGAGAGAGACCTGGGTTCAATCCCTGCGTTGGGAAGATCCCTTGGAGGAGGGCATGGCAACTCACTCCAGTATTCTTGCCTGGAGAATCCCCATGGACAGAGAAGCCTGGCAGGCTGCAGTCCATGAGGTCGCAAAGAGTCAGACACAACTGAGCTACTAAGCACAGTATGTGTTAAACACCAGGCAAGATCATACATTGAAATTATAACCACTGCCTTCAAAAAGATCATAATTAAGAGAAAAAATACAAACATACTTGCAGTGTTTTACTATATATATTATATATTTGTTATGGCTGCATTAGAGAAGATATCAAAATATAAGATGTGGCCTGCTTTCTTATCAGAGCTCTCTTGTCTTCATTTCCACATCTGTAAAATGAGGAGATAATACTAGAACGTCTGTACATCCACTTCTGGATTTAACTCAGATTCTGATTCTTCTGGGTTTATAAGTTTATATGGTCATCTTTCGTCTAAGAAATTATTAAGGAAATGGTAGGATTTCACCTGGGCTTTGAAAGATATATGAGATTGGGAAAGGCAGAGACATGAGGGGAAGGTATATGTGGAGGATGTGAATTAAAGACCAGCTGTACCAAAATAGGTTTAAGTCAAGCAAGTAGTTCTCAAAACATTGGCGGCTTTGAGGAAGACTTAGGGGTCATAAGTTGGGAATGGGACTTCCCACTTGGGCTGGGAAGTTTAACTCTACACTAAAACCCTGTTCAACTCTAAGTGTCTTAAATTATGAGAGTATAAGTTGAAGTATCAATATACGGGTAGAGTAAAAATTAAGAGCATAAGAAGAAGGGGCAGAAATTATCTCTTAGGTTGTGATATCCAAATCAATAAAAAGTTAGCTTGGAGTCTCATTCCCCAACCAACATGGTGGGGCATGGAGGGACCACAGAGAAATGCAATTGGAACAATCTTAAGGGTGAGCAATATAAGAGAACCATTAGGATCTCTCTATCCTATTGAGGAATATTGTATAAAGATAAAAACTGTGCTTTGGCTATCTGAAAATGCTGCAACTTCCTGAAATGAATCTGAACTTCAATTTAGACTAGATTGGCTCAGAACCCCCTGAAGCAAAACTGTGGTCTTAGGATTGGAAACATGATTAAGTCATTCCAGAGAGCAAAATAGTATACTTTCCCAAGAGTGAGGAATGTGTTCCTTGCCTACTTAGAAGGATGTTCTTTCAACATGTCTACTTTCCCGGTAGGAACAAGTTTCATAAGTCTGTAATCTCATCAAAGGGAGCAAAGTGGCAGAGACTCTCTCCACAGGGGGAGCTAATCATTGAGGCTTCCTTTCTTTTCTCTCAGTCTTTATTCATTGTTTTCCTGGGGACTAGTTTCCAAGCTATTGAAATTTTCCTTGATCCCTCTCAACCTTCAATCAGATTGAGGAAGTGATGATTTCCCCTGGATTCTTTCTTTTCAGCTCACTCTTTGGAATTAAGTGTTCATCAGGTCTTATCCCAATACATGATTGGCCTAGCATTTGACATTTCGCAGTCTTAGACACAAGTCTGAAATGAGCCTGGCTGCAGAGGCCCCCAAAATAGTTACTTTCTTTAAGCAAAATTTCCTTCACATCTTGGGAAATAGTTCTAGATGTAAGGTAATCTGATACCTTCAGGATATACCATGACTACCCAAGACTGAGTCATATACAGGAGGCTGAAAGTGAAGAAAGTGTGAGTTGCTCAGTCATGTCCAACATGACCCCATGGCCTGTGGCCCAGTCAGCCAGGCTCCTCTGTCCATGGGGTTCTCCAAGCAAGAATACTGGAGTGGGTAGCCATTCCCTTCTCCAAGGGATCTTCCCAACCCAGGGATTAAATCTCCCACATTGCAGGCAGATTCTTTACCATCTGAGCCACCAGGGAAGCCCATAGATTAGGCTACACCTCAGCAAAATGATTCAAAGTCAAAACTTAATTTAAAAGAAAGAGGCACTTTAGCAACTTCAGGAGTTTGAGCAATTGTGTCAGAGAGGTCATTGATTCTCTACACTTTGGTTCCACAAATTCACAGGGATTTCCCAACAGTTGTTTTTGTCCTTATACAACAAAGTGTGGTAATCCTGACTTCTTTTGTCTTCTCTTTCCTTTACCAACTAACCGGCAGGTTATAGAAACGCTTTTCTTTCAAAGACTATAGGAGAGCAGTGGTTTCTCAACACAGATGAGTGCTCAATAGGTAAGTCATAGTCCTGCTAACCCAGCACAGTGACAGCGGGGCTTCGGCTTCTCAGTCACACACATGCTGGAGAACCAGACTGAATGTCCACTTATGATCCATGAGATAGACTGCTGGGAGCAGAGGTGAAGAAAAAGAGGAACATCAGAGTATGCCTTTTGTTTTACTGAGGTCCATGGGCCAAATCTGGCCATTACCTGTTTTCAGGTAGATAAAGTTTTATTGGAACACATCCACGCCCACTTGTCTGTATAGTGTTTGACTGCTTTCTTTTTCTTTTCTCGTCCTTGCCATGGGGCATGTGCCATGGGTCAGGATCCTAGCTCCCTGACCAGGGATCGAACCTGTACTAAAAGTGTGGAGTCTCAACCACTGGACTGCCAGGGAAGTCCACAGAGTATACCCTTTTGAATGAAAAGACTCATCCTTCTAATATTATATTGATAAACTGTGCTATAGCCATTTTGGTAGAGTGTTCAGGTCAACAGTTGATTCAGCCATCATCTTCTCTAGTCAGGGAGCCAGTGGTTGCCCAGCAGGGTGGCAGTGTACATTCTGTTCCCTGCTATAAAGGAGATGAGGAATTGTTCTGACATGAATTATCCTGCTCTCTGCTGTAATGTCAGTTATATTGCAACACAGTTCACCAAGACAGACCAGACATTGTGTGGCTTCCAAGGTCTTCTTATTTGGCTTTTCTAGCTCCCTCTTAGGGGAGGTAGTAGAAACCTGAGAAAGAGAAATGCTTCTAAGTCTGTCAGAAGCCTGTGGAAACTGCCCATTTAAACACCGTCTTTATAACCAGCACTGAGAGAACGTAACACTATCCCAATCACACAATGAATGTTAGTAGTCGCCAAATGATAACATGTTCTTTCCTTCTTCTTATAGGTTCCCTCATACTAGAAAGACATTTTGTTTCAGGTAGGTACACTTTCCAAACAATGTGTTTAAGACATATTTAAATACCTTTATTTGCAAGCACCAGAAAACAGCTATTCAGCTCCAAACTGTAGATCTTGGAGGGTGCCAGGAAAATAAACACAGAACCTTGTAATGATTCTCATAAACAGTTGAATTTATCTCTTGGCAACTTTTCACAACCCCTTCCGCAAACAGGGCACCCATGCATGAAAGAGAAATAATTAAGGCACAAGCCCTTAAGTGACAGCTTTTAGCATGTAACAAGAAAGGCAGTCTTTTCATTCTCCTTGCTCCCTGCTACCCATCAACACCCTACTCCCAACACCATTCTAGAAATCAAATCCAGTATACAGATTTAAGCAAATCTTACCCCCTCTAGAAATTCTTCTTCAAACTTCAGGATGAAGTTTTCCACCTGGTGAATCCTCAGAAGATTCACTTGAAGGACATTAGGGTCTTGTGGTACAGTAATATCAGTCATTCTCTTGCTTCTTCAATCAAAAGATGTGGACTTCCAAGGGACCTTCCTAGCACTATATGGGAGAGGCCCATACTGCCTCCTGAATTTACAAATGTCAGTAGGCACTGTGTGTGGTGTGTGTTGTAGAGGTTTGGTAGCCAGGCTAGGACCCTCTGAGTGGCAGGTAGTCGTCTTGCTTCCTGGAAAACACATAGTTTCAGACCAGACAAGCTGCTCACCAGTCACTCTAGTTTCTGAATCTAACAGAGAAAAGTTTTGAAGGATGGCAAGATATGCCATCCCCAAATATGACAGTAGGAGTTCAAGACATGCTGACTATACTGGGCCTCTGATTCTTTATTAGCTCTCCAGGTGATTCTAACATATACCAGTTTGAGAAACTGTTGCTTCGACAAACGTCAAGTACTCACACTGACTCTTACCTACATCTTCTAATGCTGTAGCTCCTTAGACTCCTGGCTCCCTCTGTCTTATTTAGGGCAGAACCTCTCATATGTTCAGTCAGTCTGCCCTTAGTTTCCCAACCTCACAATCCATTCTGTGATGGGGAAAATGGGTAAAAATGAGTCAAGATTGCAAGCGCCTTTTCTAACATAGAAACATTGTGAAAGATGGCAGAACGTGCCAAAATATGACGGGAGTTCAGAATAGGCCACTTCAGCATATGCCGCTTTAATATGTTGATTATTTTGAGCCTTAGGCCCTTGAGAGACAGCAAACGCAGAGAGAGGCCTTCTCTGAACTCACTTTAGACATATTCTGCCTAAAGACAGAGTCTCCAGAAGAATTCATTTGTCATAAAGCCCCTCCGCGGGAGATTCATCGACCAGGGAAAATTGACTCTTGTCACCAGTGAGGAGACTAGAAGTTGACACCCAGACAAACTTTGTCAAAAATCATCATACCTCCTATATACTCTCCAGAGAGCCCATTCATCTTTCCTACAAATCATTCACTCTCCCCTAAGAGGCCTACATCCCCCTCCCTTTTCTCTATTAAGATAATGTTTAAGCCTGAACTCTAAGTTAGCTCAGGGATTTACTCATTTTCCCCTATATATTAACATATATACATATTAATAAACTTTGTTTTTTCTCTTATCAATAGCCTTTTCTCACATGGGTCTCAGCTGAGAACTCAGAAAGGTAGAGGGAACATTCTTTTCCTTCCTTACAGCTGACATATAATTTATACAAGAAGTTTTTCCACCTACATGGAATTTATCATACTAGAAACTAGAAGAATGGCACCAAAATTCTATATAAGTGCAACAGCATGACGGTGTTCCATCAGGTTTTCCATCACCCAAATTAGCATTGATTAGTGAAGGACAGGGTATAACAAAGGTGTAGAATGTGTGAAACTGAGCTTCAGCAGCCCTGTGCTCACTGCACTAGTCAGCTTCTACGGTATTTAGGATTTTCCTAGAAAATCTGAATTGAACCATGGTGATATCATGTCATTGTATGGCAAAACCAATTAAAAAAAAAAAAGAAAATCTGAATTATCACTCATGAACATCTGCCTCCAATAAGACCCTAGAACTAATTTTAACCACTCCAAAGAAAGCATCTTCTTGAACTCCATTGACATTTTAAGATTCTCTAGTCTAAGCTAATATGCTTTAGTGACCGTCTTACTGATGAAATAGGCATCAAGTGTTTGAGCCCTCTGTCACAACTTGGCTTGGGGAAATCTTTATATCTCAGCCAAGATACCATTTAGCTAAAAGTGGATTGTCTCTGAAACCATGCAAAAGGTTTTGCCCTTTTGAATGAGGTAGGGATATTATCCAGTTTTGTGGATAATAAGCCAAGGCATATAAAGAAGTAATTGCACTTAAGGTTGCATAAATATTAAATATGACATCTAGAGGTGCTCTCTCCATTTAGTACTATTTCCACTTCCTCAGAAAGGTATCAATATACTATTCTTAAAAGTTCAGATTTTTCTTGACATGTGATAAATATATGATAAATAACAAGTATAGTACAGTATATGGTTATACTTAATGTTATATTTATTAAGTATATGTTATATATATTAAGCATGTGCATATACTTAATGTTAATATTTATTATTCTTTCTCTAGGATCCCATCACACTTATTTATCTGCTTTGATGCTTTTTAATGTAACTTACTCATTTTATCAGCTTTTAGATGGTAAATAGGAAACTATTCTATATAAAATTATTTACCTCATTATTTCTAATAAAACAGTGCTGACATTTATTAAGGCCTTAATAATTATGTCATTTTCATATAACTTATATTCCTCAAAACTACACTTACATGTGTATGAATGAGTTCAGAGTTTATATGACTTGCCCATAATAAGTGACAGAATACGAACTTAGGTCCACCAGAGGCAAGGGTGCTTAAATAGCTTGTATGTACTTATACTTCACAAATTTATGTGACTAGGAAAAGTGAATCTATTATTTAAAATAATAAAATTAGAAAAGGACATCTTTTGAGAGGATAAAATTGTGAGTTTCATTTATGTATGCTTATTGTAAGGTGAGGGCTTCCCCAGTGGCTCAGCGGTAAAGAATCTGCCTGCAAGGCTAGGAGACAAAGGAGATGCGGGTTTGATCCCTGGGTTGGGAAGATTGCCTGGAGGAACGCATGGACCCCCACCCAGTATCCTTGCCTGGAGAATCCCATGAAGAGAGACGTCTGGAGGGCTACAGGCCAGAGCAAAGAGATGGACACGACTGAAGCAACTAGCACACGTGCGTTTGTTGTAAGGTAAAGGTTAGACAATCTAAAATAAATGTCGAGTAGAGTATTGAGAAGACCTGGAGAGATTAACAGTATATCTTCGGTACACATCCTGGATGAACTTGAAACTTTAAGACATTATTTAGTTTTAATGAACAAAAGTTATTGAAAATAAAGGAGGCTAGAAGAGACTTAGAGGATACCTAAAGTTACGGAAATGTTAGGAAAGGAAAATATCATTTTTTGAGTGTCTACCATCTGCCACACATGCCCACTCCAGGTCAATGGTTATCAAACAGAGATAATTCTGCTGTCCTCTCAAGGGACATTTTTCAATGTCTGCACACATTTTTGTCATAACTAGGCTAGGGAAACCAGAATCTGAGCAGAGGCTAGGAATGCTGAAATTTTGCCTTGAGTTGTAAAAAAAAAAGATCAAAATGGGAAACATTTATCTGGCATTTTGGGGACAAACTGTCACAATACGAAAGAACCTTTTAGGGGGAATGACTTCAGGGTAAGCAAGCAACATTTTCTACTACAGAATTACCTTTTATGTTCAGAATGTATCCAGGGCTTTCCCTAAGAAGTTATAAAGAGAAATGAAAAGTGTCAAATAAAAAGAATTTACCTAGAAAGGACTAAAGTTTGATAGGTTTGGTAGGATAGCAGGTAACAGAGAAAGTAAAAACAGTAAATTTTTTTAAATGGCCTTTAAGTTACAGACTGAAGCTGATGGTGTGTATCCTAATTCAACCCACACTTATCAAGCTCTGCAGCAAATAAAGCATATATTCACCAATGAGCTTGTTACAGGTTGAATTGTACCACACCCCCTAAATTCAGATATTGATATCCTAACCTTACCACAGTAGCTCAGGATTTGATCTAATTTGTAGGATAAGGTCTTCAGGGAAGTAATAAAGTTAAATAAAGTGAGGCCATTATGGTGGGCTGCAATAGCCTAAGATGAGTGTCCTTATAAAAAGAAGAAACTTGGGCACACAGATACACATAATGGATCGAGACATAAGGAGAAGACAGCCTAAGAGAATGGCTTGGAATAGGTTTTTCATTCACTGTCCTCAAAAGAAACCAATCTTGTCAACATTGGTGTTTCAAACTAGTATCCAGAACTGTGAGATCATAAATTTCTGATGTCTAAGCCATCAATTTGTGCTACTTTGTTACAGCAACCCTAGCAAACTAATACACAGTTGTAGAACAGAGTAGCTTTTCACTTTGATGGTAAATCTTTCTGACAGAATATCTGAGGGTAACCAGTTTCTTTAGCACTAGACTTGGACAAGCCAGTAAGCATACAAATTGAAAGGAGATAAACAAAGTTACTGCCCATGCGTGGCCACTGTTTTATGAAGACTGTAAGAAAGAGTATAAAATTAGTAAGGCAGATGAATGAAATTTTATAATTTTTCCCCCGATAATCAGGATTTTAGCAACTTGGTAAATGCTAAGAGCCTGAGCATCCTAATTTAAATCCTGACTTCACAAATAAACTTAGAAATACTAGATAACTTCTCTGAGTTCCAACAGTTCCTATACCATAGAAATAGTAGCTGTACAGTCCTTGGCCTAGTTCTTGGCTCAAAGCACAATTATAAAAAGTAAGTATAATTATTATATTCAAAACCTAGCACAGCGTATGGGAGTATGTGTGGTTTGAGCCTAACAAATGTGAATTTGTCCTAATTAATTTCATATTTTTAATATTTTTTTTTACTTATTTATTTGGCTTTCCAAGTCTCAATTGTGGCATGTAGGAATCCTTTTTTTTTTTTTTTTTTCAGTTGCAGCATCTGAATCTTTAGTTACAGACTGCTAATTTTTGGTTGAGTTATGTGGGATCCAGTTCTCTGACCAGGGATAGAACCCGGGCCCCCTGCTTTGGGAGCGCAGAGTCTTAACCACAGGACCACGAGGGAAGTCCCTGTTTTAAAAATTTATTGAGTACTTTTGTGAGACCTGTCTTAATACCTCCACATGTCGACACGATCTCATGGAATTACCATAAGCCCATGAGATGGAGTCTATGACTATTACATTGTCCCCATTAAACAGGAGGAAAAAATCGAGGTTTAGGAGGTTACATAATTCAGTCAAGATTACTTCACTAATGAGGTTACAGAATCAGGCCGGGAAACCCAGTCTACCTGAACTCTAAGCCCATAGTTTAACTACAACTTGGGAGTCCCTCTAACTGTTTTCTTATGGAGCGAAGTTAAAGGGAGAGTAATGGTTAGGTAACTGTGAACTCTAACAACTGAAAGTATCAGGAACTGGGGTGCTTTCCAGAGTGAAGGCAGATTTTAATACTGGCTTGCCAAGCCCTACTTGTTACGTTCTGAAGTCTGATAAAGGTGACCTGGTATTTAAGTTTTGGGAGAAAAAATACATTTAGTTTTGAAAAAAAGCTGGGGACTGACTGTCTCCTAAGACATTTCCCAAACACCCAGGCTTGTACCTTGCTGGGCTGGGGTGGATGGGGGCAAGCATTGGAGCTGAGAGAGAAAGGTCTCCTCCTGAAACCCCTTCACCTTCTGCTGCAACAGCGCAGCTGGTGTGTTGGCCTGTGTTCCAGACAATATGCTTTCCTGACCTTAAGCTTTGGCCCATATGGCACTGCCTCCCCATGTTGAAAAGGGAAAGCTGTTTTGTTTTTTGGAAAATCAGGTTCATATATCCATAGTGTTGACTAAGGCATTATGGGAGCATTTGCTTCTCCTCTAATGTATAAAAGGACCATTTGTTAACTTGTAACCTAGCAAGATGCCCCTTTGGAGAAAAGAGAGGGTTTCAAGGAGCCAGGAAAGCATCTGCTTACTATTTGCTCAATACTAATCCCCCCCAAATCCACTGCCTGAAACGAGACAAAAGACAAATTACATGGCTGTTGAGAAGTTTATTTTTCCAGATGGCCAACCTGAAGCTGTAGTTCACTGGCAAACTGAGTCTACTAATACAGAGAAATCTGGCTCAATCATGTGTTTTACAAAAAGCACAAAGTGTGCTTCTCAAACAAATTATTTGGAAATATGGAAGGTGCTAGAGAAAGTGTATATAGGGGAGCCCTCACCGCCTACTGAGTTTCATCTTTCATGTTTGGTCAGTTGGTATGAAAACAGGGCTGTGAAAACTACTTTACAACTGTCCCAGTGACTCCTGTTAATATTGGTCTAATTCTTAAAGACATCTACTTGCCTTAGTACCTTAAAAAGGTCAAGCTTCTGTTTCTGGATTTCCAGAGATTCCCTTCCTTCTCTAATACTTCTTTATGGCAAGTGGATATTTATATAATTATATGATATATAGGACATATAGGTTTGTAGAGTATATATACACACATATATATAATATATATACACACACATATATCTTTTATATGATGCATGATGTGATATATGATATATAGGACATATAGGTTAGGTTGGAGATGTGTGTATGTATACCATATAGCATATGTAGTCTATAGAATATATATAGCTACAGATACAGATATACGCTAAGACTGATTGCATGGGGCAGAGAGTGAGCGAGTAAGCTAGAATAATAAAAGAAAAGAAGACTCTATCCTAGTGTTCAGCATGTTTAGTTAATAAAATCATCCGATTCAATCAATTTGCTTTTTAAAATCAGGCTTATATTGAGCAGCAGAGACTACAGAGATGGAGTAAAGTTGTTAGCAATCAAGATTCCAGTTGTCTTCAAGATAGTAATACTGATAGTAATGGTGACAGCTCTAATTTAATGAAATAAATGCTTTTTGTGTCAGAGGGAGTGGTTAAGCCCTTTCCATATATTTGTGTCACTTAAATTTACTTTGAATATATTTGTGTCATTTAACTTACTATGATACTGGACTTTCCATTTAATCAATGAATAAACAGGCTTAGAAGGTTATCATGCTAGAAATTGGTGGTGGGGTCAGGACTCAAAACCTATCAGTCAGTCCTACTCCAAATATCTTATGTTAAACTACTCTGCTCTTACTTGTTCACCCATTCATTTATCCAACAAACATTTACTGAATATCTCCTCTGTGCCATACACTATCTAAATATTGGGCATTCATAAAAAGACATTCTTCATTCATTGCGCTCTCCATCTAGTGGGGGAGGCCTTCAAAAAAATAAAAGCAGTGTGGTGATGTATGTGCTAGAAAGGAGATGAGGAAGTGTGCCAATGCCCAAAAGAATGCAATCCCTAACTGACCCTTGGGAAGGGGAGATGGAGACAGCTCAGAGGCAGGAAATTAACATCCAGAATATGGATCTTTATTCTGCCTCGAAACCAAGAGATGTTCAAAACAGGATTTGTCTGCAAAAAGCACTTGTCTTAACACATGGTTTCCCCCAAGATTTCATTTTTAAATCCCATAAAATAACCCTATTTAAGATATAAGGAGACCTATTCTATCTCCAAAATTTAACTTCTCTCTGTTCCAAGTTCACAGTATCTCTTTAACTTGTAAGCCCTCATCCTGTATTCCAATACTTTCCTAATGGATTTCCTATCCTTCGGGTTAGTCCCTGTGCTGCTCAACCTCCTTCCTGCTACCAAGGTGAAATCTTTCAATATGAAAACCTGATCATGCCAAGTCCTTGCTCAATATCCTTCAGTGATTCCCTATGACCTTTAACCAAATTTCACACTCTAGTATATTTTTGGTGAAGTGTCTACTAATGTCCTTGACCCATTTTTTAATTGGGTTGTTTGTTATCTTATTGTTGAGTTTTTGGCTACTTGTTTATTTTGGATAATAGTCCTTTATCAGATATGTCTTCGGCAAATATTTTCAGCCAGTTTGTGGTTTGTCTTCTCATTCTCTTGGCAGTGTCCTTTGCAGAGCAGAATGTTAAAATTTCAACAAAGTCCAGCTTATCAATTACTTCTTTCACAGATTGTGCTTTCAGTGTTGTTTCTAAAAAGTCATCACTAAACCCGAATTCATCTAAATTTTCTCTTATGTCAGTTTCTAGGAGTTTTACAGTTTTGCATTTAAAATTTAGCTCTCAGATCCATTTTGAGCTAATTTTTGTGAAGGATATAAGGTGACTATATAGATGCATTTTTTTGCTTGTGGACGCCCAGATGTTACAGCACAATAGACTTAAGAGATGAACTTTTCTCCGTTGTCTTGCATTTAGTCCTTTGTCAAAGATCAGTTATCTACATCAGTATATTTCTGGACTCTACGCTGTTCCATTTATCTATTTGTCTAGTTTTTTGCCAGTATCATACATACCATTTTGGTTCAGTTCAGCCACTTAGTCATGTCAGACTCTTTGCAGCCCCATGGACAGCAATACTCCAGGCTTCCCTGTCCATCACCAACTCCCAGAGCTTGCTCAAACTCATGTCCATAGAGTCAGTGATGCCATCCAACCATCTCTTCCTATGTCATCCCTTTTCCTCCTGCCTTCAATCTTTCCCAGCATCAGGGTGTTTTCCAATGAGTCAATTCTTCACATCAGGTGGCCAGAGTATTTGAGTTTCAGCTTCATCAGTCCATCCAAAGAATATTCAGGACTGATTTCCTTTAGGATGGACTTGTTGGATCTCCTTGCAGTTGAAGGGACTCTCAAGAGTCTTCTCAAACACCACAGTATAAAATCATAAATTCTTTGGCACTCAGCTTTCTTTAGCTGAATCTCAGATCCATTTTTAGTTAATTTTTTGTGAAGGATGTAAGGTGAATATATAGATTCATTTTTTTTTAATTATCTTGATTACTAAGTCTTAAAGTCAGGTAATACCAATCCTCAGACCGTGTTCTCCTTCAGTATTGAGTTGGCTATTCCACATCTTTTGCTTATTCATATAAACTTTAGTGTCATGTAAACTTCCTGAGATTTTTTTCTCCTCCCTTTTGAACCTCTGTCACATCTCCCTCCGCATCCCACTCCTCTTGGTTGATAAAAAGCCCCTGTTTGAGTTTCCTGGGCCATACAGAAAATTCCCATTGGCTATCTATCTTACACATGGTAATGTAAGTTTCCATATTACTCCTTCCATACATCTCACCCTCTCCTCCCCTCTCGCCATGTCCACAAGTCCACTTTCCAAATCTATTTCTCTACTTCTGCCGACAAATAAATTCCTCAGCACCATTCCGCCAGACCACATACACATGCACTTAGTTCAGTTCAGTTGCTCAGTCATGTCCGACTCTTTACCACCCCATGAATCGCAGGATGCTAGGCCTCCATGTCCATCACCAACTCCCAGAGTTTACTCAAACTCATGTCCATCGAATCAGTGATGACATCCAGCCATCTCATCCTCTGTCGTCCCCTTCTCCTCCTGCTCCCAATCCTTCCCAGCATCAGGGTCTTTTCCAATGAGTCAGCTCTTTGCATGAGGTGGCCAAAGTATTGGAGTTTCAGCTTTAACATCAGTCCTTCCAATGAACACCCAAGGTTGACCTCCTTTAGGATGGACTGGTTGGATCTCTTTGCAGTCCAAGGGACTCACAAGAGTCTTCTCCAACACCACAGTTCAAAAGCATCAATTCTTTGGCACTCAGCTTTCTTCATAGTCCCACTCTCACATCCACACATGACTACTGGAAAAACCATAGCCTTGACTATATGGACCTTTGTTGGCAAAGTAATGTCTCTGCTTTTTAATATGCTATCTATGTTGGTCATAACTTTTCTTCCAAGGAGTAAGCGTCTTTTGATTTCATGGCTGCAATCACCATCTTCAGTGATTTTAGAGCCCCCCAAAATAAAGTCTGACACTGTTTCCACTGTTTCTCCATCTATTTGCCATGAAGTTATGGGACCAGATGCCATGATCTTAGTTTTCTGAATGTTGAGCTTGAAGCCAACTTTTTCACTCTCCTCTTTCACATTCATCAAGAGGTTTTTGAGTTCCTCTTCACTTTCTGCCATAACGGTGGTGTCGTCTGCATATGTAAGGTTATTGATATTTCTCCCAGCAATCTTGATTCCAGCTTGTGCTTCTTCCAGCCCAGCGTTTCTCATGATGTACTCTGCATATAAGTTAAATAATCAGGGTGACAATATACAGCCTTGACATACTCCTTTTCCTATTTGGAACCAGTCTGTTGTTCCATATCAAGTTCTAACTTTTGCTTCCTAACCTGCATACATTTTTCTCAATAGACAGGTCAGGTGGTCTGGTATTCCCATCTCTTTAAGAATTTAATCTACAAGCAATAAATGCTGGAGAGGATGTGGAGAAAAGGGAACCCTCTTACACAGTTGGTGGGAATGCAAACTAGTACAGCCACTATGGAAAACAGTGTGGAGGTTCCTTAAAAAACTGCAAATAGACCTGCCATATGACTCAGCAATCCCACTGCTGGGCATACACACCGAGGAAACCAGAACTGGAAGAGACACGTGTACCCCAATGTTCATCGCTGCATTGTTTACAATAGCCAGGACATGGAAGCAACCTAGATGCCCATCAACTAACGAATGGATAGGAAAGCTGTGGTACATATACACAATGGAATATTACTCAACATTAAAAAAAATTCATTTGAATCAGTTCTACTCAGGTGGACGGAACTGGAGCCTATTATCCAGAGTGAAGTAAGCCAGAAGGAAAAACAAAAATACAGTATACTAACGCATATATATGGAATTTAGAAAGATGGTAACGAGAACCCTGCATGCGAGACAGAAAAAGGAACGCAGATGTATAGAACAGACTCATGGACTCTGTGGAAGAGGGCAAGGGTGGGATGATATGGGAGAATGGCATTGAAACATGTTAATTATCATATGTGAAATCAATCGCCAGCCCAGAATTGATGCTCGGGGCTGGTGCACCAAGATGTTCCAGGGGGAGGGAATCAGGAGGGAGGAGGGAGGGGAGTTCTGGAGGGGGAGCATATGTAAACCCATGGCGGTTTCATGTCATTGTATGGCAAAACCAACACAATAAAGTAAAGAAAAGTTTTAAAAAATAAAATAAAATAAAACAAAAATTTAAAAAAATAAGAAAAGAATTTTCTACAGTTTGTGGTGATCCACACAGTCAAAGGCTTTGGCATAGTCAATAAAGCAGAAATAGATGTTTTTCTGGAACTCTCTTGCTTTTTCAATGATCCAGTGCATGTTGGCAATTTGATCTCTGGTTCCTCTGCCTTTTCTAAAGCCATCTTTAACATCTGGAAGTTCATGGTTCATGTATTGCTGAAGCCTGGCTTGGAGAATCTTGAGCATTATTTTACTAGCGTGTGAGATGAGTGCAGTTGTGTCTAGTGAGACACATGCACTAGAATACGATTTTTATATTTTTCTTTCTGACTCACTTCACTCTGTATAACAGGTTCTAGGTTCATCCACTTCATCAGAACTGACTCAAATGTGTTCCATTTTATAGGTGAGTAATATTCCATTTGTGTGTATGTACCACAACTTTATCCTTTCATCCGTCAATGGACACTAGGTTGATTCCATGTTCTAGCTATTGTAAATAGTGCTGCAATGGGGTATATGTATCTTTTTCAATTTTGGTTTCCTCAGGAGTGGGATTGCTGGGTCATATGATGGTTTTATTCCTAGTTCTTTAAGAAATCTCCATATTGTCTTCCATAGTGCCTGTATCAATTTACATTCCCACCAACAGTGCAAGAGTATTCCCTTTTCTCCACACCCTCTCCAGCTTTTACTGTTTGTAGATTTTTTGATAGCGGCCATTCTGACTAGTGTGAGGGATTATCTTATTGTGGTTTTGATTTTCATTTCTCTCATAATGAGCAATATTGAGCATCTTTTCATGTGTTTGTTAGCCATCTGTATGTCTTCTTTGGAGAAATGTCTGTTTAGTTTTTTCCCATTTTTTGGTTGGGTTGTTTGTTTCTCTGGCATTGAGTTGTATGAGCTGCTTGCATATTTTGGAAATTAATCCTTTGTCAGTTATTTAATTTGCTATTATTTTCTCCCATTCTGAGGGCTGTCTTTTCACCTTGCTTATAGTTTCCTTTGCTGTGTGAAAGCTGTTAAGTTTAATCAGGCCTCACTTATTTACTTTTGTTTTTATTTCCATTACACTTGGAAATGGGTAATAGAGAATCTTGCTTTGATTGTGTCATTGAGTGTTCTGCCTATGTTTTCCTCTAAGAGTTTTATAGTATCTGGTCTTAAATTTAGGTCTTCAATCCATTTTTAGTTAATCTTTGTGTATGGTGTTAGGAAGTGTTCTAATTTCATTCTTTTACATGAAGCTGTCCAGTTTTTCCCAGCACCATTTATTGATGAGACTGTCTTTGCCCCATTGCATATTCTTGCCTCCTTTGTCAAAAATAAGATACCCATGGGTGCATGGCTTATTTCTGGGCTTTCTATCTTGTTCCATCGGTCTATATTTCTGTTTCTGTGCCAGTACCACATTGTCTTGATGGCTGTAGCATTGTAGTATAATCTGAAAGTTAGGAAGGTTGATTCCTTCAGCTCTATTCATCTTTCTCAAGACTGCTTTGGCTATTCAGGGTCTTTTGTGTTTCCATATGAATTGTGACATTTTCTGTTCTAGTTCTGTGAAAAATGCCATTGGTAATTTGGTAGGGATGACATTGAATCTGTAGACTGCATTTGATAGTATAGTCATTTTCACAATATTGATTCTTCCTTCCCAGGAACATGAAATATCTCTCCATCTGTTTATGTCATCTTTGATTTCTTTCATCAGTGTCTTATAATTTTCTGTGTAAAATTCTTTTGTCTCCTTAGGTAAGTTTATTCCTAGATATTTAATTCTTTTTGTTTGAATGGGATTGATTTCTTAATTTCTCTTTCTGATTTTTCATTGTAAGTATATAGAAATGCAAGTGATTTCTGTGTATTGATTCTGTATCCTGCAACTTTGCTAAATTCACTGATTAGCTCTAGTAATTTTCTGATACTATCTTTAGGGTTTTCTATGTACAGTATCATGCTATCTGCAAATAGTTAGAGCTTTACTTCTTCTTTTCTGATCTGGATTCCTTTTTTTTTTTTTCCCCTTCTCTGATTGCTGTAGGTAGGACTTCCAGAACTGTTGAATAATGGTGGTGAAAGTATACCCTTTTGAATGAAAAGACCCTTGTCTTGTTCCTGATCTTGGGAATGCTTTCAGTTTTTCACCATTGAAAATAATGTTTGCTATAGGCTTATCATACATAGCCTTTACTGTGTTGAGGTAGGTTCCTTCTATGCACATTTTTGAAAGAGTTTTAATCATAAATGGATGCTGGATTTTGTCAAAGGCTTTTCTGCATCTATTGAGATGATCATGTGGTTTTATCTTTCAATTTGTTAATATGATGTATCACATTGATTTATTTGTATATATTAAAGAATCCTTGCATTCCTGGAAGAAACCCACCTTGATCATGGTGTATGAGCTTTTTAATGTATTGCTGAATTCTGTTTGCTAAAATTTTGTTGAGGATTTTTGCATCTATGTTCTTCAGTGATATTCACCTGTAGTTTTCTTTTTTGTGTTTTTTGTAGTTTTCTTTTTTGTAGTTTTTCTTTTTTGTGTCACCTGTAGTTTTTCTTTTTTGTCTTTGTCTGGCTTTGGTCTCAGGGTGATGGTAGCCTCGTAGAATGAGTTTGGAAGTGCTGCTTCCTCTGCAATTTTTTAAACAGTTTTAGAAGGATAGGCATTAGCTCTTCTCTAAATGTTTGATAGTATTCTGTGAAGCCATCTGGTCTGGGCTTTTGTTTTGGGGGATATTTTTTATCTCTGCTTCAATTCAGTGCTTGTAATTCAGTTGTTCATAATTTCTATTTCTTCCTGGTTCTGTCTGGGAAGATTGAACTCTTCTAAGAATCTGTCCATTTCTTCCAGGTTATCCATTTTATTGCCATATAATTGTTCATAATAATTTTGTTCATAATAATCTCATCATCCTTTGTATTTCTGCATTGTCTGTTGTAACCTCTCCTTTTTCATTTCTAATTTTGTTGATTTGATTCTTTTTTTCTTGATGGGTCTGGCTAAAGGCTTGTCAATTTTGTTAATCTTCTCAAAGAACCAGCTTTTATTAATCTTTACTGTTGTTTCTTTCATTTCTTTTTCATTGATTTCTGCTCAGATCTTTATGATTTCTTTCCTTCTCTAATTTTGGGAGTTTTCTGTTCTTTTTCCAGTTGTTTTAGGTGCAAAGTTACATTGTCTATTCAATGATTTTCTTGTTTCTTGAGGTAGGATTGTATTGCTATAAACTTCCCTCTTAGGACTGCTTTTGCTGCATCCCATAGGTTTCAAGTTGGCATGTTTTCATTGTCATTTGCTTGTAGAAATTTTTTTATTTCCCTTTTTATTTCTTCAGTAACCTGTTGGTTATTTAGAAATGTGTTGTTTAATCTACATGTGTTTCTTACAGTTTTTTTTTTCTTGTAATTGATATCTAGTCTCATAGCATTGTGGTCAGAGAAGATGCTTGATACATTTCAATTTT
Organism: Antilocapra americana; assembly: GCA_007570785.1. NCBI lineage: Eukaryota > Metazoa > Chordata > Mammalia > Artiodactyla > Antilocapridae > Antilocapra > Antilocapra americana. The sequence goes on along the minus strand of ML660787.1, from coordinate 771,341 downwards.
CTTAAATTTACTGAGGTTTGATTTGTGACCCAAGATGTGGTCTATCCTGGAGAATGTTCCATGTGCACTTGAAAAGAAGGTGTATTCTTCTGCATTTAGATGTTATGTCCTGAAGATATCAATGAGATCCATCTTATCTAATGTATCATTTAAGACTTGTGTTTCCTTATTAATTTTCTGTTTTGATGATCTGTCCATTGGTGTGAGTGGGGTGTTACAGTCTCTTATGACTATTGTGTTACTGTCAATTTCTCCTTTTATGTCTGCTAGTGTTTGTCTTATGCATTGAGGTACTCCTATTTTGGGTGCATAGATATTTACAGTTGTTTTGGCTTCCTCTTGGAGTGATCTCTTGATCATTATGAGTGTCCTAATTCATCTCTTGTAATCTTTTTTATTTTAAGGTCTATTTTGTCTGATATGAGGATTGCCACTCCGCTTTCTTTTGCTTCCCATGTGCATGGAATATATTTTTCCATCCTCTCCCTTTCAGTCTATATGCATCTTTAGGTTTGAAGTGGGTTTCTTGTGGGCAGTATATATATGGGTCTTGTTTTTGTATCCATTCAGCCAGACTATGTCTTTTAGTTGAAGCATTTAATTCATTTACATTTAAAGTAATTACTGATATATATATCCCTATTGCTATTTTCTTAATTGGTTGGGGTTGATTTTGTAGATCTTTTTTCTTCTCTTGTATTTCTTGACTATATAAGTCCCTTTACCATTTGTTGTAAAGCTGGTTTGGTGGTACTGAATTATCTTAACTTTTGCTCATCTGAAGACCTTTTCATTTCTCCATCAATTTTGAATGAGATCCTTGCCAGGTACAGTGATCTTGGTTGTAGATGTTCCCCTGTCAGTACTTTAAATATATCCTGCCATTCCATTCTTGCCTGCAGACTTTCTGCTGAAAGATCAGCTGTTAAGCATATGTGGTTTACCTTGTATGTTACTTGTTGCTTCTTCATTGATGCTTTACTATCATTATTCCGAATTCTTTTTCAGGTAGTTTGCCTATTTCCTCTTCATTTATTCGGACTTCTGTGTTTCTAGTTTTTTCCTTCATTTGTGTAGTATTTCTCTGGCTTTTAATTATTTTCTTTAACTTATTGTGTTTGAGGTCTCTTTTTCCCAGGCTTCAAGGTTGAATTCTTTCTTCCTTTTGGAAGGTTGGTCTAGTGGTTTGTATAAGCTTTGTATAGGATGAGATTTGTACTGACTGTTTGTTTGTTTTCCCTCTGATGGGCAAGTCTGAGTGAGGTGGTAATCCTGTCTGCTGATGATCTGGTTTGTATTTTTGTTTTGTTTATTGTTTAGATGAAGCATCCTGTACAGGGTGCTACTGGTGGTTGGGTAATTCTGGATCTTCTATTCTAATGGTTTCCTTTGTGTGAGTTCTCACTATTTGATACCCACTAGAGTTAGTTCTCTGGTAGTCTAGGGTCTTGGAATCAGTGCTCCCACTCCAAAGGCTCAGGGCTTGGTCTCTCTTCCAACAGCAGCCACTGCTTCTCTCCATGCATGCTTCCCTCAGGATGACTTCCATGGAGCTCCACTTCTTTCATAGCCATCTGTCAAGTGTCAGGTGCAAGTCTTTCTCATCCCTTTTCAGCATGCATACAACATTCTTTACAGACATTTTCCCCCTCAGTAGTCCTACTGTAGTAACCAACATTTGATACTCAAAGTCAGTAGGTAGGAAAGAACTGGTATTTTATCTTGAGACTTCTGGATAAGAAAAAAATATTCAGGAATTTCCCTGGAAGTCCAGTGGTTAGGACTCCATACTCCTAGTGCAATGGGCAAGGGTTTTATCCCTGGTTGGCACACTAGGATCCTGCATGCCACACAGCACAGGCAAAATAAATAAATAAATCATAGATAACCATACACCAAAAAAAGAAAAGTAGGAGTTCATACCATACCCTAAGATATACCATTGAAAGCTGTGCTCATTCTTGTCATTTAATAGACAAACAAGTGTCCTCTCAAATTGATGTTGTGCCTTTTCTTAGCTACGTGTTTCTTATCTTTTCATCCTACCCTACCTATCAATCAGGGTTCTCTCTCCAAAAAGCTTTAATGATTATCCCAAACCCACTACATGCTTTCTTTGAATTTCTATAATTTTTAATGTCCAGTCTTCCACAAAATATATTATGTCTATTAGTTTAAAAATTGTACCATGTTTAATAAAGTTTTTCTTTTCATTCTTCCCTGGTAACCCTCAGTTTGCAGATAGCATCATACAAGATGAAGACAGACTCCTCAATAAATACTTAGAGGTGGAAATTGTGATTTGTTGGAAAAAGACCCATTCAATAATCTTACTTAAAAGCCATCATAACACTCAAAACCCCGACACATAAACCATCTTTTTGGCATGTCCCATTAAAGGTATTTAAAATCACACATTGTTATGAGGAAATAAAGAAACCCACAATAATCTGTCACTAAGACTTTAGTAAAGGTGCATTTGAAGATCCACTAGTCACTGGTCAACAAAGTATTAGGTAACTAAAACTCATAAACAGTCATTATAATAGCTAGAAACTAACAAAAATATATTTGAAAGCATGCCAGAAGACTTTTGATTGCTTCACATGCATTAACTAATTGCATCTTTACCAAAATGCTATGAGGTGGATTTATAATTAAACATTTTATAGATGTGTAAAGTAAGGCACAAGGACACTAAATAACTTCAAAAGATTTACACAGTGTGTAAAATAAGGGAATCAGAATTTGGTATAGGCAGTCTGATCCAAAACCGATGCTTTTAACAGCTACATTTCACTATCAAATAAATTTTAGATACAGAAAAATGGGAAAGTTTTGAACTTTAGAGTTCTCCACCAAGGAGAAGAGATTATATAATACCAAGAGTGTTTAGGAAGCAGCATAAAATATCTATGTGCTGTTAAAAAGATCATACATCATGACCAAGTGGGCTTTATCCCAGGGATGCAAGGATTCTTCAGTATTCACAAATCAATCAATGTGATACACCATATTAACAAACTGAAAGATAAAAACCATATGATTATCTCAATAGATGCAGAGAAAGCCTTTGACAAAATTCAACATCCATTTATGATAAAAAACTCTCCAGAAAGTAGGCATAGAAGGAACATACCGCAACATAATAAAAGCCATATATGATAAACCCATAGCAAACATTATCCTTAATGGTGAAAAGTGGAAAGCATTTCCCCTAAAATCAGGAACAAGACAAAGCTGCCCACTCTCACCACTACTATTCAACATAGTTTTAGAAGTTTTAGCCATAGCAATCAGGGAAGAAAAAAAGAAATAAAAGAATCCAGATTGGAAAAGAAGAAGTAAAACTCTCACTGTTTGCAGATGACACGATCCTCTACATAGAAAACTCTAGACTCCACCAGAAAATTATTAGAGCTAATCAATGAATATAGTAAGTTTCAGGATATAAAATTAACACACAAAAATCCCTTGCATTCCTCTACACTAACAATGAGAAAAAAGAAAGAGAAATTAAGGAAACAATTCCATTCACCATTGCAATGAAAAGAATAAAATACTTAGGAATAAATCTACCTAAAGAAACAAAAGTCTTATATATGGAAAACTACAAAACATTGATGAAATAAATCAAAGATGACACAAATAGATGAAGAAATATACCATTTCATGGATCAGAAGAATCAATATAGTGAAAACGAGTATACTACCCAAAGCAGCCTATAGATTCAAGGTAATCCCTATCATGCTACCAACGGTATTTTTCAGAGAACTAGAACAAATAATTTCACAATTTGTACAGAAATACAAAAATCCTTGAATAGCCAAAGCAATGTTAAGAAAGAAGAATGGAACTGGAGGAATCAACCTGCCTGACTTCAGGCTATATTACAAAGCAACAGTCATCAAGACACTATGGTACTGGCACAAAGATAGAAACATAGCCCAATGAAATGAAATAGAAAGCCCAGAGATAGTTCCATGCACCTATGGACACCTTATCTTTGACAAAGGAAGCAAAAATATACAGTGGAGAAAAGACAAACTCTTTAAGAAGTAGTGCTGGGAAAACTGGTCAACCACTTGTAAAACAATGAAACTAGAACACCTTCAAACACCATAGACAAAAATAAACTCAAAATGGATTAAAGATCTAAACATAAGACCAGAAACTATAAAACTCTTAGAGGAAAACATTCTCTGACGTAAATCATAGTGGGACCCTCTATGACCCACCTCCCAGAGTAATGGAAATAAAAACAAAAGCAAACAAATGGGACTGAATTAAACTTAAAAGCTTTTTCACAATGAAGGAAACTATAAGCATGGTGAAAAGGCAGGCTTCAGAATGGGAGAAAATAATAGCAAACAAAGCAACTGACAAAGAAATAATCTCAAAAGTATACAAGGAGCCCCTCAGCTCAATTCCAGAAAAATAAATGACCCAATCAAAAAATGGGTCAAACTAAACAGACATTTCTCCAAAGAAGACATACAGCTGGCTAACAAACACATGAAAAGATGTTCAACATCACTCATTATCAGAGAAATGCAAATCAAAATCACAGTTAGGTACCATCTCACGCCAGTCAAAATGGCTACTATCAAAAAGTCTACAAACAATAAATACTGCAGAGGGTGTGGAGAAAAGGGAACTGTCTTACACTGTTGATGGGAATGCAAACTAGTGCAGCCACTATAGAGAACAATGTGGAGATTCATTAACAAACTGGAAATAGAACTGCCATACAACCCAGCAATCCCACTGCTGGGCATACACACCGAGAAAACCAGAATTGAAAGAGACACATGCACTCCAATGTTCATCGCAGCACTGTTTCCAGTAGCCAGGACATGGAAGCAACTTAGATGTCCATCAGCAGATAAATGGATAAGAAAGCTGTGGTACATATACACAATGGAATATTACTCAGCTATTAAAAAGAATGCATATGAATCAGTTCTAATGAGGTGGATGAAACTGGAGCCTATTATACAGAGCAAAGTAAGTCAGAAAGAAAAACACCAGTACAGTATGTTAACGCGTATATATGGAATTTAGAAAGATGATAATAATGACCCTATATGCGAGACAACAAAAGAGACACAGATGTAAAGAACAGACTTTTGGACTCTGTGATAGAAGGCAAGTGTGGGATGATTTGAGAGAATAGCTTTGAAACATGTATATTATCATATGTGAAATAGATTGCCAATCTAGGTTCAATGCCTGAGACAGGGTGCTCAGGGCTGATGCACTGGGATGACCCTGAGGAGTGGGATGGGGAGGGAGGTAAGAGGGAGGGTCCGGATGGGGAACACATGTACACCCATGGCTGATTCATGTGAATGTATGGCAAAAACCACCACAATATTGTAAAGTAATTAGCCTCCAATTAAAATAAATTAAAAAAGAAAATATCCCTATGTGCATAGCCAGGGGTGCAAGTCCTTCTGTTGCTTTGTAACTTTGTCTAATACTTAACAATTTTGATTGATTTTCATTCATCAATCCATCCAACCAACAAATGCTTACTGAGGATTCATGACATGTTAAGCTTTATGCTATATAATGAGACATTTAAAAACATAAAACCTAGGGGATTTCCCTGGTGGTCAAGTGGTTAAGAACCCAAGCTTGCAATGCACAGGTGCAGATTCAACCAGTGGTCAGTGTGAACCAGGATCCCACATGTTGCACAAGGCGGCCAAAAAAACCCAAAATAAAAGTTAGTCCTTTATCTCAAGATGATCATTCTTATGGTGTAGCAAATATTTTTTTAAAGGACTAAGTTTAAAATAAAGGCATAGTAATAAATCCGGGAGACTAATTGATTGGTTCTTCTTTCAGAAGGAATCATAAAGACAATCTATATGGAGTTAATGTTGTAAAGGGTTTTGAAGGAGAAGTCTGAATTCTCTAAATGAAGTAAAGAAGTGCCAATCCAGGAAAAATAAAAGGCAATTCCAAAGCCTAAAGAGAAGAAATTATAAAGTATGTTCAGAGAAATAAACTTAATTTGTAACGTCTATGGAAGGGCATGGTGGTTCACAGCCATGAGAAGAAAGGCTTGGTCATGATTCAGGAGCTTAGTGTCCAATCAAGTTTGGATTTGATTCTGTGCACCATGGAAAGTCATCAAACTTAATTAAAAATTTAATTCTACATTTTAGAAAGGCTAGTCTGGGAGCGATGTTGACACTAAGATGAGTTTAATAGAGTCAAGATAGGGAAGCTGGTTAAAAGATCATTGAATTAAGGTGAGACACTGAACTAAGACAGAGTGGGGAATAGAAAAGCGCAGGAGTGATATGAAAAACTTTTGAGTTAAAATTAGAATAACTGAATTCAAACTTGGATAATCCAAGCACTTCTTGGAAGATGACCATCAATCATCATTACACAATGATAGGTTTTTATGTTATTTTAGATGTAAATTCAAATTGCTGTCTCTATTTTTAAGAAAAAATACCATTTGTTTAATTTTAGGCTTGCTAAATATGGCAATATCAAGATAATGTATTTTCAATTTTAAATATAATGATTTATTTTCTGCTTCATATTGCATTAAATTTTATTCAACAATTATTTATTTATCTCCAGCTCCATTGAAGTATACTTGACAAATAAAAGTTGTATATATTTAAGGTATATGATGTGATATCTTGCTATATGTATTCATTGTAAAATGATTATAACAAGGAAGCTAATTAACATATCCATCACTTCACGTAGTTATGAATGTCCTGTGTGTGTGGTGAGAACACTTGTGTTCAACTCTCTAAGAGGAACACTTCCAAACTCATTTTATAAGGCCAGCATTACCCTGATAAGAAAACCAGACTGGGAAGAAATTTTTCTTTTCTTGGATCATTCTAGTGATGATGTTAATATTCTACTCCCATTATTCCTGGTGTTTTATTAATGTTAAGATGCCAAATCATTATCATCAATGGTAGAGACAAACTGAATATGATGATCTTGTCAATAAATAAACCTGTAATAGGGAAGAGCAAATCTGAGACCATATTGTATCTGTTTCTTTAAACTTTATATCCTATCATTTCTGCTACAAGTTAATCACTAAAGGGATATTGCCTGTGTCTTAAATTATACATAATGGCCCTTCTCCAATAACCCTGCTTCCCATGCATAGAATGTTAAGCTAAATACCTTTGCTTAAGCTCACAGGAATCATCCTAACCATGCCCACCTGTGAATGGATGCAAGAAGAAATTAACACATCTTCTCAGAAGTCTGTCCAGAAATGGGAAATATTTGCAATACCATTTCACATTTTTTAAATATACTTCCTCACCTTCCGCTCTCTGTTCTATAAAGAAAACTAGCATCCAAACCCAGGCAAGAGTGTTCTTTGGGACGCTAGTCCACCATCCTCTCAGTCTGCCGGCCTTCTGAATAAAGTCGCTCTTCTTTGTGCCAACAACTCGTCTCTCAACTTATTGGCCTGTCATCTGGTGAGCAATACAAACTCAGACTCAGTAACAAAGCAACCTTTTTTTGAGAATATTTCTACACTTCTCTTCCAAGAGCTATAAGATCTGTGGCAACATTATTCTCTTACTCATATGTACAACAGAGTCGGCCCCATGAGTCAGTGAAATTACCTAGTTGCATACTATTCTCTATAACACTTAAAAACACACTGTCTAAAAAAATGAAACATAAAACATTTCCAAAAGTTCATAAATTTGTCTTTTTCTGTCAGACAACTCTGATGAAATAAGTGATTGAAAAAGCACAAAAGGCAGAAAGAGTATCCTTCACTGTGAAAAACAAAATAATCTTAAAAGGCAAGTTTATGCAAATGCACATGATTCTTTTGTCTTGTTTCAAAGATGTAACACTTTGGGAAACTTCTTGGGATTTTCAATCTTCTTTTCTCTCACAGAACAGAAACAAACACAGACCAGGCACCTATAATCTATGCTTTAATTTAGGGGGAAATTGAGAGAGTAGGATGAATCATCCTTCTACATAGATATTTCACTGTGAAAAACATTTTGATATATTGATTCAAATTTAGTGTGTTTTCTGAAAATAGCATTATTATCTCCTGGTGTTAATATCTTATGATGCTTTTAATTGTGTGTAATTCAGTAACATTCACAATCATTTGCCAACCGGCCCACACAGGCATCTCATTTTTCAAAGAACAAAATGTGTTTGATAACCTTTATATTGAATTGTTCACCTAATAGAAAATGAAAGTATATACCTGTATCTTTTTGTAAGCTTCCGGTTGCTATTTCTGTTCTGGAGTAACTGTCCTGAGTTAACCAATAAATTGGCAACCCCATTAGCTCAGAAATGCTCCCCTGGGGTGATTTGCGTTAAATTAACATTGCTGGTAAATGCTTTCAAGAACACTATTCAATTATAGCCAGATGAACACATTCTTCATACAATTTCAGGATTAATATTTGTCTCTTAACAACCTAGAAACCAAGATCATAATTACCGACTGGCATCTCCCCTCATTGTCCAGGTAACTGGCCCTCAGTATACAGCCAATTTGAAACCTGGGAATCTTGGGAGAAAGCATCAGGTCTGCTGTTGGGAAATTGAATTCAAGTGCAGCCCTGCTCCCTGAACACTCATATTCTTCTTTTCTCTTTGTGCTATTTGTTTGTCTCTATTGTGCAGAGCTATCGTTTGTGCACACATTCTGTGTTAGATTTTCTACCCGATTGAGCTTGAAAAACCAAAGCTTAAGTACTAAATGTTTCCCTAAGGCCTGAATGGACTTAAAAGGACATAGGTGCAAAAAGAAAAGAAAGGAAAATAGGGGGAGAAAACACGGCTTGTTAAGTTGTTGCAATAATCTCATGCTGAGAATAAAGACCTTCAGAGTTAGGAGAATGAAAAACACTCTTCTAAATAGATTGCTTGCTTTTGTTGCACAGGTGGCAAGGCCTGGAAATATAAGATATGGGGAACAGCAGGGCAGCCTGCTAGCATTTCATTAAGCTTAGAGAATAGCAGAATTGTGGAGTGGTTTCTTCCCACTTTACAAGAGACCCAGGCTTCTTGACAACTTGGACTTCAGAGTGTTGGTTTGCCAGTTCAGAAATACTCTGAGGAAAGAGTGTATATCCTTACATCTTGTAGAGATGTACCCCTCTCCCCATCATTAAACCTGGAGGAGGGCATGGCAACCCACTCCAGTATTCTTGCCTGGAGAATCCCGTGGACAGAGGCGCCTGGAGGACTACAGTCCATGAGGTTGCAAAGAGTCCACATGACTGACTTAGCACGCACGCCATCATTAAAACAAAGCCTTTTCACATGGGGCATGGATATGCGATCATCATTGCTTTGGGCTTTCCATCATTTAGATACTGTTGTGCCTTCAATATAAAGTCAGTATGATAGATAACAGAACTTTAAATAAAATGCTATCTCTGAACACTGCTGCTTAAAATCATACAAGTGTAATGTGCCATGGCATTGGCTAATCCTTTGGATTCAGGAACTAAATCACTCCTCACAATAAATGAACAATAACTAAAAAGCTTCTTCACAGCAAAGAAGACAATCAGCCTAATGAATAAGTAGCCTTTGAAATAGGAGAAAATATTTGTAAAAAAAATACATCTGGTAAGGAGTTAATTTCCAAGGTATAAGGAACTCATACAACACAGTAGCAAAAAGAACAACAACGGGAAAAAAAAAAGAAAAAACCCAATTTAAAGATGGGCAGAGGACTTGAACAGACATTTCTCCAAAGAAGACATATGAGTATAAAAGTTTAAATAAATATGTAACTGTTGTCTGCTTTCATTGTCAGCCAGTATAAAAGTTGCCCAACGTCATTAATTATCAAGGAAACGCAAACTCAAATCACAATGAGATTGTGGTCACCTAACACCTATTTGAGTGGCTGTTATCAAAAAGTAATAAAGAACAAGTGTTGGAAAGAATGTGGAAAATGTGAACCCTTATACACTGTTGGTGGGAAATTAAAATGGTGCAGCTACCAAGGAAAGCAGTATGGAGATTCCTCAAAAAACTAAAAATAGAATTACCGTATGATCCAGTCAGCCAATTTCTGGGTATATACCCAAATGATTTGAAATCTGGTTCTCAAAGAGATATCTGCACTCCTATATATTACAGCTTTATTTACAACAGTCAAGATATGAAAACAACCCAAGCATTTGGGTCAATAGATACAGAAAATATAGCATATGCACATGGTAGAATATTATTCTGCCTTTAAAAATATGAAATCCTGCCATTTTCAACACCATGGATGAACCTGGAGGACATTATGCTAAGTGAAATAAGTCTGTCACAGAAGGACAAATACTACATGATTCTGCTTATATAAAGTATCTATCTAAAATACTCAAACTCATAGAAACAAATATAGTAATGATGGCCATGAGTAGCAGGGTGAGCAAAATGAGTATTATTATGTAATGGATATAAAGTTTCAGTTAGGCAAGATGTTTAAGTTCTACAGATCTGCTGTACAATATGGTGCCTATAGTTAAAATACAGTATTGTGCCCTTCAAAAATTATCAAGCAGGTAGATTTCATGTTAAATGTTCTTAACACAAAAACAAGAACAAAGGGACACAAGAAAACTTTGAGGTGTTGAATATGTCTACAACCTTGATTATAGCAATGGTATCACAAATGCCCAAAGTCATCAAACTGACACACTAAAGAATGGAGGGAAATTTTTAAAAATACGTAAGTGTTGGCTGCTTTCATTGTCAGATGAAGTCACTGAGAGGATGTGACCACGGGATGATCTCCTGGCTGAACATGAACAGAGGCTCCTCCCCCACCTCCCCTAGTCTGGCCTCAAAATGTAAGTTAAGTTCTGCCCCAGTTCACACAATGTGAATTATTTTTGAGGACATAGCCTTGAGACCAGCTGGATGGTATATGTGATGTAAGTCAATTAAGGCCTCCATATAAATTTTTAAGGTTCTAGCAGGCAGATGCAGAAATCTACTCATCTTGTGGCCCGAGAAAAGTGTCAAGTGAAAGTTCCCTCGCTTATTGAAACTACCACCTACCAGTCTGGAGTGGTTTGCCTTTTTCCTTTTCCTTACCCTCCGTGTCCCAGGGCCAGGGAGTGAACCAACATCCATTTGTGTCAAACTAACACAAGTTGACCACAACTCACAAGTTAGATCTCTGAGCCCTAACTAAAACACTTCTGGTAAGCTCCTTGGTATCAGGCACCACTGATTTTAATATGGCAATTATTTCCAGTCTGATTAAATATTTGTGTCCCAAAGTCACTTTATTCTCAATACAGCCATTTCCAGCTTTGGGAGTTCAGTCCAAACATGGGAATCAAACATGGAGAAATGAGGTAACAGCACCAACCAAGTGCACACAAAATGGTTCAAACAGATTCAGAGAGCTTATTGGAGGAAAATATTGACCCTTTCTGCTAGCTCCCTGGATTTCCAGAAGAGCAGAGGTGACTGGCCACATGGCTTGGGGAAAAAAAGCCAGACTCCAATTATACTTTTAAAAGTTTCATAAGAATATTAAAATCAGCCAAAGTCTCATTCCACATATTTGATACTTGAGAAAGACAGTAGAGTGGATGCACTGAGCTTTTGTTGCTCTCAGTTCTCTATGCTCTGGATTAAGAGTGTGGTCTTGAAAGTACTGTTTCTCAAATATACAAGGAATAACAGACATTAATTAAGACTGAATATTGTGTCCCCATATATATAAGGAAAATACAACCATTTGAATAAAATTGCACTTTTATAAAATCTTTATGCACCATCTTCTATGTGTTAGCTGTTAGCTCCTTGAGTACAGAGACATTGTTTTATTTGTCTATAAACCTCAGTACCTAGCATAGTACCTGATCATGTAGTAGGTGCTCAATAAAAAGAGATAATTAATTAACTAGCTTGGGCCAGTAAGTATATAAAGAGCAATAGCTTTACCTTCATTTCAATGTCAGTGAAAATACTATCCCTGTTGAGAAAATTGTGTATTTCTCTTTTCTGACAAATAGCACTACATTTCCAATTGTTTTCATTTTTTGTTTTAGCTGTCAGAAAATTTTGTGTTCTACCATAACTTTTTCAAAAATATCAGAAGCATAGAATTATGAGGAAATTATACTGCATTCTTATTCGTTCATCAAAGAATGCATAGGCAAGCATTCAGCCTACTTCTTCTTGCCAAATGTACTTGAATGCAACAAACTTGCATTTCACTTAAAATAATCCATACTTCTCAGTGGTGTTCTCCCCATTCCTTTTCCATACATTCAGTCTAGTGAGATTTTTTTTCATAGCTTTAAAGGTGTTAGTTGCTCGGTCATGTCGTGTCGTGTCGTGACTCTTTGTGACCCCATGGCCTATAGCCCCCCGGCTCCTCTGTCCATGGAATTCTCCAGGCAAGAACACTGGAGTGGATAGCCATTGCCTTTTTCAGGGGATCTTCCCGACCTGGGGATCAAACCGGGGGACTGCACTTGGGTCTCCTCAATTGCAGGCAGATTCTTTACCTTCTGAACCACCAGGGAAGACTTTAAAGTGAAAGTGAAAGTGTTAGTTTCGTATGTTTAGTCAAACTTAATCTGTCCTTAGGAATAGAGTCCAAAACAGAACTAAAAACTCTAAAAGCCAATGTGTCAAACATTCTGGGGGAGAAAGTGCTAATTCAAAATGTCTCTTTTGAGGACTGGATGGAATATAGGGCCAAAATTGTACACAGGCACAGTTTATCTGAGATCCACGTTACAGGGACATGGAACAGGCTGTAACAGAGCGGGAACCTAACACAATTTAAAGACTTAACTTCAGTAGTTTCTTGTATAGTATAGTACTAACAAGCTCTTTTTCCAAGGAGAAAGAACTCTTCCAACAGAAGCAAGTAAGATTATGGTCTCTAAGAGGCAGACAGATGGTAGTGCTGGTCTTCCACAACATTAGTCTCACAAAGCATAAGGCTAAAAATAATTCTGATGTTAGAGGCTGTATATAATTCAGTACTTGCTGTAGCTCACCGATAAGGAATGATAATCTCTTCTCCCTTATAAAAGGGATAAATCTAAGTTTGTTTGCACAGACTAAGGTTACCGAGAAGGCCTGAAGTACAGAGGGCTCATAAGCCTATTTGGTTACAGATATGATCTTTAACTTTCCCTAGCCTGAGAAGCCAAAAATAAACATTTCATAACTTTTAATGTGTGGTTAGCAAATATAGCTGGCCATGGTCGTGTCCCCACAACCTGGAGTCCTAGACAGAGTCAACTTAGCTGGATGCCTGTGGCCGCCTGCTTAGAGCCTTCCCCTGTAGTTTCAAAAGAACAGGCTCTTTTTTATCCGCTTAGCTCAGTTGCTATAAACACTTGCTGTATGTTAAATGACTTCTCAGGTCCATTCAATCCGATTTGCACATCATTAGTCTGTGCAGGATGAAATGTATGCCTTGGATATTTAATTTTGTTAAATACTGAGACCTTTGTAAGTGAAAAGCCCTTCGTATAAAATATTACATCAGAGTTGACTAGCATTCCTATTTCATGAATCAGTGGTACCTCCAAGTCGTCCTTGAAATTTCAAATTCACTGCAGACACTTCCAGACACATACAGTACTTCTCTTTTTTTGTTGTTTTATTTATTTATGTTTTGATATGGATGCCAACTAGGCTATGAAAATATGTGCAAAATTTAGCATCAGAGCAGAATCCTTCCACTACATCAAAAAAGGAGAAGAAAAGTAGCATTACAGATCTGAAAGGAAAATGCGAGTCTAGACAGCAGAAATATTCATCAGAGAGCTGTGCTTTAACCTGACTTACCACACTATTCAGGGACCAAAACTTACCTTTTCTAGTTCTCAGTGATAGTGGCCATATTCATATCTGATATAAGCCTCTACTTTTGAAAAAAAAATAATTTATTTATTTTAATTGGAGGCTAATTACTTTACAATATTGTAGTGATTTTTGCCAAACGTCGACACGAATCAGCCACCGGCACACATGTGTTCCCCATCCAGAACCTCCCTCCTACCTCCCTCCCCATCCCATCCCTCAGGGTCATCTCAGTGCACCAGCCCTGAGCGCCCTGTCTCACACATTGAACCTGGACCAGCAGTCTGCTTCACATATGATAATATACACATTTCAACACTACCCTCTCAAATCATCCCACCCTCGCCTTCTCCCACAGAGTCCAAAAACTGTTCTTTACATCTGTGTCTCTTTTGCTGTCTCGCATACAGGGTTATCATTACCATCTTTCTAAATTCCATATATATGCAATAATATACCGTATTGGTGTTTTTCTTTCTGGCTTACTTCACTCTGTATAATAGGCTCCAATTCCATTCCCCTCACTAGAATTGATTCAAATGCATTTTTAATGGCTGAGTAATATTCCATTGTGTATATGTACCACAGCTTTCTTATCCATTCGTCTGCTGATGGGCATCTAGGTTGCTTCCATGTCCTGGCTATTGGAAACAGTGCTGCAATGAACATTGGGGTACACATGTCTCTTTCATTTCTGGTTTCCTCAGTGTATATGCCCAGCTATGGGATTGCTGGGTCATATGGCAGTTCTATTTCCAGTTTGTTAATGAATCTCCACACTGTTCTCCATAGTGGCTGCACTAGTTTGTATTCCCACCAACAGTGTAAGAGGGTTCCCTTTTCTCCGCACCCTCTCCAATATTTATTGTTTGTAGACTTTTGGATGGGAGCCATTCTGACCAGTGGGAGATGGTACCTCATTGTGATTTTGATTTGCATTTCTCTGATAATGAGTGATGTTGAGGATCTTTTCATGTGTTTCTTAGCCATCTGTATGTCTTCTTTGGAGAAATGTCTGTTTAGTTCTTTGGCCCATTTTTTGATTGGGTAGTTTATTTTTCTGGAATTGAGCTGAGAGGCTGCTTATATAATGTTCAGATTAATTCTTTGTCATTTGCTTTGTTTGCTATTATTTTCTCCCATTCTGAAGCCTGCCTTTTCACCATCCTTATAGTTTCCTTCTTTGATTTCTTTCATCTGTGTTTTATAGTTTTCTATATATTAAGTCTTGTTTTTTTAGGTAGATTTATTCCTAAGTATTTTATTCTTTTCATTGCAATGGTGAATGGTGGGATTGTTTCCTTAATTTCTCTTTCTGTTTTCTCATTGTTAGTGTAGAGGAATGCAAGGGATTTCTGTGTGTTAATTTTATACATTGTAACACTATATTCATTGATTAGCTCTAGTAATTTTCTGGTGGAGTCTTTGGGATTTTCTATGTAGAGGATCATGTCATCTGCAAACAGTGAGAGTTTTACTTCTTTTCCAATCTGGATTCCTTTTATTTCTTTTTCTTCTCTGATTGCTGTGGCTAAAACTTCTAAAACTATGTTGAATAGTAGTGGTGAGAGTGGGCCCCCTTGTCTTATTCCTGACTTTAGGGGAAATGCTTTCCATTTTTCACCATTGAGGATAATGTTTGCTGTGGGTTTATCATATATGGCTTTTATTATGTTGAGGTATGTTCCTTCTATGCCTGCTTTCTGGAGAGTTTTTATCATAAATGGGTGTTGAATTTTGTCAAAGGCTTTCTCTGCATCTATTGAGATAATCATATGGTTTTTATCTTTCCATTTGTTAATGTGGTGTATTACATTTATTGATTTGCTGATATTAAAAAATCCTCACATCCCTAGGATAAAGCCCACTTGGTCATGATATATGATCTTTTTAATATGCTGTTGGATTCTGTTTGCTAGAATTTTGTTAAGGATTTTTGCATCTATGTTCATCAGTGATATTGGCCTGTAGTTTCCTTTTTCTGTGGCATCTTTGTCTGGCTTTGGTGTTAGGGTGATGCTGGCCTCATAGAATGAGTTTGGCAGTTTACCTTCCTCTGCAATTTTCTGGAAGAGTTTGAGTAAGATAGATGTTAGCTCTTCTTTAAATTTTTGATAGAATTCAGCTGTGAAGCCGTCTGGTCCTGGGCTTTTGTTTGCTGGAAGATTTCTGATTACAGTTTCGATTTCCATGCTTGTGATGGGTCTGTTAAGATTTTCTATTTATTCCTCATTCAGTTTTGAAAAGTTATACTTTTCTCAGAATTTGTCCATTTCTTCCAAGTTGTCCATTTTGTTGGCATATAGACGCTGATAGTAGTCTCTTATGATCCTTTGTATTTCTGTGTTGTCTGTTGTGATTTCTCCATTTTCATTTCTAATTTTGTTGACTTGATTCTTCTCCCTTTGTTTCTTGATGAGTCTGGCTAATGGTTTTTCTATTTTATTTATCTTCTCAAAGAACAAGCTTTTAGCTTTGTTGATTTTTGCTATGGTCTCTTTTGTTTCTTTTTCATTTATTTCTGCCCTTATTTTTATGATTTCTTTCCTTCTACTAACCCTGGGTTCTTCATTTCTTCCTTTTCTAGTTGCTTTAGGTGTAGAGTTAGGTTATTTATTTGACTTTTCTCTTGTTTCTGAAGGTAAGCTTGTATTGCTATGAACCTTCCCCTTAGCACTGCTTTTACTGAGCCCCATAGGTTTTGGGTACACAACAGTTTTCATTTTCATTAATTTCTATGCATATTTTTATTTCTTTTTTGATTTCTTCTGTGCTGTGTTAGTTATTCAGAGGTGTGTTCTTTAGCCTCCATTTGTTTATATTTTTAACAGTTTCTTTCCTGTAGTTGACATTTAATCTTACCACATTATGATCAGAAAAGATGCTTACCAAGGCTAGATTTATGTAAGCCTCTACTTTCCATACACATTCAGGTTTGAGTTAAAAACTGATGAAAAAGCAAAAAGCTACTTGTCCTTGTAAACTTTTCATTTTGACTTTTGACAAAGTTCATAAGATAACTGCTTATGATTATAAGTAGGACCGATGATTACTTTCCATAACTAGATTTTAATTAGAACAATCAAGCTGAGTGATTTAAAAGCTGCTGCTATATTATCTCATTGAAATGACTCTGAAGCCTCATGGCCTTTTCTATGATGGTGCTAAGCTGCTGCTGCTCTGGACCCTACCTTCACTGAGAGGTCATGAGAGTAATGAGTTGCTACAACAGCAGCTTTACAATAGACAAGAAGCTCAGCGGTACTACCAGTGTTGCTGTCATTTCTCGAGAATATCCCAATACCGTTTTCCCCAAGAAGTTTTCTTACTGCTAACAGATTATAGCTGTGGGGCCGAACACATCTAGAAAACTGAACAAATTTCAGCTTCCTATCATTCTGCCTGCAGTGTTTCTAGTAGCAGGTTTTACCAAGAAATTTCAGATGCTACAGATGCTTTCAAAAGATGACCTATTTTGCCCCTTCCATGACCTTTCAGTCAGAATTTTTTTCATGAGGCTGAGCTTTTGTTAAGATTAAAGAAAAGTGACATTCTTTGATATGTATTGAGTGTATTTTATGGTAAGAGTTTCAGATACATGTGTGATTCATTTAATCTCCAGAATAGCCTTGTAAAAGAGATTCTCATCATCCTTGCTTTACAAATACAGAAACTGAATCTCATGGGGTGACTTAGTACTTGCTTTCTTCCAGAAAATGTTTTCAATAACTTACTGAAAATGTGACAAGAAGGGTAACCACCATTTCACTGAATATTACCAAAACTGTGGAAGAATATTTTTTAATCCAAAACATTGTTAAGAAACAAGAAATGGGATTCTTGAATGGTAAAAAAGTCAGTGGGATTGTATTACAAAATCAAAACCAGAGGAAAGCACATTTTAAAACACACAGAGGTGAAAACTGCCCCAGAGCTAGAAGTTGTTGAAAGATATTCAGAGCCAGAATTAATACATGCATTATGTCACATTTGGCCATGGAGAAAGCAGCAGATGAATGCAGAAGACTGCATTTGTACCCCAGATTAAGTCAGCCCTGGTGGCTCAGATGGTAAAGAATATACCTGCATTGCAGGAGACCTGGGTTCTATCCCCTGGAGAAGGGAATGGCTACCCAGTCCAGTATTCTTGCCTGGAGAATCCCATGGACAGAGGAGCGTGGCAGGCTACAGTCCATGGGGCTTGCAGAGAACAGGACATGACTGAGCAAGTAACACTTCCATTTTCATGAAAGCCAACATTATGGGCACTGAGATCAAGGACACAGGGCATTGTTCCAAGTAGCCTCACATCCAAAAGAAAACTAGTGGCCAACTCAGGAATGTGTTTCACATGTTTCCCATGGTCTGTAAGCAACTTAAATAGAAATACTGTCCACAGACAGGTGAAAGGGGAATTTTAAGCATAAGGATGATTGCATAACTAAGATCAATTAAGCTCAATGTTGAAGAGATAATTTTCCATAAAATAATTATAAATTCAGTATTATCTCAACCAAATTCATAACAGGACTTCTATACAACTAGACAAGTCTATTTGCGAGGGACAATTGAGATGACTTGCCATAACAAATATCAAAACATACTTTAAAACTCTGAAAATGCAAGCAGTATATTACCAATGGAACAAAATAGAGAGTCCAGAAGAAGTGTGGGTGAGTATACTTGTGTGTATGTGTGCTAATGTATGAGAGAAAATGGAAATTTAAATTAGTAGGGAAATATTGCATTATTTAAAAAGTGAGGTTTTAGGAAGTACAGAGGTTCCCAAGGAGAAAGACTGGAGAGGAGGCAGAGCCGTAGATGGAAACTGCTGGACTCAGAGGCCATGATTGTTTACTGATTATTTTCACCAACATTATTGGCTTCATTGGCAGGATTTCAGAAAAAGCCACCTAAGACCACCTAGAATCTACTTTGGATTTGTTTTGGGGACAAGAACAGGCCCTTTGAGCACTGTAGCTTCAAAACACCCTTGCTTTGATGTGTACTTTATAATAAAATGAAACTGGAAGGAAATAGGAAACTGTGCTTCTAACCTGCCAGCTCCCAGACAGGTAGCCACACAATGGAACTCTACATTGGACTGGTTTCTACAGCTGGTATGGAGTTAATACTTGCAAGTACTTATATAACCCCAAAATGGCAAGATTGAACCTTTTTGACATTTCAAAACTTATTTTTGCATTCATAATTAAAGAAAGTAGACTTGCTGAAACATCTTTAATTAAAAAAATGTATGATTAGCCCTTTAAATGTAGGTTAATTGGAATAATATACACACAAAAAATTATAGAATAATTAAAGTGGTAATGTAAATAAAATTATTAAAAAATTCAATAGAATGATGGCTTTTAATCTTAAAGAAATGAGAAGGCCTCCCACACAGTAAAGAAAATTATTAACAGATTAATTGCATAAAAATCTTAAAACTTCTTAGCAGCAAAGATTATCATGAACAACAATATAGTAATAATAATAGTAAAAGACAATACTGACAGAAAACATAATAATAAAAAAGAATACTGAGAGAAAATATTTGCTAAAAGTTTAAGAAACAAGTAGTAATAATTATTGTGTAAAGAGAGCACCCATGTTATTAAAAAGAGGCAATGATCTTATAAGAAGTTGGATAAAAGATACTAGGAAAGAATTCACAGAAGAAACTGTATCCTACATAAGTATTTGAAAATATGCTAAACCTTTATAGTTTTAAAGGAAACTGAAACTAAAACAATATCACTATGTAATTTTTATTCCTAAGGTTATATACACTTTTAAAATTTGATAATGCCCATTTGGGGGAAGGGTATGAAGAAACAGTTACTTTCATAACCTATTAGTAGAAGTTAGAAGTCATAAACTATTTTTAGAGGGTACTTTGATGATATCTATTAACACTTAGCATTTCTAAGTATGTAAACTATATGCATGAATTTTATTTCTATATATTTATCCTAGGTATTTCCCAGGTGGCTCAGCAATAAAGAATCTGCCTACAATGCAGGAATCAGGAGACTTGGGTTCAGTCCCTGAGTTGTGAAGATCCCCTGGAGGAGGGCATTGCAACCCACTCCAGTATTCTTGCCTGGAGAATCCCATGGACAGTGGAGCCTGGAAGGCTACAGTTCATGGGGTTGCAAAGAGTCAGACATGACTGAAGCGACTTAGCACAGCACAGCATATATTTGGCCTATGGAAATTCATATTTGCCCTAAGATTCATGTATAAGTTCACTGCTGTACTTTTTAAAGCAGATAAATCAAATCAATCTAATTTCTCTCAGATAGTAACTAAATAAATTAGGTCATGACAGTTCTATGAAATTCATTGTACTTAATGAATAATTATGTACAGACTGAGACTAGTGAATCACCAAGATAAACTCTTAAAATAATAATAATATCTCAAAATATGTGTGGTAAGATCTCATTTATATTTTTTTAATGTATGTATGTGAGTGTGTATATGTAAATGCAAGAAAGAGTGGATTATTTTGACCTAAGGTTTTGGCAGTAAAAAAGTGGTTGAATTTGAGTAGGGAAATATCTTTTATAAGACATATAGCAAATTTTTAAATATCATCTCTTTGTGTACAATTACAAGCTAAGGTACATTAAGTTTATCCTACAGACCAAAAGTAAGCCTCTGAATATCAGATAACAAAAATTCTCTAATTTTATAGGTTTCACCCAGCAAAAAAATTTCTTCCTCCTTATACCTTATGAAAATTTCATAAAAATAAATCACAATCTTTTTATAACATCTAGATGAAATCCAGTTGATCAACAGTTTTGTTTAATAAATATCATTTGCAGTTCAGTGAGTAATTCAATTACATGAAATCACTTTTCTTTTTTTGCTTTCAAAACTAAGAGAGTAAAAACATTTAAATAACAAGCAAAACATTAGTCTGGAGGTTAAAAAAAATTAAGACTATAAAAACTTAGCCATGGAAATGTCTCTTTTTTAATTTTACAACTTTTTTACTAGAGCTTAAATCATTTTAGCACTCCCTATATGGGTAAAAATTTTACTTCAGCTATTTGAGACCAAATTAATTTAAAGTATGAATAACAAATATAATTACTGTAAACTTTCTGTACTGGCTGCGAAAACCATCACATTCACACTTGGCAAGATTTCCCAATAGTCTAATATATGTCTAGCTGATGCATTTGATATTTTTATATAAAGAATTTACTTACCAGCATTATAAAATAATATTTTTAATGTGGTAGTTTTACAATTTTCTTTTTAAAAAATTGAAGATGAAGTGGTTTCTTTATTTGTTGTAAGTCTTCAGAACTAAAAATAGTTGAAAATAAATTCTTGCATTATTTCAGTATCAGTATTCAATGTTAAATAATAACTGGGAGCATAATGGAGAACTTCATTCTTTTGCATTATAAAATCTTTTCAAGAAAGATTTTCCTTCTTTAATTCTAATCAGAAGCCATAAAATCCTCTTTTTGTTGTATGTATTAGCTCCACAATACATATGATGTCTGGAATTAGGATACGTGTAGGAGCTTAAATAGAATTTGTCAAATTATTTCTCTTCTTGTATTTAGATTTTTGAGCTCCTTATAAAGGATAAAATTCATCTCAATACTATTTACTGAATGTTGGTCTTTGGAAGCTTCAATGAATGGGCCAGAGGCAAGAACATGTTTGTTTATAGAAGGCAGAAATGGGAGCATTTTGCATTTAAATCAAAGTTGTAGACCAGAAGTTTGGAATGAGGATAACTGATCTTCAAAAAGATATAATAAAGTTCACTGCATTTGGACTATATAATTCAGGCTGATTGGCCTGAGATTTTAATGGTTATTTTGCAAGAATGCATTTTAAATGTGACTTTTATAGTGGTCAAGTAATAGCACTTATTGATAATTAAGACTGGCATACACATATTCTTTTCCTTTATAGATCTCTTTCCCTTACTAGAATGAGTTCCATGAGGATGGGATAAGGCTTTGGAATTTTTTGAATCCTGAAGACCTAGTATAGTGACTGCAGGAGTAACTTCTAAATAAAGGCTGGGCAAGTTAATATATTAATGCATCTATCAAGTAAGCAAGGCATTAGAAAGTTATTCAATATGCCCCTTCCAAATTCTGAACAAAATATTATACAAAGTTGTAGATAAACCAGTAATTATTAAGGTATTAATGGCCTACCATTTATTTAGTCACATGTTTTGCTATATATTGAAGAATATTTTTAACATGTGAATGATACTTCATGTTCTCAAGAAATCACAATCCAGTCAAGTGAAAAGACAAAGATAACAGTAAGAAACATCAAAGCTAGCCAGCATGTAGTTAAGTAAAAATGTATGAAGATCCACAATCAGGAAGGTACACGCATAGCTGCCTAATAGCCCATCACAGGTAGCCAACACAGAGATGCATGTGCTAAGTAAATGCTACTGTTGTATGTTATTGAGGTTCTGGAAAACTTGTCATGTGCCACTGGTTAATCTAAGCACCTCCAATATTTAATCCACCATAAAATTCTAGTTTACTTCCAAAATTCCCTTCCTAGTCAAGTCTAAGCCACCTCTGTCTTGCACCTAAACTACTGTTACCACCTGGCTGTTGAGCCTCGCTAGGTCCATTTTCCTCTCTCATGCTTTGTCACACTGCATCCAAAATGATCTCTTAAAATGCAAATGTGAATATAATCCTGTCTTTTCTAAAATCTTTTGATAGCTCTCAACTGAACTTAGGATAAAGCCAAACATTTTTAAATGGACTATAGGGTCCAACATCATGTGTTCCCAGGTTTGGATTCAACCTCATCACCACTCCTTAGTCACACTAACTTTTTATTTCTTTCTGCTCTAAGAATACACCACATGTTTTCCTTTTTCTGGACTTTGGCACAGATTTCCCCTTTCCCTGCAATGCTCTTCCCTAAACCCAACTTCCTTACCTTGATTAACTCTTATTCATCTTTCAAATTTAGCTAAAATGTCACTTAACAAGCCTTCTCTGACCCTATAATCTATGATAAAACCCCCTATTATGTGCTCCTATAACATTCCACACTTTTCCTTCGTATCACTTATAACAATTAATCATTACCTATTCATTTGGATTTTGATTAATATTTATTTAGATTAATATCATCATTTCCAGACTGATGGTAGAGATCATGTGTCTCTTGTTGACTACTGTATATTATGTATTTCTAAGATATTCTGGACCATAGTAGGTGCTCAATAAATATTAGGTTAATTAATTCTGATATCTAATGGATTTGTTAATTTTTTTCCATATCAGGAAGCCCAATAAAACTATTAATATCTGAAACATAAAAAAATTGCCTCCACTCCTTATTGCTTTGAAATTGGAACAGATATCTTTAAAGAGAAATGTGTACTTGTATTACAGAATTTTGTAGCACTTTTCTACCTACTTTCTATTTATAATCCGCAAGAGAGTGTTGGATGAATTACATATATTTCCCTTTGACAAATTCAGATTCATATATATCTCAGGTTTTAACACAATAAGGTTGAAGGTTAGATAGAAACATAGAGAAGGATGGATAAAGTGATTTACCAATAGATTGATTAATTTAAAAAAAACAGACAAACAGCTAGATTCACAGTGTATTTAGCTTGGCTCACTCATAAATCTGTGGTTCCACTGGAAGTCAGCTAATCTGGGCTGAACATGGTTGAGGAACATGCACGTCCACCTAAGGTCTAAGCTAAAGTTGGCATACTGTCATTTCCCTACTCTATTAGCCAAAGCGAATCATATGGAGAAATCTAAAGTTAAGAACCAGAGAAAAATGCACTTCCTCTTAAATGGGAAGAGCCCCAGTCATGCACAAGGAACATGTATATAGGGAAAGGTAAAGTTAATGTTTGGGATAAATATGTGATGTACCAGAAGAGATAGGAAATGGAACTATCAAAGTATCTACCTATCAAAGCAGCTATCAAATTATCTATACATATATATAGAGAGAAACCAATTAGATATAGAAATAGTCTAGCTAGGATAGACATTTTTCATAGCATTTGTAAAAAAGAATTTGCTCCCTATACCATATTCTATTTTCTCTTGATCTCCAAGTATCATGCATGACATTTTGTGCTGATTATCTTGTTTAGCACTTACGTATTAAGAAATTTATACTGAGCACTCTTATTCTAGTCTTCAACTACAGGATAACCATTTTTATCCATTTTGGTCTTAAATGATACAATTAAAACCAGCTCCAAATACTACTGCCCCTCAACTTCATGTTATATAATCTGCCCTAAGTTATTATATATACATGAGCTTCCCTGGTGGCCCAGCAATAGAGCCTGCCAATGCAGGAGTCGCGAACCTGATCCCTGAGTCAGGAAGAGACCCTAGAGAAGGAAATGGCAACCCACTCCAGTATTCTTGCCTGAAAAATCACATAGACAGAGGAGCCTGGTGGGCTACAGCCCATGGGGTCCCAAAGAGTTCGGCATGGCTTAGTGACTATACAACAACTATATATATATATATATATATATATAGTCTTGGGAAAAGTTTTTGTTCTGACGATTAATGAGACTCAATATCCTAGACACTATGATTGGGCTCTTTAACTTGAGGAAACTTGAGAGTCACTGAACTCCGTGACCTTACAGTCACCCGAAAGCTCTTTGGTTTATTTTTAATCCATATACTTAAATGATTTTAAAGTCTATAAATATGGTGTTGGCCAACTACACTATGTCTATGTAACTGGACTAGGTAGAAACTGTCTTTCTTAACTGTTTTCAGTTTCAATAACCATTTTGGGGAATTTATTTATTATGTTTCTGGCACAAATTACTATATGCTCAATAGAAAACAAAGAACCCTTAGAAACCTGCATTAAATCACCTGCAGTAGGAAACAACCTAGATTGAGCCACAAAAATTTATCAAGTGGTCAATACATGGTGTATTTAAAAGATAACTGAATAGAGAAGAAGCTGAGAAAGCAAATGTATAGAATATTTAAGGATTTTAACCTATGGGAATGTCAATTAAAGTTCAGAGAAAAGTAAATAGTTACAATTAATACCTGTTAACTGCTTTTGGCCTTCAGGCTCACCCTGCCAAATGATGCATAATAATTAGAAAACATTTCATTACCAGCTGGCATCAAAGGATTCAGTGTGTAAGAAAGAGCTTTGCAAACTGTAAAGTTATGAAACAAGGTAGCTATTGTTTCCATTATAACTATCAGATGATACACCATGTGGACAGGTCTTTTGAAATCTCACTGATAAACATATAGTAATGTATAAACTTTAAATACTGTGTACAAACCATAACTAAAAGAATATGTAGATGATTCTTCCCACTAGTCATAAATACATGTCATGCTTTAAGATTTTACTGAGAATTATCTTTCTAACTTAGAAAGATATTAATATGAATTGTGATATTTATGCCACCAATTTATTTTCAAATATAAATTCATCACATAATTAACATGAAGAAAGACTATATTTTCCTATATTCTTAATACGGGCTTCTCTGTTGGCCTAATGGTGAAAAATCAGCCTGCTAATGTATGAGACGTGGGTTCAATCCCTGAGTCAGAAAGATCCCCTGGAGAAGAAAACAGCAACCCACTCCAGGATTCTTGCCTGGGAAATCCCATGGACAGAGGAGCCTGGCGGGCTACAGTGCACGCAGTCACAAAGAGTCAGACGCAACTTAGCCACTAAACAACAACATTATTAATATAAGTTGAAGGGAAATGAAGATTTTAAATCAGTACTATATACCTATCATGTGTATTTGTATTTACATATCTAACAACAAAATAAAACAATTAATGATCAAAGAGCTTCAAATATTGCCAGGCAACCAATAAATATTGGATGTGGGATTTGAATGAACGGTGCATCAGATTCCTTGGTCCAACATACCTCTCTAACATAATTTTTTTTCAAAACTACTCTTCATTAAAGTTAAAACCCTACACAAATATGCTCTGTAAGAGCTCTGCAGCCTATGAACGATGTGGGAAGAATGGGAGGCTGTAAGCTCCCTAAGTCTTTACATCTCCAGCAGTAGTCCATTAAAGAGTAGATCAATAATTGGTTGCAGTAGATGGGTTTGTTTATTGAGATGTTTTCCTGTGAACCTGATAACCAAAGTATATCATTCCATACTCAGCCCTTACATGTGTTCTATTGACTTGCTGATCCAAAGTGCTTGTAATGGGTTTGCTACACTCAATCATTCACCCATCCAGTCATTCAAGTACCTTCTATGGACCAGGCACTTTTCTAGGAGCTAGGGATTCAGGATTGAATAAATTGCATTATCTGCCTTCATGAAGTTTACATCTTAGTGGGAAGATGTCTGCGTATGAGTAACAACTAAACAACAGAATGAGTATAATAATGGAGAATAGATCTGCCTAGAAGAAGACAGAAGGACTTTGATCTGAAAACTGATGGATGCCTTTTCAGGAGTGTGCCTGATGTTTAGGGCAGAAATATGCCAGTGTGATTGTTTAATGAAAAACAGAAAGTTGTTCTACATGGCTGGAAAGTAAAGTACATGGATTATATTATATGGAAAGTTGACAGATCATAGAGTCAGAAGCCAGATGACTGTTTAACTTACTCAAATGTAAAAGGTAAAAACTAATTGGTCTGTAGAAAATCCTGGGTACTTCTGAGTTATATGTTGAAATAGCAAAGGCATTTTACTAGACCTCCATAGATAAATACAGAGGCCATAGGATTTAAAAATAAGCAATACACTTTATCAGCTGTACAAAACTAGAATTTTATCTATCTGTCAGAAATATAAGGAATTTCTACTAGGTACAGTGTGGATAGAACAAGACAGAATAAGACATAGAGATCAATGGCGAGGAAATAGAGGAAACTCGAACTGAATCTCACTCTAAAACCTTGGACTATGAGGAGTCAGAAAATATCAGGTCAAGGCCAATAGGATAGAGTTTCCTTCCGAGTCAATGGCCAGGAGGCAAGAGGGCCAGAACAGCTGATCAAGTCATTTTGTCACATCAAGATGAAAAAACAAGAGTAGGGAAAAGTCATAAAATGTATGAAGAATTGTACTCTAATTCAGGAGAATGACTTTAAGAGAGAAAGTTAGTGAGTATCAAGGTACAAAAGAAGACTGCAAGGAAAATTTGGATTAATATTCTCAATCACGTTTAAGAAAACATCACAGCTTCGGATATCTAAGTAAGCAGTCACAAAATCAGGTGGCTTTTGAGATCAGAGAAGATGATATGAATCTAAAAACTCAACTGTAAATTTACCAAATACAATGGTGATAATTAACAACTTATACAAAAATTCAGGCAATTCACTCAAAGATTATAAGATTTGAAGATATCTGTTATGTACTGGAAACAACAGAGCATAATAGATACTGAGCAATAGCTAAAGAATAACGGAAAAATTCTGGAATGAAGCAAGACAGGACTCTAGATAAAAATTTTTACCAAGTAAGAGTATGTCTTACCTAGTAAAATGTCAAATTCTGGATGCATACAAATAGGAACAAAATCTTTAATCTTCTATTTTTAAAATTCTTGTATTTTAAAAGGTCTACAATCACCACAACATAGAAAAGAAAGTATTGCCTAAATAGAGGCAAAAAAAGAAAGGAATCAGTTTGAAATCAGAATTCTCTTCTATAGCACAAAATACTAGGTATCAATGGCTTGAAGAGGAAATCATTCTGAAATAAAAATTCCATGTACAGTCAGTCAGTTTTGCAAGTTCAAGAGTAACTTAAAGTTATTTTAGACAAGTAAGCAAGAGACTGTGACACCTATATTTTCCTTCCAGAAAACTGCTCAAAAACATACTCTAGCTAAGCAGTGAGTTCACATAAAGAAACCAACTATGGAAATTTCATAATAAAAGCATTGATAGTGATAAAATAACCCAACCAAATACTCTTTGTGTTTATAAGTATAGCTAACCTTTTAATTACAATAGAATATAATTACTAATAAGCCCTTAAACTTTAAAGCAAAATATCAAAATGGCATCTAGAAGTTAGTCTTGAAAGAAATAATACTAAATTGAACCTAAATCCCAGCTAACATAAAAAAATATTGAGAGGGTAAAGAAAGAAGGAATGAAATCATTAATGCCAAAGTTTTCATCATATTCAAGAGAAATTATCACATAATATTTTATTCTTGGTATTTATAATGGAAGAAATAAATTTGATTATGTTATATACTTTTAAAACTTTATCACAATGAAAAGCTGTTGTCTGCAAAATTAGAGAAATAAAAAATAACCACAACTGTAAAGAAATTAAAAGAAAAACAAAGAAGCAAAATACTCATACATTTTTTATACTAGCCTAGTAAGAACAATCGCCTATAACTGTTACATACGCTGATTTTCCTCTTTGCTTCCATATTTTTAAACACTACTTGACTAACCTTAAAAAATTCAGAGCATCATGTGGCATTTGTCTGTTTTTCTTCTTCCCATAACCTATGCTATAAGCTATTCATAAGAGTAATTTCTGTACCAAAAATAAATAAAAAATATTCTGATCAAATTAAGCATCACTGGAATTTAAAGGACTGCTTTGAAGTTCTGCTATGTGTTTTTAAGGAAACAATCCTGTATCAAAAAAAAAAAAATCTTAAAAAGCAAAACTACAAAACCTTAAGAGAAGAGGTTGCAGTGTTTTGAACACGTAGGGTAGTGAAATAAATGGGAAAGCATGGTAATGGAATAGAACATTTATCCATGGTGGTGCACACAACTCTACAGAATATATACCTTGAAATCCTAAATCTCAGTATGAAAACCAATTATTTTACTTAAAAAATGATACTTCTTGCTCTGGGAATTGAAAATCACTACCTACAGCAATGTTATTGCGTGACTTATGACATCAGGCCTTAATGCATTCTGTATCATAACTCTTCCCATGGGCTCTCCTTTCATTTGTTTAGAATATTAAATACACTGTCATAACTGAACTGGTTGTCTACATCCATTCATCATAGACTCATTTGTCTGTCTAAAGCGCTCTTATTTTGTAAAGGAAGAAATTGCTGTTTAAAAACTATAAGCTGTAGCTCTGAGGCTTAGTTTTCACCTCTGTAAAGTTAAGATGTTGGATTAAATGACCCCTGAGTCCCTCTGAGCTCTGAATCCTATAATTCTACTATCTGGTCAACTCAGGCTTATAGTGTTCAATGAAGTTCTTACCATGCAGACTACCTGAAAAGTATCGGTGACTAGCTAAAGTGAAAGCAATTTAACATTTAGACTTTTAAATGTCATAGGCCTAATTTTTAAAACTAGCTATACCAGAATTTTCCATTCTTCTTTCTACAAAACAAGGCATATCTCAAATTAAATAAACATACAGTCTGTTCAATAAACTTGTTTAAACTGTAGGTAGCAATTTGTCAGAATATCCAAATCTAAGTCATGAAGAAAGAACTTGAGTTTTTTACAGAAGCTATAGAAAAGAGAATTTCACGTATAAACACTATATCTAGATTTTCAGGTAATGAACTTGATTAGATCACCTTTGTAATAAATGAGCCAAAAAAAGACAACTCTCCATCAAATTATATTCTGCTCTGTTATATTGGCATTAGTCATGTTTTCACTTAAATATCAGAAGCATATACACAGTAACTCATGTAAATTACTGGACCTGAAGATT
This sequence comes from Antilocapra americana, assembly GCA_007570785.1. Lineage (NCBI taxonomy): Eukaryota > Metazoa > Chordata > Mammalia > Artiodactyla > Antilocapridae > Antilocapra > Antilocapra americana. Next base: position 741,789 of record ML660787.1, on the reverse strand, counting down.
CTATTACATTCATGATCATCTACTGTGCTCAGAAAATGTAACTAATATTTTCCTTTCCTGAACATGGCAAGTGCCAGGAAAATTTGACTCTACCCCACCTCCACCACCTCCCTGACACCCACATTAACTCATATGTTGTAATGCATGTGTTAATGAGATGTCAACTTATGCAGTTAAGACTTTTTACTTTGATGATCCCATATTAGACTACTAAAAGTGAAACTAATTAGAGCATATCCTGAGTGTGAATTTCCCTAGGTATGGAGGGAAAAACAAAATTGTATATATTGAGACAGAGTTAGACTTTATGTCCAGAGCTTTTGGGGCCTTTTCCCTCATTATAAAAATTTAGAATGCTTCAACAAAAATGAGATTAAAAGCAAGAACAAGATTACAAAGCTTAAATCTCGGGCTTCTTTGTATTCCAAGTACGGAGAATTAGTAGACACAAGGAAAGAAAGACAGTGATTATGGTTTCACAGGTGTATGTATATTCACAAACCCATCAAATTATATACATAAAATATGTCTGTGTTTTGTATACCAAGTATATCTTGATAAAGCTGTTAGGAAAAACAAACTTTGGGATATAGGTTTAGCTTATGGTACTCACTTTGGAAAACATGAAAATACTAGATATAGACAAGAAATTTCTTTCTTCCTGTTTGTCTAGGATTCATCATCATGATTTTCTCCCTTGCTTTTGCAAGAAGAAAAAAGAACTTTAAGGAGCAAGAGAAAAAAGAAATTGTCTTTCAAAGTTCAATACAATTAACATTATAAATTAATATTTTTCTAGTACTTTAACTTAAATTGAAGAAAGTAGGGAAAACCACTAGACCAATCAGATATGACTTAAATCAAAGCCCTTATGATCATATAGTAGAAGTGGAAAATAGATTAAAGGGACTAGATCTGACAGACAGAGTGCCTGATGAACTATGGACAGAGGTTCCTGACATTGCACAGGAGACAGGGATCAAGACCATCCCCATGAAAAAGAAATGCAAAAAAGCAAAATGGCTGTATGAGGAGGCCTTATGAATAGCTCTGAAAAAAGAGAAGTGAAAAACAAAGGAGAAAAGGAAAGATATACCCAAATGGAATAAGGAATGCAGAGTTCCAAAGAATAGGAAAGAGAGATAAGAAAGTCTTTCTCAGCGATCAACACAAAGAAAGACCAGAGATCTCTTCAAGAAAATTAGAGATACCAAGGGAACATTGCATGCAAAGATGGGCACAATAAAGGACAGAAATGGTGTGGACCTAACAGAAGCAGAAGATATTAAGAGGAGGTGGTAAGAATACACAGAAGAACTGTACAAAAAAGATCTTCATGACCCAGATAACCACAATGGTGTGATCACTCACCTAGAGCTTGATATCCTAGAATGCAAAGTCAACTGTGTCTTTGTTCACTATGAACAAAGCTAGTGGAGGTGATGGAATTCCAATTGAGCAATTTCAAATCCTAAAAGATGATGCTGTGAAAGCGCTGCACTCAATATGCCAGCAAATATGGAAAACTCAGCAGTGGCCACAGAACTGGAAAAGGTCAGTTTTCATTCCAATTCCAAAGAAAGGCAATGCCAAAGAATGTTCAAGCTACCACACAATTGCATTCATCTTGCACGCAAGTAGAGTAATGCTCAAAATTCTCCAAGTCAGGTTTCAACAATACATGAACCATGAACTTCCAGATGTTCAAGCTGGTTTTAGAAAAGGCAGAGGAACCAGAGATCAAATTGCCAACATCTTTTGGATCATCGAAAAAGCAAGAGACTTCCAGGAAAACATCTATTTCTGCTTTATTGCCTACACCAAAGACTTTGACTGTGTGGAGCACAATAAACTGTGGAAAATTCTGAAAGAGATGGGAATATCAGACCACCTGACCTATCTCCTGGAAATCTGTATGCAGGTCAGGAAGCAACAGTTAGAACTGGACATGGAACAATAGATTGGTTCCAAATAGGAAAAGGAGTACGTCGAGGCTGTATATTGTCACCCTGCTTATTTAACTTATATGCAGAGTACATCATGAGAAATGCTGAACTGGAGGAAGCACAAGCTGGTATCAAGATTGCAGGGAGAAATATCAACAACCTCAGATATGCAGATGATACCACCCTTATGGCAGAAAGTGAAGAAGAACGAAACAGCCTCTTGATCAAAGTGAAAGAGGGGAATGAAAAAGTTGGCTTAAAGCTCAACATTCAGAAAACTAAGATCATGGCATCTGGTCCCATCATTTCTTGGGAAATAGATGGGGAAACATTAGCAGATTTTATTTTGTGTGGCTCCAAAATCACTGCAGATGGTGACTACAGTCATGAAATTAAAAGATGCTTACTCCTTGGAAGGAAAATAATGACTAACCTAGACAGCATATTAAAAAGCAGAGACATTACTTTGCCAATAAAGGTCCATCTCGTCCAGGCTATGGTTTTTCCAAGGGTCATGTATGCATGTGAGAGTTGTACTATAAAGGAACCTGAGCACTGAAGAATTGATGCTTTTGAACTGTGGTGTTGGAGAAGACTGTTGTGAGTCCCTTGAACTGCAAGGAGATCCAACCAGTCCATCCTAAAGGAGATCAGTCCTGAGTGATCATTGGAAACACTGATGCTGAAGCTGAAACTCCAACATTTTGGCCACCTGACGCGAAAAACTGACTCATTTGAAAGGCCCCTGATGCTGGGAAAGATTGAAGGCAGGAGAAGAAGGGGACGACAGAGGATGAGATGGTTGGATGGCATCACTGACTCAATGGACATGGGTTTGAGTAAACTCTGGGAGTTGGTGATGGACAGGGAGGCCTGGCGTGCTGCAGCTCATGGGGTTGCAAAGAGTCGGACACGACTGAGGGACCGAACTGAACTAAACTGAGCACTTTACAGTTTAGAAACTATTTTTTGGAGGATAGCCACTATTAAGAATGAAATGGTCAAAAAAACATACTCTGAGCCATGGATGTTTAATGAACGTTTGCAAAGTAGTATGACATCCATTTTTTTCCCCTGATGGGAGATAAATTATCAGTTTGGTCCCTAAACCAAATGCTATTTTTCCTGCTGAAAGACATAAGCTATGTACTTTCCAACCACTGAAGTGAGTCAGACAACAAAAACAAGAAAATTTAAGGAAAAAATGCCATCCTCTGTTAAAAATCATAGTCAGTCAGTATGCAGAACTTAATGGAAAAACCAGACCTTCATCAAAACTAAAGATCAGAACTTCAGACTATAACATTAGCAAACTCTGAAAAATATTTGCAAAGAATATCCAATGAGGCAAAGAGCTATCATATTCCAATGAATTTAGAAAACAGAAAAGAATTATTAGCACCTAGAAAAATATGCATCTTAATGAAAGTGAAAGAGGAGATTGAAAAAGCTGGCTTAAAATTCAACATTCAAAAAGCTAGGATCATGGCATCTGGTCCTATCACTTCACGGCAAATAGATGGGGAAACAGTGAAAGCAGAGACAGGCTTTATTTGGGGGGGGCTCCAAAATCACTGCAGATAGTGACTGCAGCCATGAAATTAAAACATGCTTGCTCCTTGAAAGAAAAACTATAACCAACCTAGACAGCATATTAAAAAGCAGAGACATTACTTTGACGACAAAGGTCCATCTAGTCAAAGCTATAGTTTTTCCAATAGTCACATGGATGTGAGAGTTGGACCATGAAGAAAGCTGAGTGCCGAAGAATTGATGCTTTTGAACTGTGGAGCTGGAGAAGATTCTTGAGAGTCCCTTGGACTGCAAGGAGATCAAACCAGTCCATCCTGTAGGAAATCAGTCCTGAATATTCATTGGAAATACTGACACTGAACCTGAGCTTCAATACTTCGACCACCTGATGCGAAGAACTGACTCTTTGGAGAAGACCCTGATGCTGGGAAAGATTGAAGGTGGGAGGAGAAGGGGACGACAGAGGATGAGATGGTTGAATGGTATCACCGACTCGTTGGACATGAGTTTGAGCAAGCTCCAGGAGTTGATGATGGACAGGGAAGCCTGGTCTGCTGCTGTCCATGGGGTTGCAAAGAGTTAGACATGACTGAGCAACTGAAGTGAACTGAGGAAAAGATAAACCCAAACCAAAAGAGAAACCCTCCCTTAATTTCAATAACTGAAATTTCTGTCCAGCTTTTTTGCTTTGTGAGTAACAGCTAGAAAATGCCAAAACTCCACTTCTCAGTAGGATAGTGTATCTATGCATAAGCTAATTGTGTCACATATGTAGTTCCCATTATACAGTATGGTTTTCTTTTTTGGTGTTCTGAGACCAATTCCAATGTGTGTAGAGGGTGGGGGGGATAGGATTGCCACACCAACAACAAGCAATTCTCTGACACCAGCTAGGGATCCTACAATTCAACTCAATTCTGACACTGTCTTCCTGAGACATTGTCAGATTCGAAAACTTAAGGGTTCAGTCCTACAAGAGTGCCCCCTGTTCAAAACTTCAGATGTCAATCACAAGCCCAGATTATTAATTGTGTTTCTCACTGACTGGCTGTCAATCAGAGGTCCCCGTGATCACCTCTTTGAGTTGACAAATTTGTTTAGAGTAGCTCAGAGAAATCAGGAAACCTGTTGATCACAAGTTTGTTGTAAAAGGATATATAACTCTGGAATGACCAGATGGGAGAGAGGCATAGGGTGAGTCTAGAGAAGGGGCAAGGAGATTCCATGCCCTCTCCAAGCTCTCCAGTCTCACATAACCTCCCTGTGTTCACCAACCGGGAATATCTCCAAACCCCCTGCTTTTGGTTTTTTTAATAGAGGCTTGTGATTGATTAACCCATTGGTCATTGGTGATTGATTCAACCACCAGCCTTTCTGCCTCTCAGAGGTTGGGAGTGGGGATGAAAGGTCCAGTCATCTAACTGCATGGTTGGTTTTCCCATTGATCAGTCCCCACTGTTAGATGGGGTCCCAAAGTCACCTTACTAATACATAACAAAAGTCACATTTATTGGTCCTCTCAGGAAATTCCAAGGATTTTAGGAGCTCTGTGCCAGAAAAGGGGATAAAAATCAAATCTATATTTCTTATTATAAATCACAACATCATACTTTTCTTAGTCAAAATGACCCTTTTGTTATCTTCACAGGGTTTTGAGTTAAAGAATTTCTTCAACTATTTTTACAGATGAATGTACACTTTGGGAGATTCCTGACAGTTAAGATTTGGTATACTGAATGGGTTAAGAATCCTTAATGAAGTTTAATTCTCTCTGAATATTTTACATTATCACAAATATAATCATATTTTATACTCACAAAATTCATGTGGAAATGATAGTACAGATATTATTAATTCTACTTTACAACAATGCTTTAAAGTAACTTATTCAAGCTCATACAGTTTAAAGGCCTCATAACCTATTTGATACTAGCTGTTATAAATCGAGGACTAATTCTTAATCTTAAACTCTCTGCTCTGAAAGCCTAAAAGTTTCTCAGATAAAAGCACTTCAAAAGCTCTTTATTCTTCCATTTAATTTGTTGTTGCTGTTGTTTTTTTGGAGTATAATTGCTTTACAATGTTGCATTAGTTTCTGCTATACAAGCCTCCATTGTTCTCAAAGCCAAGGCAAATTTCAGTATTTTTATATTTTTGTTTTGAACTGCAACACTTAAATATTCTGATTTTTATTTTATTTCAGGTAATTGTTTGCATAAAATAAAACAAACCTATAGAACAATCAGTGGAATGTATACACTCATATAACAGAACACTGGCTTTCTCAGCTGACATATCAGAAAAGGCTTACATGAGTGAAATGATACCACATACCCACCAAAAGGGCTAAATTTTCAACAAATGAAAATTTCACATGTTGATAAAAACATGGTGCTAGCACCTAGGCTGTTTGGAAAAGTTGGCAGCATCTACCAGAGCTGAACAAAGTAATTCATTGCTTGCTGCATATGGAAGGGAATCACCTACATGCAAACACCAAAGGACACATACAAGAAATTACACAGGTTCATTCATGGCAACACCAACCTGAAAACAATCCAAATATTCAAGGGTGAACCACAAGCCAAATCCAACCTGTCATTCATTTGGTACATTACTGGAACACAGCCGCAGCTGCCATTTACACACTGTGTATGACTGCTGTAATAATAGAATATCAAAGATGAATAGTTGCAACAAAAACCAGACCCCCCACACAGCCTAAAATAACTAGTATCTTACCATTTACAGAAAAATTCTACTGACTCCTGACCTTCAGTATACTAGCCTAGAGGCTTTCTTGTATATAGTCATACAATAGAATACTATACAGCAATTAAAACAAATGAACTAAACTATATGCAACAATATCAGTGACCCTGACATACATAGTCTTAAGCCAAAGAAGACAGAAGAAAATAATTATTACTCTATGATTCCATTTATGTAATTTTCAGAAAATAGCAAAACTTATCTTTGGTGACAATGAATACCTTTGGGAAAAGAAGGGTATTAATGATTAGAGGGGTCATGGTGGGTCTTATGGATGATGGAAAAGTTCTGATATAAATGTTATATATCAGAAAGTCAATTAAGATATTATTTTATATTTTAGGCATTTCATCATACATTTCTAAACTGGAAATCCCACGAGAGACAGAGCAAGGCCTCATTTACCATCTGAACAGAGTCCAGAGAAGAGGATGTTGGCTCCCGGGTATTTAATATTTTTATGCCTTTGGAAAAACTACCCCTGCAATAGGGAACAGTGACTCAAACAGTTTACCTGAGGGGAAAAAAAGCCTTCAAACTATTTTAAATCAGCCTTTCTTTTCTTATTTTACACAAATCAAGCTTCTAATTAAATGTGACTTCTCTTGGAGTTTCTCCTATTAGAAAATCATTCTCTGATCATGATGATTCGAATTGCAAGTTACATTTCCCATTGTTTTTTAATTCATGCATTAGTTAATCCTTGCAAAGTGGATTCACTTCAAAAGGGTTGCCCAGACTAGTTTCTGATTTTGCAGACAATGAATACCTCCCTATGTAGACCCTTTGGGAGACGGCCACTTGGCCTTTCCTGGTAACAGCTTGACCTCAACGCAGCTCATTCAATTTAAACTTTAACCCTGTGAATTGGCATTTTGTGGTTTGTTTCATTACTGATTTACTAATGGCTAGTAAAATATTTTCTTGTTAATTATTGGTCAAAACAGTCATTATTTTCCTTTAATTGTTTAATTTTAAAAGATTTACTGCCTTAGTAATGTTATTAGGTATTGGGTCAAAAAATGTATAATGCAAAATATATTTCCAATTTTATTATAAGATTGAAGTATAAAATTCCATTTCATGCATATGAATTCAGTTTACACAAAGCTTATGTGGAAAATAAGCATTCAATATAACGATTAATGCTTATAATACATTGACTGAATATATTATTGAGCCTACTTTTCCACTGTAATGTAACATTTATAACAAGATATGGATGAGCCAAAAACTCACCTTTCATTGGCAGTGTTCCTTCACAAGCAGAGGGTTTAGTGCTTTTTAGACATCTCTCCTTTGACCATGTTTTGTAACTCTGAGAAGTGTGCCACATCATAAAATGAAAAATATCTAAAAAAAAGACCCACTGAAACCAAAAAAAAGAAAAGAAAAATATCAAAACTGAGGATGTGTCCATGCTGCCTTCCATCCCATCCCCTCATCACACACACACACAGGCCCCGTCTCCCCTACACACATACACACACACACACCCACACACACACACACACATTCTCATTCATCCTTTCTCAGTCTATGACAGTCTTTACAAAAGTACTTAAGACAATTAACATTAGTTTAAATTTGTGGGCATAGACGCCTTTCTCCCTGAATATTTAACTGAAACAGGCCGTGATCACAAATGCCAAAACTAGGATACTCCTGGTTGCCTCCCAAAGCTGCCTGGGCTAAATGGACTTGGACATCATTCCTACTGGATCATCATTTCTCAGTGCTCTTTTGCAAGAAGAGAATATTTGGAATGGGTGTTAAGCCAGAGAAATTAATCTAAAATGGTAGTAGCAGTTCTTTCTCCTTTAAGGGAGCCAGTTAAAAGGATTCTGGCCAGAATTTTCTCAATAGCTTTCAAACATAGTAAAGAAATTAAGTTTGCATCTCCCAGTAATTTTTCTTGAAGGAGTTCATTTCTCATGATCATTTTCTCCATCACACCTCACCTCCCCAATGACTGCCTGTTTTGAATGAAATATTGGAAAGCTAACTAGCAGAGCCTAAGAAGTGCATGAGCTCCCTCTCGTGGGTCTTGGAAGTCACTTCTGAAACTAGAAGCTCCAGCCCCTCAAACTGAATGTAGGTGAATTTGAAATTAAGTCATTGTCTCTAAGAGAAGGTCTAATATCTTGTCTCATCTTCACCAAATATCTCACCAAATGAACAATCCCCATTTCAAGCTATGCTTAGTTGTTCTGGGGACTTATCTTGACTCTCCGAATCAATCCTAGAACCATCATTGTAAGTAAAAAAATTAAGCTTTAGAAACTTAATTGTGACAATGCCTGCCTACTACTTGCTTTACTAAATTTATATTTTACACAGGACACACATATAACACTATTTCGTTTGAGCTACAGGATGACTCTGAAAATGCAGCATTACCATTCTCAGTTTCAGGTTTGGAGTTAGCAGGGGTCAGAATAAACCTAAATCTTTTGGCACCAAATCTAACATTCTTTCCATCCCCTCCCCCCCACAATCCTCGCCCTTCCATGTTTGCAATCTTGCCATTCCTCCTCTCAAGGCAAGATTCTTTCTCAAGTTTCAGAGTCACAAATCACTATCCCAATATCTCTTTCTTCAAAAATTTCATACCGATATATGATTGAAAAATTAAAACAGAAAATCTAGATTGGAAGCCAGATGTTTCTAGCTCTTAAAACAGGCATCAGTTAATGCTAATACCTCTCTCCACAGTGACAATATCTTTGAACAAGAATTTAAGATAATTGCGGTATGTTTGGAACTGCATTTGAGGAGGATAGAGTATTTTGGAAACAGAATCCCTAAAAAATTCAGAACTTGAAGTTTCCACTTCTACATCCTTTTTTTGTTTGATTATGCAGAAGTAACTACCGAATTTGAGGGAGACTAAGTTGAAATATCATTTATTCAAGAAAAACCATTGACTGAATTATAATCAAATGACAAATAATACCTGCTACTCACCGTAAAATTCATTACAAGGCACAGTACAGTGAGACAAGTGACACTGTACTTACTCCTTGTTCCCTCAGCCCACTTCATATCTGCTCACAACCAGAAAGCAGTGCTGAGTCTGACAACCAACTCATTCATTTCCTAATTGTATCCTTAATCTCTCTGAGACTTAGTTTCCTCATTTGTAAAATTAAGGTAATAATAGAACTTACCTCATAGAACTGCAGGAAGAACTAAATAACACAATGCATAAAAGTACTTAACATTGTCTGGCACAGATTAAATAGGCAATAAATGTAATTCTTGCTAGTACTATTAATATTATTAATCCAAGAACTCTGTAAATGCCTTAATTCTTTTTGCTTTGGTCCCATTTCTGATGTCCAAATAGCTTGTCTAGTTTTGATCTCTTTCTAAACACATCCATTTGCCCTGGTCTCTAACCCTTTTTTCTTGATCTCTGCTGCCTTTTATTACATACTTTCACCTTAAGTAGTGATGGCTCAGTAGCGCCCCACTGAACCTCCCTGCCAAGCTGGCTTCCATTGCCTTTATCACTGGCCCTGCTGCATCCTCTCTGCTATAGCTGAAACTCCTAATCCTCACTGCACGTGGACAGCCTTATGCTGCGGCCATTAGGTCCTATATGAAATCAGAACAAGGATATACGCACCAGCTTGAATTCTCAGTCTCTGCTTAATGAACAGTTCTTTACAGTACTGCTCAAAATCTGACCAACAAATTTACAGCTCAACAGAAACCCAACAGCATGAGATGTCATGTAACCATTCACAGAATCATTCATTTGTCCTCTAAGTACAGCTGAAGATCCAAAAGCCTACTGCAAGCAGACTGCTGATCACCCCTATTTTCTTCCTCCTTATCCCCACACTTGAGGCTCAAAAGAGCACACACACTGAACTTTTCTGGTGGTCAGGTGATTAAGACTCCACATTTTCAATTTAGGGTGCACAGGTTTGATCCTTGGTTGGGGAACTAGGATCCCACATGCCAAGTGGCATGGCCAAAAAATAAATAAATTATTAAAATGAAAAAAAGAAACCCAGCACAAACAGATACTGGAGTGAATGCCTAGCCCTCAGATACACACAGGGAAAATTCAGAGATATGAGGATGCTGTGGACTTGTCTGATATGGAAGAAAAGCTCAAACCCTAGGAAAAGGGGGAACACAGGCAGAAACTTCAGAAGCATCAAAAAAATAGCTAAAATGCAAGAAAATGGGAGAGGGTGCTGAGAGAAACAGAATGTTGGGGTCCAGCCCTGGCGGGGTCTGGGGGTCTTGAGGGATGAGTGGCGTCGGCGGAAGAACTGAGCTGAGTCGATGTGTGGTAATAAAGCAGTCTCTCTTTATTGCTGTTAGTTTTGTGAGGTGATGGAGAAGTCTCTCACTTTATTTTTGTTAGCTTACAGTTTTAGAGCCAAAGAACATCCCCATTACATCATAACTATTTTATGCAAACTTTTGTTTTCTGCCTACCACCAACAACTTTTACATTAAGCTCATCTTCCTTACAAAAGGTCGGATTTCTGCATAATCAGACTTAACAATAGTATGTTTACCATTTGAATGTCTCTAGCATACCTTTATTTAGCATAATGCGGGCAAATAGTCACTGTCTTACAAGACAGCCTTTTCAGCAAAGATAAAAATCTTGCAACTTATCCAGGAAACAAAGGGCTAGAATCTATCTCAAAAAGAGGGGGTTGTAAAGAATCCGAGAGGGAAGAAGGCTGTAAATGGTTGCTATACTTTAAGAATGTCTGCATTTCTTTAGTCCCCGGAAAAGGTGTGCCTCTCCACTTATCTCTGAATATTCAGGAATTGACACAGGAAGCCTCCTGCCAAATGTTCCCTGACAAGGTGCAACTATGTAGAAGCTAGAAAGAGGGGCTTAAGCTTGAAACTGTTTTATTCTATTAACCTATTTTGGTTTTTACAAGGAAAGAGAAAAGAAGACAAAGAGGCAGTTTAGCAGCACTGCTTTAACAATGAAACCCTATTAACCTTACAGCTACTAAAAAGAATTCCTAGGTCTACACTACCCTAAAGCAGTCAATGTCTCCAACTATGCTGGCCACAGTTATGAGCATTCCTAAGTCCCATTCCAGCCTGGTTTTTTCAAGGAAGGGAGCCTCCTCCGTGGAGTGGTCGGGGGGTGGGATGTGGAAAGGTGACCCAAGTACGAGCCCTTCTGGTGGTGGCTTTGCCATGACCCTCAGAGAACTCTTGGTAAACTCCCCAGTAACTAGTAGGAGGTATAGTAATCTATTTAAATGTCCCTTTTTCCTCTTTTGTCCCCGGGAAAGGGAATCTGCCTTCCCGGATCCCCTGAGGGAAATAAGGTCTGAGGGAATTATCTCAGGATGAATTTTTTCTAACTGGGACTGACCTACTGAGATGAGCTAATGTTCAGAGCATAAACAGAACTTCCCAAGAAAAATACCAGGAGGGGCCTTGCCTTGGGATTCCCCGAAGGAAAATCCACTTTGCAGTTTCCTTCTCAGTCTCCTGACTTTGTCATCCGAGTGAGGGGGCATCCTGACGGCTCTCGGCAAAAGAGCCTGCATTTCTGCATAACAAACATCCACATTAAGGATCATCCAAATCTTTGCAGTGAGGCCTTACATACTTTCTAGTGAATAAGAAATAATTTGCTAGATCAAAGCAAGCAATGACTACTTTCTCATGTTAGTAGCTCCATTCCATCTGGTTTTGATTTAATCACCAGGAATGCTGAATAAACAGCTGCTTGGACAGGATCTCCAAGAGATGTTTCTATACCTACATTCATTGCAGAATTAGTCAGAGCAGCCAACAGGTGGAAGTAACCCAACTGTCCATTGTCTTTCCAGAGCCTCAACTGCAAATACTGATATTTTCTCTTTTGGGACAATCTCCATGTTCGGATTACTAACCTCATAGCACATGGCATCTTCATAAATTCTTCATAAATTACAGCTAAGTAGCAGGAACTCTGCAAAGCACTTTACAAACAATACCTTTTTCATTTCTCAATGAAATATTTCCTCAGTAAACCTATGAGAAAGATATTATCATTATTAACCCTAATTTGTGAATGATGAAATTGAGATTTAGAGAGATTAAATAGCTTGCCAAAAGTTACACAGTAACTAAAGTGAAGATTTCACACACTCCATGCTTACTCACTTATTTACTTTCCATGCACCCAATATTCAAAGCCCTGGGGAAACCCAGATTAACTCATTATTCATTTGTTCATTCATTTGTTCATTCATTTGTTCATTCACTCATTCATTACTTTATTCATTCCATAAGCATTAACTTAAGGTCTAGTCCATGTTCAAGGGGCTTTAAAAATCTGCATGCACAAAAAGGCTTCTCACAGAGAGGGGCCGAATGTCCTGTCTCCACACTAGGGGCAAAGATGCAGGGTAAGACAGAAAGTCCATATGCTTCACTGTGGAAAAAAGCAACCACTTTTTGTAAAGAACAACGTTTCCTCTACTTCTATTTGGATTAAGGTTTACAGACCCAATTAACCTAAGTTACATGAATTTTCACAAATATTCTCAAGTATGTCCTGTGATATAGAGTTAGTCATGTGTGTGTGTGTGTGTGTGTGTGTGTGTGTGTGTGTGTGTGTGTGT